>JAOUZG010016587.1:11268752-11293401 GCA_026289955.1 Argiope argentata | reverse complement strand
CTTCAACGCCATCTGTAACGGAAACCAATTTCCAACCAACGACATCAAGTCTCGTCCATCTACTATAAACATAATTTATACATCCGAAGAAAATTATTAATTCGCGAAATCTGCAAAGCTAGGTTTTTTTCTAAACCTTGCCTAGAATAAATACTCAAAGAGATTATCCTGAAAAATTCATGACGCAATATTTCCGGTTTTTGCCAGTTTAAACATAATGAAAGCTAAAAACAAAAGATTGATTTTAACCTGAAAAAAAGAATTTTCATTCCACTTACCTTTCTCCTGCTACCGACCGTATGTTGCCACCGTTAGGTTTCAGGTCGGGACAGGAAGGACGTTTTCTTTTCTTCAACGGCATCTGTAGCAGAAACCCATTTCCAACCATAATGTTTAGGCATCTACTGTAAAGAGATGATACATCCATATTAGCTATCTATTGTAAAGAGTATATACATCCGAAATAAAAGTGCAATATTATTCATAACTTTACAGAACTAATTAGTTCTGCAGCCGTTGATTGAGGTTAGCTTCTGTGAGCTCCCGTGATGTGTCAATGATGATTGAGGTTTTTCGTCGTTCACAAAGATTTTTATCATAATTTAGTCCTTTTTAAATACTTTTAAATATATTTTTATAGTTTTTACTTTTAGTTGTTATTGTATGCATTTTAAACATATTTACTTTGTTTAGTAATTTTTTTTTGCAACTGTAATCGTTTTATTCAGAAGGTTTCCTTGTGTTGTTGTAATGTATTATTACCCCACCTTACATTATTTATCAAAATATACTAAAAGAATACTCCTGGTTATTACTGAAAGTTAAATTCTTTAAATTATTTATTGTAAAGGTAACATTATGTATTTTAAATGAACCCTTTTACTTGCCATTTAGTTCACCCTGCTGTAAAACGCCCACTTTCTGCTATATACTAATTGAGAAACCTTGTTTTACATGAACGAAATTTTTATATAATTATTAGAATATTATAATGCAGTATATGGCGTAGGAGCTTTTCCTTTTGTCCGATTATTAATCTATTCTTGAACATCTTGAGATTATTTCCTTAGTTGAAGAAGTAAACACCAACCTATTGCAACAACAATTGAAATTGACAATGTTTTCTAATCACAACTAAAGCTTACGAATAAGGGAAAAAATGAAATAACTTTTAAATATTAAATATTTGAAATAAATGTTAAAGTTTATTCACAGGATAAGTGTAAAACCATTGCAAGCCTTCGAAAAACCAACACTCCCGGAAACCTTTCAAACTATACAGAGGTCAATCTATCATCTAGACAAGTGAAAAAAAATTACAAATCTCTCTAAAATATTAACAAGTAAGTACTAAAATATATTGGATAGCGAAATACCTGCTGCTTTTTTTCTTTTCGACTTTTCGGTGACCTAATTTTACCTTTTATGAACTCGCATTGTCTGTATTTATTTTTGATAAGATACGCCTCCTGAATGGTTGTCTTGTTTTGATGCTGCTGGATGCCTGCACTAACTCTTCTTTCGTATATGTCATACTAGAGCAGTTACAGATTTTTGAACCTGCTGGGACTTCATCACTTGCTTGTTAAGTTTTTCAATCTACGACAAGTAGATGCACCTCGATCATACTGTTGAAGCGGGATTTGAATCCTAGAGGATTTAACATTGGTGCTGTGTTCTTCCCCCTACGACCGTTCTGGGTCCATATCAATTATTGAACACGATGTTTTGCTAATTTCACCTGGATTTTTAACATCTTGTCCTAGAATTTATTTATTGGGCTTTAGAGCTTCCAGATAAGACTTTCTTTTTATTCCTCGCTGCTCTGTTGGCGTCGCCTCGACAGTGGTGAATTTTCAGAGACACTACTATTCATCTTATAGAGTTCTTTTGGAAATATTTTATTCTTGTTTGTATATATCTGTTTTAATCTATGAGCAGCTCACGTTTTACTTGATTTAACTTTACATTGTGGTTTTAAAGTATCCAAAGCGTTGTTTTTAGTATTTTAATTGTCTATGTATTTTAAATGCATTAATATTAGTTTGTGATGTGTTTTCTCACAATTGGATTATGGTGATCTCTTTTATGTGTGAATGATCTTTGTGAGGGTCATTTTGATGATGATTAATGAGTGCCGAAAGTGGTGTTACATCTATGAAAAGCTCATAATCAAACCAAAAGTTTTCGAATGGCAAAGAGATTAGAAGGTAATTTTCAGCATTCAAGGCCTCTCGAACGTCCACTTTAACCCTAGAAATGTAGGCTTTCGGGATATTTAAAGTTAAAAAGCTAGTTAAGTTACATTACTATCTATTTTAAAGCAACATTAAGGTTTTAAAATTTTGAACCGTGGTAATATGACAAAGGCAATATTTAGTATGCTGGCACTACCTTTTAAAATTTCTCCATCACCCCAAAGGGAAGTAATTTGGTCCTTTCCAGGATTTAACGTGCTGTCGTCCCACATACTTGACTTTTTTCGTTGGAGTCAAGTCTTGAACTTTCTACTCCCTAATCCCAATGCCAAGAACATACCACCAATTCACTGCGGCTCCTTGGGATTTTTAAAGATTTATGTTTATAAAGGCAATGCTACGAACTTAATTATTTCTAAAGATGTATATATCTTACGTCCAAGCGAAGAACTTCCGCTCACCAAGGAATGTTTTATACATTGATTGCAATTTCTAGAGCAAAAAAAAGGGGACATATTGAGCCATATTTACGGTGATAGTCTAGCTTTGCCTGTGACAGTGATGAAATTATGATATAAATCTTTTTCTTGACTTAATGATTAAATTCCATTTGGTTTCATGTGACTACAATAAAAGATACTGTGTATTAAAACACTTTTTCTTCCTTAATATTTATTCCATGTTCAAATGATATTGCGCATTAATGGAAAAACTTTAAGAATTGCGTGAATTGCTTATTTTTCAGCTCCATTTCTCTTCTAACTGCAGAAATATGAACTGTTTTTTTTTAAACTTTTTTTTAGAAACAAATTATTTACAACAGCACGGTTATGAAATTGGGGTTCAGATAGGTCAAGTAACTATCTCTAAAGAGAAGTCTAAATTACTAATGTTTGTTTTGGATCACTCTCTCTCTCTCTCTTTATATATATATATATATATATATATATATATATATATATATATATATGCATGCGTGTGGATCGATTTTAAACTTATGGAATTCTATGTAGCTTCATTAATGATTCGAAAGAAAAATTACATGCTTAGATCTTCCTCTAAACTATGTCTTCCTATTTCCCAAATGATGGAAGGATTATCCGTAATACATTATCTATGGATAAACAGGTATGGGATTAAAGATAAATTGACCGGTAATTTAACCCTTTGCAGACCGAAAAATAATTAGATGCAAAATTATTCACCTAATACAAAGATTTGTATATTGCCATGAAAAATAAATATATATAATTATTTTAAGTTTAATTTCTTTGAAAAATTAATCTACATCTCTTAACCATTATGTAGGCGTTTCTAACAATTAAATTTGAAAAATAAATAAAACGTCAAAATGATGCACAGTCTTGAATGAACATACTCGACATTGGACCACAAATATTTACAATTCTATTATTCTCTTAAGTTAACTTAATTCGTCAACTCGTGGTTTCCATCTTCAAACTTCGATTTATAATTTCTTATCATTAAGTCGAGCTCTGCGAAAAAATTCTGTAAGACGATATACCTTCGTAGAAACTTAGTTGGAAAATTGATTTTTTTTGCAATTGAAGTAATTTCATTTTATAAATTTCAAAAGTAAGTTTATTATTTAGAATTTTCAACAGAGCTTCTTTGCTAAGAAATTCGTAATTTTGAGCAGCGCTCAGATGATAATGACAACACCTGAGCAGGTTCCAGAACTTGAGTACACATGATCTCGATGCCACCAAGCTGACATGATACTTCTGCAAAACAAAGTCATTCCAAATGAAACACAGCATACTTGACAGATCTGATTTGGTCTTAAATACAGAAACTATCCAACACTAAAACTGACACCCTACTTAAAAAGCTATAGCAGTCTGAATTTAATTAATGTTTTCTTCACGAAGGAAAAGGAGAAAAAAATGTTAAAAAGCAATGAAATTTACAAACACTCAATGAGAAAATTTGCTCATTGCTTTTTAATGAAAGCAAAACAGGATTATACAAGAATCCATAAAAACAATGTTATGACAATAATTTTATTTGTATGTTTCTTATAAGCGTTTTAAGAAAAGAAAAGTTTCAGAGAAACTGATAGTATAAAATTCGTTTGTAATTCTTGTGAGAATTACATTGTATCTCAAAAATTGTATGGTATATTAATTAGAAATCTCCCGTTAAGTATCATAGTTTAATTTTTGGGTATATGCCTTACGTGAATTATTATTATATAATTGTAATTAATACCATGATTACCTTAATAACAACAATATAATAAGAAAAAAGAAATAATTTCTACTCTACCTCACCATTACGATTAATCCAGTTATTCTTATTTAAAATTTCAAAATGTTTAAACTTATCAAGTACCCTTTCTTTTGAGACTTGTAAGTAATAAAGAAGTGCATTTAAAACATTCAAAAAGGCTTAAATTTTGAAGGAGATATTCTATAAATAATCTTAATGATTTTTTTTTTTTAAATTTTCAACCTTTCCAAATTTTTTTATGTCCTTGAAAAAAAAAACTTTTTTTGACCAACTCTTAAATAATCGGTTAAAAGATGGATTAGCTCAGGACTTTCAAAGGCAACTGCCAGCTTTTAATGAGAGGAAGATTATTCACCACGTCTTATCATTGTTTACTTTAGCATTTAGTCTAATCCGTTTTTACAACCCCCGGCTAATTGGGACTAAGCCATTCATAACTAGATATTACTTGTTCTTCACTTCTTCGAAGACGCACGGGTAATCAAGTCATGCATTTGTAATTCTAGATAGACGTCTGACTTATCTCTTCTCTAACTTCTGAGTCGCCTCCATCGCTTTAAATTTCCTATCGGGGATCGAGAGAACTTGGACTGATGACGGTAGTTTCATCCTCTGCTTTGAAATATAGCTCCCCGGGGGAAAAGGCATATTTCCAGCAGAGCTCAGGTTTATCGTCTTATCATACCCGTGACTGACAGGCCTCTATGTTTCATCACCCTATCTCTTATTAAAACAGTTCAATCAGTTGCTGGATCCATTAAGATCGAGCTTTTACCACCGTAGGGTGTATTTTCATGAGATAACATGAATATTCCTTAACAGATGACTTTATCATGCTGTCGGGTGAAAGGATTTAAAGATAGTTTATTTGTGAGATGAAGGATCTCCTGTTAGATAGGAAGTGAATGACTGGAGCATTTCGGGGTACTTTGCATGCGAGAATTATAAAGGTAATTTTAGAGTTTCTCCTGCTGTTTAGTTAAGAGGTTATTCTATGGAATTGATTGTTAGCATCATTAGCAAACGAATTCATTTAAAGAGAATGTTCTCAAAGTTTCTGGGATTAAAAGACTGATTGGAATATATCATTGTTGAATAGAATTTTTAATTAATATGAGTGTAGTAATAAATTATTTAATATTTTTAAACTTCGGAAACAGTTAAACATTGAGTCATGACAATATAAAATGACAGAGATAGAGAAGTACGTATTATACTTTTTTACGCTGTTAAATTGTCCTTAATGTTATGTTCATGCATACAAAAAAGCGATGTATTTTTTAAAAAATATGAAAAAAATTTAGATATGAAATAAGAAGTCAAATATTTTATGGGGCTTTTTCTATATCCGTAAAACATGCTTAGTTGTAACCTGTATATTTTCTTTGTTTATACTAAAATCAATTCTTTTGACTATTAAAAATTATTGGAGCCAATTTCCAAAAAAATGGTGTTGTTACTTATGACACTTGCCATGAATCATCCTTCTAGAAGTATCTGCCCTGCTTTGGGAATTATGAAAGTTCGGAAGACTGAGCTGCAGTCAGTCGAGTCTTGAAGTAGCATTAAGTAATGCGCTGTGCATTCAACCCTAAGAAGCATTTTATTATTAGTGAGTCAGCAGTCGAATTCACCTCAAGCTAATTAACTGCAGACGTTTGTGAGGCGTTAATACTTGTGAGAAGTATATCTTCCGTGAAGTTCTGTACCGTTACGTTTACTTACTTGTACTTGTACTTCAATACTGTTTACTTACTTTACTTACTTGTACTTCAATACTGTTTACTTACTTTACTTACTTGTACTTCAATACTGTTTACTTACTTTACTTACTTGTACTTCAATACTGTTTACTTTAAATCATGTTTATGTATTCATGTCGAATAAACATCGTGTTTTGGTAATGAGCCTGTTGGACTGTTACATCATACGTTCACTACATTACATTAACCACTTGACATACGAATTTAACTTCCTAATTAGATAACACATCCAATATTAAACATTTATTGTTATTTTAATACCTATAATATTGTAACGAGTTTTAAGATAATGAAAAGTTTCTAAATGATTCTGACATTTTAAACTACTAAATACTTTCACTTTAGGTTGAAGATTAATAAATTCAATAACTCGATGCGCGTGTCAGAGACTTCATTGCATGTGAAGTGGTTAAATAATCTTTGGAATTTCGTATAAGATTTTCAGTAATAATATTTACCACTTCAAGGAATTAATTTTAACAATGGCTTCACAGGAATTCAGTTGCTGTTTGAAATATTTATTTTGGAAAAAATGAGATCTAATTAAATAACACATCCATTGTTTTATCTTGAAATTAAAATTTGAATAATTTGAAGTCAAAATAACAACAAACATCAATATTTAAAAGGACGCGTTGTCAACTATCTCATTGCACATAATCAGTTCTATCAACATATATTTTAGATCAAATACAAATGTCATAGAAATAACAACATTTTTATTTACCTCCTTCGAGAAGTATTTTCATATAACTCAAATAAAGTCAAATAAGTTGTAAGAAACATACACTTCACAAAAGGGAATCGATTGCTTAAAAAAAGAAAGACAAACAAATATACAGATAATTCTATCGTTTTTTGTCTTTTATTTTTAAAGCTCAACTACCAAGTGATTTATCAGTTCGAATTTTTCTGCAAAGGAAAAATACTTATGGTAGAATTACTTCGAATATTCGTTTGTATGAGAAAAAAATTCAAAAAGCGATCGTAAATTGCTTATGTTTTAACAAAAATAAATGATAAGTTGTCATCGCAAAATTTTTTTACTTATTTTAAGTCTGACATCCCTTAATCATAATTTTTCTAAGAACTCCTAGCAGATAACTCCTTGTGTGATTATGAAAAACAAAAAGAAATCGTTTATACAAAACACTAGGAATAAATACAATGAACCATCTTCTTAAAATTCGAACTGTTATTTTTATTGTTGTAATACTTTAATACCCCGTTTTAACAGGAAAGAAAGAACAACAGAACTCGAAAAAAAAAACTTTGATCTTTTAGAAAATAAATAAGAATAGAAGAATTTTTTCCTACCCTTCAGTCTTTGTTTGCGGTCTTAAAAAATGATTTTGAGTTCTGTTTATTATTCTGGTTTGGTTTGTTTTCTTAATTTATTCCACTCTGAACAGTCATTAACTGCTGGCTGATTGGCAACCGTACGAAGCAAAATATTTTCGCTTGAATAACGGTCACGTACCAGTTATTTCACCGTTAATTAATGTCGCTTTTCTCAATTAAATTCTTCTTCGAATCACGGTTTTTTATATTTCCATAAATACTCTAAACATCAATTTCTTTAGCTTTTCAATCTGCAAAGTCGGAATAAACAAAATCACTTCTTATGAGGACGTCTAAAGCTGAAGGGAAAAAAATCACGATTGCTATGTTTCCTGTAAGTGAAACATTGTCGACTCGTTTTGCTTAGATTTTTTAGTGTCTTGTTTGCGTCGATTTTTTTCCTCTTACATTTCGATTAATGGAAGTGGATTATATTTTTTCTACTCCTGCATTTACTCAGCTATAAGAGATTTTACCTCGATTGCGTT
This sequence comes from Argiope argentata, assembly GCA_026289955.1. Classification (NCBI taxonomy): domain Eukaryota; kingdom Metazoa; phylum Arthropoda; class Arachnida; order Araneae; family Araneidae; genus Argiope; species Argiope argentata. Next base: position 11,285,358 of record JAOUZG010016587.1, on the reverse strand, counting down.
AGAGGGAAAGCAAAAGCGTTTTCTTACTAATTATTTTTACAGTTCTTGGCAAGAGAAATTTGTGTTATTTTCAGGTACTTGAAGCTCTCGCTTTGTGTGCGAGTTTCTTGAGAGCTAGAGTAAATGCTTAGCTGGAGTAACAGGTTATAAATGGAAGAAAGCGAATAGAAATTTTATTTTATTTAAGAAGAAAACACTAAGCCGTTTGTACAGAGTTACAGACTTTTGTGCACGGATAAAATATGATAAATGTTTTCGAGTAGAGTTTATAAAGGTAGCGGTTTTATTAGCATGTATAAATAAGATTAGTAACCCAATAAATTGCAATAAATGAAATATATCTTTTTGAAATTAGTAGAATAAAGGGACCTGCACTAATAAAATGTGAAGATAACTAGCCGGAATGACTAATAAATGATTTGTGATCAAAATTTCCACAAATAGCATCCAGTAATCAATAACTTTCTTATATATTTCTTACTTTGGAAAAAATTCAAATACAACCACGTGAATTAAAACATTTTTCAAAATAGTTTAAAAGCAGTTAATCAATTCTAAATAAAATCTCGGATTTATTGTTACGTATTTAACATGGATGTAAAAAATCTGTAAGGAAAAAATACAATAAAATTGAAAGGTGTGACAGCTAAATTGTTGTTCATATACAGTAATTAAAACATACTTTTAGAGAATTTCGTCATTCTCAGTCACAAATGACTAACAGATTATATGACACTCAATAATGGAATTGTACAGTTCTAACTGCATTAAAAAAAACATTACAGTTCCTGCTTTAATTTTTCACTAAACATGTGTCGTTTAATGCTACATTAATTCTTATGAATTATTATGTATATCACAGATTAATACCACATGGAAATAGGCAAATTGGAAAAGCATATTCAAAAAAGCTTTCAATGTACATTAGGGGGTGAAAGCTAAAAGGACATTATAAAAGAATATATATATATATATATATTTCTAAATGAGGGTACATATTTATTAAATTCGTATGTTACTGAAAATTTCAATCTTTGATCTAAAAGATCCAGATATAATTGTTTTGAAAATAATTATGTAACTTCTTGTCACATTATGCATAAGGTTTATAATAGAATTTTCTTGCATTACTCGGATATTATCTGTATTATATCATCATTAAAAGCTTCGAAATATAAGATGATTTGTCTGTAATTGCTCCTTATGAAATGTTTAAACTTAAAACATATAGTTTGTTTCTTATTGGGGAACCATACAGATATATCAAATTTATCAACAGCATTGAGCTATTAGCGTTTATGTTACACATATTTATTTCTTCTTTTCATTCGTTTGTTTTCTATTTTTTTCATTTGATTTTTATTTTCTTTCGATCAGATTACTTTTATTATTTTGCTTTTTTTATTTTATCATTCCATATAGAGCTCAGTTATTGGATCTAGATATTTTTAGAATCATTTGATAGATTTTAAGCCAGGGTGGAAGTTTGTAGTCTTTATTGTGTTATTAAGTTTAGGTTAGTAACTTACATTGGAAACAGTACTCACTGAAACTTAAAGATTTAAAATAAGCCAAGAGAGCAATAGATACGCTACTACAAAATTTCTTGAAATGCTTGTTATTTGTACTTAAGTTATTTTATCTATGTCTTTTTTCTTAATTTTTCAATGAATGTTGCTAATTTGTCTTTCTGTAACAAAGTCCCAATAAAGAAATGTTACACTTATTGGATTATTTAATGAATCCAAACTATCTCACGTTCATATAAAACACAAGCATAATTTTTCTTGATTTATTTTACTACTAATTATTTCTATAAATAATAAAAATATCTGAACACGATTGAGATAAAAATGCAAACTGACCATGTTATGTTCAAAAGATAAAAATAAATTATTTCTTCATTAAATTATTTCATCAAATACTTCATTTATTAAATTATTCATATACGGAGCTGATTCTTCATTTCAAATTTCTGTGGAAAATTATGATGGCAATGTATTATCTTCTTTTTTTAGCTAATCTCAAAAAATCTGCTCATCCAGATATTAGTGCGACACAGAAATTTAAATAACGATATTTGTATTAAATATTAAATTTTTTTATAAGAAATAAAACATTCTTCAAAATTTTTAGAAATCTATAGGAAGAAATTTATCAAAACGTATTTCTTTTATATGCTGTAATATAAATTTTTAATGGACAACAGACATCTACCTGTTGCAAAAAATTTGACCTGAAAGGCTATCTTGAAATTTTTCTTCGACAGAAAAAGAGATCCTTCAATAATTCGATCCAACAGACCGTTTTAGATATGTGTATCAAATTTCTATCCAAAATTCTTGGGATGCAAGTAATTTTATTTAACAAAACTAAAAACTAAGAGTCAACTTACGGAGGATCATATATTAAATAAATCTAAGTATTAACAGCAAAAAAAGAGATTTTTATCATTTTTATTCACAGAAATTTCTTAAGAATAATCAACACGATTCAGATTTACCATTAAATATGAAAATAAGTTTTTAAAATTATAAATAATTTATTGTATTTTATTCAAATACTGAGGCATGCCCATTATTTTTCAAAACAATTCTTCTTTTAACTTGCTTAGTTGATCCAATCTTAAAACAACAACAACTTTCTGAATTTTTATGGCGAATGAAACTCGTCGTTGAATCCATTTTTTTTAAATCGCTGATTGGTCAGATGCGAATACCATAAAGTAATTTTAATTCAATCACATTATTTGTGATTTTTAGTAGAATATAATTTTATGTTCAAATGAAAGCAATTGTTAATCAAATAAGATACTTGTTGAGTTTCATAGAGTTATTATAACAAAAATTCTAAACGTATGAATTTTGCAAAAAAAGTCTACATTATTTTTATTATTTCATGCTGTAAGTTAATGTTAAATATTTACAGATTTTCTAATAACATCATAATAATAAATTTTAATTTGCGAAAATATTACGAAAGTTAATAATAACAAGTTATGAAATTCAATTTACATAGACAAAGAAATGTATGAGGATAATATTTATGAGGTGAAGCAATATTTGAAAAAAGCAAATTTTACTTGTCTGTATACGAGTTAACAAGGTGCAGTTTTTAACTGAATTGACTAGTAGATTTTAGTGAATTATTGAATTTCAAACTACTCGTAACCAGAAAAACTTATTTTGAATTACACCTACCTATCTAAGAGCATTCTAAATGAAAAATGGAAGGAGTTATTTCAATTTGAAAGACAGGGAACAGAGTACATGAAGACGAAGTTCTTGAAATTAAAACATAGCAAATATATCGAGTAGTAAAGTGGCTATGTAAATGCTTAGCAAGTGGTTATCCTAGAAAGGATTTTTGTAATTTTTATTGTGCGGAGAATAGGATTTACTTATTAGAGAGAATGGAAAAAGGGAAAAATATTCTGAGAGTAAGCTTACACTAAAATATTTTCAGCAAAACAATATTTCTATCCAGAGTCAAATTAGAGTGGGAAACTGAAATTAAGCTTGAATCACAGATGAGACGTCGATGTTTCCTGTTCTCTGGAAGTTTGAGGCTGTAATGACTTGATCCTCTCCTATCAAATAAGAGGGTAACTTGTAAAGACAAATTATTTGTTTACAGCCTTATGTACATAAAAAAAACTCGTTTTTATCTAGATTAATATAAATGATAATATTTACATCTAAGTTAACCGTTATACATGAATAGTTCCTCAATTAATTTTGAAGAAATGACCTCAGAAGAAAGGCTAACAGGCTATAAGCTCACCAGGCTACTACAGGGGTAGCTCAAGGGACCCACCGATAATCATCGGGTAGATCTTAAATCGGAAGCTTGATTCATACGAAGCTTCTCTCTCTTCCTTCAAAACGACAATCCTCCGAATACCTAAAACCTCCTAAGTCCCTCTCGAACTCTCCAACAGATTTCTTTTGCCGATACCTCTCCTTCCTTCAAAATATTTCATTTTATCTTATTTCATTTTATCTGTCAAAACTTCGCCTCTCACTTCTACATAGGTGAACTTGAAATTCCCATTAACCAATAGTCATTCAGAAATTCCAGTGGTCTCCAGTTGACCATGGGAACGTTCGTTAATGATCCACCCAAGTATCTGATCCTCCACAATAAAGAAAGATTTACATCCAAAGGTTTTGACAATCGCATCTTTACCCTTTAAGATACTATTTGTTTCCTTGGAAGGTCAAAAAACGCACCTGTGATTCATTATCTGGACTCGACTCAGCCAGATGATCTAAGTCTAAATGATCCCATTAAGAGGGAGAATCCCTCGTCTGGCAGTCCGGAGCAATTACAAAGCAAGATGAGCACATAGTTCACCTCACAGATGACCGGATGTTACAACTGCCAAACAGGTGTCTCAGGGCAACGGAAGGAATCTCTAGAAGACCTTAGCCTTCCTTTTCCTTCATTTTAATGTTAACGTTTTTATATAATTTATCGAAAAAACTTGTTGATAACTTTTTTGAGAAATTCATTTACCGTAATTAGGTTCAAATCTTTAGGAATGCCATTATTTCGAACAAGCCAAAGTGTGTTACTGATTTGTCGAAAGAGCACATTTTTTATCTTTCGTATATAGTGTTATGCATTGTTGTAGCATTAAGGATTCATTGGAGATGAAAGATCGCTGTATAATTTTATGGACCAGGAATTTGTTTAGACTTGTTAGAAAGTAAGTAATGTTTTGATTTTCCACCGTTAAAGTTATTTTTGATTTTTTGAATATGGTTTTTAAATATTAAATACTTATGAAGAGTAACACCAAATTTGATAATCTCCTCATTTCATGACATTTTTTTTTTCGAATTAGCTTTGGTAGGTAAGGGGAAATGTACTATTCCAGGAGGAATACACGACTTTGTATTAATTGATTTCCATAGATAAACGATTTTTGATTAGCTTAAGCTGTTCGAAAATCTTCTCTGTGATGAACTTAAAATCTTTTGATCGTACAAGGCAGATATATCACCAAACAGACTAATTTATTATCCTCTATTCTTCGTATATCGTTTTTTTTTAGATGTTAAAGCAAAACCGAATTTTGTACCTTGAATTAGTGTTGCTTAGATTATCGTTGGACTATCTTCTGGAAAGATATAATAGATATATCGTTAATGGTTAATTCATCTGTAATGAATAACCCAATGAAATTACCAAATGCACCAGAACAAAAAGAAAGGACGGGAAAGTTCTAAAATCTTTTGGAAATCTGGGAAAGTTCTAAAATAATATTTTTTCTAAAGTGATTATAAAATATTGGAAAAGCCTTATGTGACAGAGAATTAAATTCTATTATCTCTTAATTAAATTTTGAATGAAAAAACTAAATCAATCGATATGTTAACTTGCCTGTAGCGAATTAATATTTTCACGTCTCTTTTCCTAGAATCTTTGTGACACTTTTTGACCAGTATCGCTTGAAATGTAGTCGTTCAAAATTGTAAATTGTAAAGGTAGGGGGCTTTTAAAAGAATAACATATTTTTTAACAATTTACTTTTTGTTAGTATTCAAATGCTTTCAACGACAAATTAATTGCTGAAGATAATGTTTTCGATAAGCCTTTTAATGTACTTCATGCTGTTTTAAATATTCTTGGTCTTCACTTGAAAGTCATAAAAAAGCTCTTCAAGCGATTCAAGTAAAGCGTTGGGAAAGACTTGAACGATTTGAGTGCGGAAGAATACTTACCTTTACGGCAAGTGAATCGCAACAGCGCTTCGCCGCACTCAAACGGTTAAGATAATAACAGTGTCATAAATCACAATCAAAGAATTAGAATCAAAAATCGAAGAATGTTGAATAGCATTCCATATTTTCCTCTTTGTAAATGACATTTATTTCATTCTCGTATTTATAAACTATAAAGTTGAATTGAATTAACGATAGAAGAATCAAAAGAAAAGATCTATCTGAAACTACTTCCAGTTCCAGTAGCAATATTAAAAATTCATCCAATATTTTGTTTAAAAAATGTATCTTAAAATTATGTCATATAAAATACATCAATAGTTTTAGAAAACATTTAGGCTTTTATTGTATGTTAAAAATATTCAGATAATTTTCTAATTTTAACATAAAATTATTTTAGGGAAAAAAATGTTCCTTAGTGACTAATATTTCCATTGCCAATTTAGTAATATCAAATTTTGGTAGGACGATACATTAAGTACATTCTTGTTTTCAGAATTCTGTGATATTCTCGAGAAAAAATTTTGCACCATCAGTAGGTTTTAAACTCACAATCCATTTAATGTATAGAAACAGCTCCATGCAAAATCGAAATTAGTATTCCAATCAGGAAGCTAAGACAATGCCACCCTTGTTTTGAAATCTTTTATAGACGATAAATTTAATGACTTACGAACCTTCTCGCTTCGAAGTAAATAAGAAATTATGACTAGCGACTAAAAACTCTCATCGCAATAGAAATGTCAGATATGTTAAGAAAAATTCAGATTTAAAACACATTATATTGGCCATTTACTTTTGGCCTGTATCTCTTTTGTTTTAGTTACAGAAAACTATGCAAATAGGCGAGAGAAGAAAACCCTGACATGATTAAAGAAAACTTACAGTCTCAAAATTAGTTCGCGTTTTCTAATAATAACTAAATAAAAAATTGATTTCAATAAAAATGTGTTCAGAATTTTCATTGTACTATTTAACTTCCTTTGTAAAAATACATCTAAGAAAAAAAATTTAAAAAAAGAAAGAGTTCTTTGTTATTGTAATAACAAGGAAATTTTTTTAACAAAAAACTTTAGAGTTCACTACAAAAATCTCAAAAAAATGAACACACTGAATTAATAGAAGTAAATTAAATCACAGCCTTATTTATAATGTATTTATTCTTTACATAGTGAAGGCTTAGTACTTTTTTGTTTCTTACAATATCCATTATGTCCTTGTAAACATCTATTGCTTTTAACGCCTAACTCTTTAGATTTTTGTTCTGGCTTCCTGGTACCTGAAATTTTTTTTTAATTGTCTAATAAAGAATATTTTTTAGAGTTTTTAAAAAATATGTTTGACGCGTTTTTTTTTCATATAATATTCATTGTGGATCGAAAACAAAAAAGTAAAATACTTAAGCTTTACATGGGAATTAAATACAGTCACGCAGATGCTGAAAAGTCACGTGGAGATGACTATGCTTGATCTTTCTATTTTCTTCGAGATTACACTCTATGTTCTTAACAGTCACAAAATTTTACCGTAAATAAAATTCTCTTTGTTAATATTCTTCTTTTAATGCATTTATATACGTAATTTCTATGTTTAACGTTCTACTAAAATAGCAAACATTCTAGCAGTCATTAATATTAACCACTTCGCATACAATGACGTGTCTGACACGCGCATCGAATTACTGAATTTTTATTTTCAAGTCTGCCACTAAGCCACAGAATTAAGTATTTAAATACGAAAAAATCAATATGAAACGATTTGGTATCCCAAATGCTCCATATATTTTTTGAAAAAAATCCAATTGACAATAAATTACCAAAATAGGATGAGTTATCTAATTAGAAATTAAATAAACTCGTATGTCAAATGTTAATCCTAATTTAAGTAAAAGTTTCTTAATTCTTATCGCTGTACATTTTTAATTCTTACTTTAATTTTTTATTGAATTAAGAATGTCTATGCAATTCCATAAATGTGAGAAATTTTTATACATATTATCTAATTGAATAGTAATTTTAATCATAAAAATAATATACTTTAGCTGTCAATATTTTTAGTTTTAGTTATATTAATGTATTGTTTTAAAGCAACACTATGGCTATTTTGGGACGGACTTCATAATTTTGAACCTCGTTTAGATGACAAGAATGACACTTGGGCTGACAGTCCCTTCTCCAAGCTTCCATGCCATACTAGTGGGATGATGTATGGACTCGACATATTTAACGCTCACGAGACCTTCTTACCTGACAGTTCCTTCAATGGAATCGAAGTTCGAACCCGAACCTTCTGGTTTTGAAGTCGAGGATTACACCTTGGTTCTATTAACTGAAAATCTATAAATTTCTTTTTTATTACTTTCGGTATTAATTCCTTTATCATAAGTATAGTTTCGATTTAAAAATCACGTTTTTTACTACATATAAAATGCTATTTCTTATTTTTTACTAAACTTATTAAATGGTGTCTAACACATTTTTATTTTTAATATTGGTAATTTTTTTTAGTTTTTTTACAATTTACTGTTATTGAATCTTATGAAATTTAAAAATTAATATCTACTTTTTAAGTTTTGCCTTCTCTATGAAATCAAATATAATCAAAATGAGTGTATTAATTGTTAGTCTAGAGCTCTAAAATAATTTGTATATTTTTTTGTCACCGGCAAAATACATAATATTTGAATTTCATCACATAATAAATGAGTAAAAAATCTTTATAAAAATTCCATACTCACATACACGGGACATGCGTAAATAAAAGAGTTTTAAAGGAAAATAAACGAACATTAAAAAAATAAAGCTTTTAAATTTCTGACTCTATTTCATAGAATTACGAACAGAAGTAGCGATCCTTTAGTACATTGTTTCTGAAGTACATTTTGTCTTTCATTTCGCTGTAGAGAAAAGAACAATACAGATACAATCATATCAAAAATAACCTCAAATCAGAATTTCCAGGACAAATAGCTCTGCTTATATAGTATGTGTGAGTTAATGAAAATTTATCAGGACGGTTTTGATGAGCATTTAGACTTGCAATGAAAAAAAAATTTCAAGATCGGCTTATGTAGAAACATCTCTTCTAAAAGAAAAAACAAGTTCTAATTGTGGGCGGTTTTGATTTATGATGAGGATCACGTCTTCACGTCACGATCGTGATGTCTGAGGCGAGGCTTTTCACATCATTTGAGCCACGTTCCTCACCGCTGGCTGGGTTCTGGTCACACACTCTCAGATTGAATTAGCTGGGTTAACTGTGGCTATTTTTTTCCTTCAAAAAATAAGTGCTTGTTCGAGCGTAATATTATACTGACTAGGAGGTAATAAATCATTAAACAGAGAAAATCAATTACGTTTAAAGTGATTTCGGTACTATCCTTATGTCATGGTATGACGTTTGTAGAAACATGCTGAAAGATTATCATAATGTAAGAAATGTTATTAGAAATTAATCAGGTAATGAGTTTTTCTGCCTATTGAGCTAAATTCTTATTTTTATAACCTTTTTATTTAGGTATATTTATTTTACATTTGAAAAGATTCAATATTAATTAGAAGTTCCATTCATATTGTGTTAGTTGAATTTTTGAATTTGAACGTATTCTCCAAATAATTACTACTTTTTGATAGTTCAACTTTAATGTTTTCAACTGAAATATTTAGCAATTAAACCCCGACAAAATTAAATGAAATTTGATTTTATCTAATAACGAGTTACTAAATATATTAAAATTTAGAATTAAGAAAATATTAAGTAATCGATATTTTCTTAGCATTCTCTTAACTGTAATATAAATGGGTTTATCTAATTGGATTTGTGTTAACAAATTAGATAATAATTATGAATCATAGACGAGTCATTTGGCAGTTAGCGTGCTGAATCATTATGAATATTAAATGAAAGAAAATTCCGAAGCAATCGTTAAAAGTTATAATATATAATAAAAATGAATTAAATTGTCGTTGCCTCTGGTCAAGAGGTAGCGCATTTTCCCCGTGGTCTGGACATCCCGTGTTAGGGTATGGTTATTCTCTACCCTGCGTTCTGTGAGGTGTGTGAAATATCCCCTCCCATAAAAAAGGGGTTGTACAAGGGAATTTGTGTGACATCTTCATATGAACTAGAAGTCAGACTTCTGCTCACAGGTACTCAAAGGTTTTTCCCTGACAGATAGTCAGCGGGCTTGTAAAGTGCCATAAGTAACAACGTAAATAAAATCCCGTTTCTGTTAATGTATTTTTACCCAGGTTTCTAAAAGTTACGCTGTATGTTTGAAATATGATACCACGAATAATAACTAATTAAGTATAAAAGAACTGAATTTGTTACACTATACCTAATACGATAAAAGAGCTAAGAACAAAATAACATAATAAAAAGGCATTTATTAATAATTGCTGTTGATGAAGAATTAATACTTCAAAGTTTGACAAACTAAAAACACTATTACAGGAATAAAAAAAGTCAGCTTTATTATATGAACGACTCGTTTTAAAGCATTACTATGACTATTTTGAAATAGAACTTGTAATTTTGAGCCGTGGTGAGATGACTAGGACGGTTCTTGATCATGCACCCTCCCTCTCTAAACTTTCACACTACGCCTTACCAAAGGGAGAACGTTTGGCCTCGACGGATTTAGCTTGCAGAAGAGCCTTTTACAAGGCTGTTCTTTGGTGGAATCGAACCTAAAACTATCCTTTCTGAAACCGAGACCTCACCATTATGCCATCACGACCTGGGATAAAGAGGTCAATCCACAACCATCATGCTGAAGTTTAGACCAGAACATTCATTAAAGAAAAATATATGAAGCACTAAGCAAGGAATATGATAATAAATTAAATTTTAAGCTGCACAACAGAATGTCTCAATAGTATTTACTAGCAACAATCACTCAACAATATTACTCCAATATATTTAAAATATTTAGTGAAGTTCAGAGATTTAAAGCTAGTGTGGAAGTAACGTGATTTGGGGCCAATAGGAAACACATCTGAACAAGCAGTTTTTATTAGCTTACTTATATTAGCATCTCGTCTTAAAGTAACACTGGGGCTGTTTGGGAACGGATCTCGTAATTTTTAATCTCAGTCAGATGACAAGGACGACACCTGAGCTGACACCCTTATCCAATCTTCCACACCACACCAGCAAGAATACTTTTAATCACGACCGATTTAAGGTTCTGTATACCCGCTTAGATGCGAATTCTTCATTGGGATAGGATCTTGAATCTGAAACCTTCCGGTTCTGAAGTCAAGACCTTACCACTACTTCCACCGTAGTTCTACGAAATTTGGCAATTTCCACAGCTATTCATGTTAATTGCGGATTCGAATCCAAGTGTTTGACCATTCTTAATTGAGTTATTCCAGCAACTTCATGGTGGAGGCTATCAACTTTATTTGTATCTCCGAAAAAGAAAATATATAAGAATTGATAATTAAGGTTATCATTGCGTTTTATAAATAAAGAACAGACTCTATAATTTTTCTTTCATTTTTCAAATTCTTACGGCGTTGTGATACAGTGTTCTATCAGAGGGTTAGCTTCAGAGCGGGAAGAAAACATGATAGATATCAGATTTCAACAATCAGACATCTAAAAATCGGCCATGACGAATTTTAATTTTGTCACGGATAATCCCCATCTATCAGTATGCATGAAAATTAAGAAAATAAATGCTGGATAATCTATTGATGATTCTAAATTGGGTCCAAATAGTTCTCAAAAATATTTAAGTTAGACATTTGTCTGAATGAATTGAACCTAGCTCAGTGCCAGAGTTCACAAATATATATATTTCAATTTATTTTTGACTGTTGTAAAATGCGTTCCATTTATTAATCAGCTATGTATCTGCAGAATTCATCTCGAATCTTTGATTACAATGAATTCGGATCTGAACATCTAATTACATGATTATTTTCCAAACTCTATGCCTTTTTATCATTTCTGAACAGTGCACAATCTCTGAAAGAAGCGAACGATGGACTTGCTAAATCTATTGGTTTGCATTGTGAAAAGTAACACATGATTAATCTGTTTTCATTTTGTAGTTGCTTTCACGAGTGAGGAATTTTCTATTATAGCTTCAGAAGAAGGTTTAGGAGGGTTTTTTTTTATGTTCTTAACAATTTTTAGTACTTCTAAGACCATGGATGCTAGCTTTTTGATCGATTAATTTTTAGTGCTAGCTGGATATTTTATTACGAAAAAGGATATATAATTTGGGAGTTTTCATTATTTAGATAAAAACCGGGTAATTAATTTTTCCTTTTTCAAAATGGATGTGATATATTTTTTTGATAGGACAAGGTGTTTAGAGTTCTAGTATCCTGAAATTTAATGAAGGGGAATATGTGCACATTACTGGGTTTCTTTATTAAGAATTGTCCGTACAATAGATCAATTTAAGAAATAAAACCAGTAAATTGCTTATTTCAAATTTAGGAAATATCAATTCTTATGACTTTATATGGCTTATTAAATAAACATACTTAATATCTGGAATTTAGGGATATATTAGAAAACAAGGATATAATAAAGCTGAAATTCTGTTCCGCAGGAAGCTAATACAGATCCTTCATTATATTCAAGGAAGATATATAAAGCTTTCTTAGAAAAATGAATTTTTACTTTTAAATTGTTTTTTATGCTATTAAGATGCCATAAAGATTCCTTGATGTACATCATTAAGATATGTCAAGCCATAGAATTTGTAATTCTAAAAATAGCGCCAAAAATGCACTTGTGCAGTAAAATGTAATAGGTGTTTTGTTGGCTCTCGCACGAATGAAAGAAACTTGCAGAATAGTGTCACCTAATTAATAGAAAGGATTTAAGATTTCCAGGACATAAACGGTTAAGCAAGCTAATATGAAGGACAAAATGATGCTTTCGCATCTAAGAAAATTCTAGCGAATACAGATGGAGCAATTTTGGTTAAAATGGTCATTAGTGTGCCCCCGAGTTTGTCGCCAATATGGCAACCCAATACAAAGCTCTTGTAGTAACCCTAATGATGTTTTGTTTACTTCTTTCTACAATGGTTGAGTTGTACATAAGCTTCAACTCTTTTCTGAAAACTTAAATTAAAAATAATAAAATAATATCAGTTAAATATTTTATTTTTGATCTGTATTATAATTCAGATTTTTTGTATAGTTAATAAGAAGTTTCAATTATAGTTTTAATGCGATTATAAAATATTTATTCCTTTACTCATTTTAATTCTCAGTAAGAGATTTCACAAAATCGTCTGCATTATTTCTTTACGAAGTCGTCTGGTTTCTTTCTTTAAAAACCGTCTGCAATAGAATTATTCGCATTTCTCGCCATTCTTTTAAAAGCTCTTTCGTTTGTTTTCTTCGCTAGTTATTTTTCGGCGTTTATTCAAGAGTGGATGACAGGTCAGTGGTCATTTCGAACCTGATAAATGGATGAAGGGTGATTGGAATATTTTTTACAACAAATTAAATACTTTAAGTTTGTACCTTATGTCTTTAAAATTTCCTATTAAATCCATTCTTTTTGCATCTTTGTCTTCCTCAATTATTTATTATTTACTGTTCATGTTATCCGAACATTCCTCATGTTCAATGTGCTAGCGAAGCTACTAGTTTCCCGCTCCCGGGCATAGCGAAGCCGTAGGATGTTTTTTTAAGTTAAAAAATTCTGCCCGGTGCCTGAAAAAATAATAATAAAAAGACAATGCTTATCGATTAAAAAAATCATCATTATATTGCGAAAAGCCGTAACCGTCACTAACCCTTAAAAGTGTTTGTTTACAGTGTCCGCCATCTTTATTGGCGACTTGGCATCCTTGGCGCAGCAAGGGGCACACTATAAGTAACCTTTACCGCAATTTTTAATTCAGATCTTGAATTGAAACGCATGTGCTATTACCCAGGTTAATATTTTTCTTAAGCAGCCTTGTAAATTTCAAGTATCAATTTCCTGAATGGGTAAAATGTGAGTGAATGATTTCAATTTTTTCTAATTATTATTTTTTCAATATTCAATTAATGTAATTACCCAGAAAACATCCATGTGCTTCTTATGTTCGACTTGTATAATGTATGTTGTTTCTAACATTTTTTTTGAATTTAGTAATAATTCTGAATACGAAATATGCTCGTAGAACTATAATTAGCAATGATTAATATTTATTTCTCTTCAGGTTTAGGACTTGGCTACTGAAAGATGTAGATATTAAACCAGGGAAGGTATCAACCATATCAGCAATGTAATTTCTGACTTGAACGGCATTGAACTAGATTAAAGTATTGGAAAGAAACTAAGAAGGAATGAAGTCTCCAGTACGCTGTTGATGTATCGATAATGGCCCAGGAGACGTTTTTTGTACTTCCTTTTAACACAGTGGATTGCACGAAGTAAGACCATATCATTTTGAAATCTCCTCTCGGAATTGTTTCTGTAAAATACTATTGGGTGATAGAATACTGCTTCCAATGCATTGAGAAGTATTTAAACAAAGGTCCGCACAAATAGATACTAAATGATCTCGTAAAAGAATGTAAATGGGTACGAATTTCTCTGCTGTTAAATTTTATTTCCCTCATAACCTGTAAATATATTTAGTGACTTTTCTAAAATGAAATGAAATTTGTAACTTTTAAATTAGTAAGGAGTTTAATTTCTTTTTAGTTTTCAAGTCACTATGACTAATTTTGATGCTTGAGAAACTAGGCACATTAATGAACAGTTCACGTGCATGTATTCGTTGCTAGATTAAAATTTAAGACTATATTCAAATTCAATTTGATTATCCCTTTGTTTAATTTTAAGAATTTTCAAAATACTAAATTTTAGATATCATTTAAGTGAAAATAATTCCATGATCCAAAGACACATGAGAAAATAATTCAAAATTGATATAAGTGAAACGCATGAAAAAGGAGATAATAAAAAAAGCAACTTAATTTTCTAAAGTTAGGGCTCGAATTCAGTTTAAAATATTTGTTAGTGTATTGAAATTTACTCAGTCAAAAGTAACGAATAGCAATAAACAACAAGATTCCTCTATTTTAAAGGAGAAACTAAGCACAAAACGAATACTGTAATGAAACTAATACTGTGTACATGAAAAAGGGGGAAATCACTATCGCTTATTAACCCCTTGATATAAGAATTTATTTAACTTTCTAATTAGATAACACATCCTATTTGGATCATTTATTGTTAATTTGCTTTTTAAAATAATTTATGGAGCATTTGGGATATTAAAGAGTCTCAAATTGATTTCTGTGTATTTAAATAATGCAGCTTAGTTGCAGATTTGAAACTAAAAATTCAGTAATTCGATGTCGTTGTATGCGGAATAGTTACGTCATTCTATGGGAAGGGTTAATAAGGTTAAATATATGAATAATACGGATTTGTTCCCAGGAAAGCAATTTTATTTAAGAAAACGCTGTTTATTTTGTTTGTTCCCAAGGCGAAATATCATGTATTTTGGATAAGTAATAGGGTACGTTAAAATAATTTGGATAAGTAATAGGGTACAAAATAACCGTAGGACTAGTTTTTTTGTATTTTACAAGCGAACATTTCAAGGACTCCGAAGATGGAAATGATTTATAATTGTTATGCTTCAGAACCTTTTGTAAAGAAATATGCAATAAAATATATTTCGTAAAAATATATGGCAACTCTTAGGCTTTAAAGACAAATTATTCGATTAAAAGAGGAAGCAATATAAACGTTGACTTGGATGCTCTTTCGGATCTCTAAATTAAAACATAAATATTAGATCCCAGGTATCCGCCATGGTTTCGTGTCCGCCTTAATCGGTGTGTATATACGGATTCGAAAAGGAAAACTTGGAATTTTGTTGCATTACGAGGTGATAAATCTTGTGAAATAGTGGGTTTTATTCGGATTTCTGCAGCAAAATATGAATCTAACTATCAATTTTAGTTAAAATCTTGTCTCAATAAAAAAGTCTTTTGCTCGGCACATCTTTATAGGAAACAATTAAAAATTTGAATTAGTTAAATATTTTTAGTATAAAATAGTTTAAAAAGTGTTATTTAAAATAAAAATATATTTAAAAAATATCGGTTCCAATACTAATTTAAAAATTCCGAAATTTTTTCAATATATTCATATATCAAACAGAATACAAAATTTCTTGCATTTTTAGCGATTTGTAAGTGAACTCGTGCAATTATAGCTATATATGAATTGTTTTAAAATTTGTTGGTATTTTTATCTGATAGACCTACAATTTTTTAATTTGAAGAATTTTCAATCTACATTAATCCCCAAATGCTTTCTTCAAAATATAACTGTGTTCAAAATATTCAATCTTCAGTCGAGTAGGACCAATATAGAGGTTTTTGTATGATTCGCAATTACCTGAAATCGAAGCGAACACGCAAAGCTTCGTATTTTGCGGGATCTTATCTGTTTTGCCTTTCTTATTAATTGAACTCAAACTGTAGAGGGTTTTATTCAGGTCTTTAAATATATTGTGTAGTAATAATCGGCTTTGAATAAGGAAGTACTGGATTTTTCTGGGAAAATCTTTAATTATTATAAACTTTATTTTATGGTTCTCACTGTCCACGGCATGTTTTTTGAAGTTGAGATGTAGAAACGTAAGGAAATTACAAATATATGAGTTGGAAATTAGAATTGTATGCAGGTATGGAGAGAGGGAGAGGGCAAATGAACAATCAATTGCAATAAGTATGGTCAGTTTCCTGTAAGAAGACTTTCGACTTTGTTCCTAAGTAATGGATACGTTAAGACCGGAGTCTTTGGCAATGGGCAATGCGTGTAGGGGGAACCGATGAATCGTGGTAATGGGTAATGCGTGAAATAAAAACAGGTAAGCGATGATA
>JAOUZG010016587.1:11229037-11268742 GCA_026289955.1 Argiope argentata | reverse complement strand
GTGGGCAATGCGTGTGAGTGGAAAGGATCGTGGTGGTGGGCAATGCGAGAGTGTGTGGAAAAGATAGTGGTGGTGGCCTGGGCAATGAACATGTGTTATTTAGATACATTGACGGTGGTCCCTTGCAATAGAAATTGCATATAAAATGAGTAAAAATTATAGGTTTCAATCGCATTGTTCGTTATGTATATACTCTTAATATTCATGAATTGTAAATCAAGTAGTTTCTTGTAGGGAAATGTTTGAACAATAAATCTAATGTTTTGAGGAAACATTTGTTAGTATTTTTGCAATATTTTGTATTGTGGTTAGCTTTTTCCTAGTATATTTTCCTGGAGGGAATTTTTTCTTGATTAAATATTTGCCATTTTGTTGACTTTTCACAACATACCAGAAAATATTGCGAGCTTTTAAGTTTCAAATTCTTCAGATAATTCCATTTTCTAAATATCTGCTACATTGTGTTTATTACATAAGCAAATATCATGTTTAACTAAAACTGAATTATTTTTAGATAAGTTTCGTAAAATTTCCAAAATACAAGATACTAAAAATGCGTTTTACTCCATATGTTTCTAATATATAATGCAATAGATTAAACTTCAAATATATAATGCATTGGATCCAATCACTTGATTTGAAGGAATGCAAAATTATTCATGTTGATATATTTTTTACGTATTTCTGTACGTTTTGTAAAGAAGTTTGATATTTAGTTGAAATAAAATTTAGCACGTAACCATAAAGGCTATCTTCCTTTACCTGAAATTTCCTAGTAGAACAGAAAATTCTAATGAAGTTTAAAATCTGCAATTTTAAGATTTTAGATTGTCATTGCTTCTTATAAATAGTCCTCTGATAAAATTCAAATATTAAGCGCTTTGAAGACTACTTAATTCACTTAAGCTGAAAATATTGTAAATTGTCATTCACACGGTATAATTTTCTGAGTTTTGTTTATCTATAGAACATATCTTTCTCTTAACACTTTTCAATAAAGATTTGGTATTGTGGAACTCTTATTTAAATCGATTAAATATCATTATTTAAATGAATTTATTAACTCGTAACGTGTATAGCAAAGCTTTTAAGGAGCATTCGATTTTTTCGATTCCATTATCAATCCTGACAAAAGATGACGTACAAAAAATTTGAAAATATCTTAAAATAAATCATTCAAATTTTACTTCACGGCTGCCTAGAATATAGAAATGTTTAGTGCTCATATTTTAAGCACTTAACTCAAATTTGTTTTAACACTTTGAGTTGCGATTAATTTTTCCAAAGTATATATTTGTGCATATTTCCTTCCAGAACTATGTACATTTTATATATTGCTTCCACATTCGTAAGAATAGACCGAATTTTAGGCAGAAAACAAGTTAATGGCTCAGTATGTGATACTGATCTTAGATACGAGATTTTAAAAAAATATTTCCCGTAGTCCATCCATTTAACTTGTATTATTTCAGAATTATACTCAATCAAAAGAATGTTTTCCCTTAATATATTTCAAAATTCGATGCGAATCTATTTTTATGCGAAACCATTATGAATGTTTGATTTTTGTTTGCTTTCTGGGAGAACCACAGTTATAAAACTAATAAAAGGACTGTCTACATTTCATAATAAGAGATATCTGAAATGAGGAAATTCATTAAAAGCCCGACTCGCATTTTTTGGTCGTTTACAGTAGACGAGATTGTAAGAACCTACGCAGAAAAGGAATGGCCTTTATTCGGAAGATTTTATGTTTATAATCTGATAGTTTATCTGTCTCTAACTATTGCTCAAAAGTTTAAATTTCCACTTGAGTAGATTGATTTTGTTTTGCGTTAGTTGCAACATTCAGAAAATTAAAATTAAACTTTAAAGAAGATTTTTCAACCATTAATCCGTTTATGGAAAATTGTATATACCTTAACATATTGAGATGTAATCACTGTGAATTTATTGTAAATTGTTTAATAAGAATATCAATAAGAGTTGGATAAATTCAAAAATAAACTATAGATAAAAAAAACGCTTATAATTAAATGCTAATAAATTATTTCATTTCTCATTGTTTAATTTTAAATTACTGATTAAAATAAACATTAAAAAAATTAGTGTTAAATCATGGTACATGCAGAAGAATTTACATTCTCTAAACATTCTTTATTTTAGTAATTTGTACTATTTTGCTATTTTTAGAAAATGCAACTGTGTATTATTCACTTTGAACTGTTTAAATATTTTCATAATGCATTGGAATCGCTTGGTGTTCTGAACCAGCTCAAGGAAATGTTTCATAAAAGCTACACAGAATATTGGTACATTCTAATTCTTGTTTAGATATACCTCAATATAAGAAAAAAGCCACGTAGATTGTTCTCCAGTTTACTGTCGATATATTATCGATAATGGAGTGAGGATTCATGCTTCAAACACGAGAGAAAATTGAAAAATCTCCATTCGAAGTATTTTTGAAACTGAAAGCACTGCTTACAAGGAAAAAGAGGTCTTGAGTTTGTTTCTCCATTTAATCAACATCTTGGTAAGTGATTATGAAAACGGATCGACTTTTCCTAAAAATACCAGCAAATCTATCTTTATATTACTGGAGAAAACCTCGTTATGAAGGATAGTGATAAAACGCCTATCTTGTTATTTAAAACTTTCATTTTTTTAAGGATTTCATTTAGTGATGATTGTATTAACTTCGATTCCTTCCATTAACTTCTATTCAGAGGGGAAAATCCCATTCTGAAGGGCAGCGATGAAACATTCATATTTTTAATAAAAATTAAATCGTGTCATGTTTGATGGATTTATTTTTCAAGCATCAACTTATTAACATCCAAATTATTACTGGCCGGATATATATTTTTGTAATATTGAGCGCTATATCAATCAAAAGATGATTTCTAACTGTTGAAGTTATGACAACTTAATGAGAAATAGCCGCATTTCCCATATGAATGTTGGATCAACCAAGTAATCTTAATAAAAACTTGATGTTACAGTTTCTAGAATTTTTCCTATAACTCCAAACTAATAGAATAGTTTTAAAGTGATATTGTATTCCGTTTATTAATTTTATTATTTTAAAGACTACAAACTATTTTACTTTACAAATGCTCTTTCTCAAAGATCTGACATAAAAAAAATGATTTTAGAAATGAGCTATTATGATGTCCATAAATACAGGAATAAACAACTACCAGTTTTCTTTGACAAGTGAATTGTAAATAGTTGAACTAAAGTAACATGCTTATATGCAATGTGTTGCTAAGTCACGCAATAAAAAGGAATGTAAGTTTTAATGTAAAGAAAGAATGTGCAAGCGTAAAGCAAATAATATTTGTTTCTTTCAAAATTTCGAATATGAGCCAAAGAGAACTTGTTCGTTTCCCACTGAAAAACTGTAGTTAAATTTATTGAAATACTACTACATTTGTTCTATTGTGCATTTCAAGTAAATATACGTGAAACCTCGTAAATACATGAATTTGAATAATCAATACTTGTAAAATGTTCTGTTCCTAGATTAATGCAGATTTTATTTTTCGTCAGAGTCAAATAGTCAACATTTAACATTATTTTAGACCTGTATATTCTCAATCCAATATTTTGGAAGTTGACTTTTAGAGAAAATATTTTGTCTTTGGAAAGTTTTAATTTTATTTGGCGTATACGAACCGCATCTTGGAAATGGGAATTATAAATAACGTTCATTGTAATATGTAAATGCCTCGCATCAAAATTTTTCTTAGATATATTCGAAATATACCGAGTAGCAGTGCTTCGTGTAAGATGGTGATATTTATTAACATCATTGAAAATGGAGGTGCAAATCAAATGGATTTGTCTTGCTACTCGACTGGGATTAATCTCATCGAAAATACTTGGTGACGTACTTGGGAGATGGAAAGCTAAGTAAAGACCATCACAAACAAAATTGTTGGTAATTAAACATTAACAAAAATCAATTTCCTCTTGATAATCTAAAAAAGGAATACGCGTTGTAGAGACTGAAGCTCTTATATATATTATAATAAAAGACGAAGGCATACGTTTCAAGGGCGTCAAGAAGAGAAACTGTCGTGAGATTTTCTCACTAGGAGGTACTATTAAAAATAAATGGGTGTTATTTCCCTTTTGTACTCTGTATTTCCTGTATATGTTTGTATATTTTCTATGACCCTCATTATATTCCTTTTCTGGGTTAATGAATACAAGCCTAATATATTAATAACTTTTATTTGCAGATTGTTGTGCTATAATTTATAGACCAGTTAATAAGGAGGTGGCAGAAACTGAAACTCAAGAAATTTGATGTGGACGAACGAGTAAAAAACAGTAAGATATGTTTTACTAGTAAGAACTTATTTGAAGAATTTAATAAACTTGTTAATTCAATAGTTGTCTTATTAAGACTAGAATTAACAGTGACTATAGTTAAAACTAAATCCTAATTGAGTTATGCCTTATGTTTTAAGACGTTTACACGGCTTTCAATTCCAAATGGGAATTGGATTCATTTGGATAATTGATAAAACATAGGTGAGAAATAAGCAGAGCGTAATTCATTTGAGCGAGCTAGATGAAATAGTTTCCGAAATTTTTCAAATTGAAAAAGAAATTATAGAATTTTCATTTAAAGGGGGAAAAAAGACGCATGTTAGTGTTTTTTAAGGCTTAAAATATATTTTGTACTCGAACTTCACTTCTTGTTATTTTGTAAAACATAATTTGTAGGTTAACAATGTTCAAAAAATTGTCTATGTGCTTTATTTCCTATATAATTTATGAATTCCTCATATTTATAGTTTGATTGATAATTAAGTTACATTCTATATTATGTACTTAAAACTCTTATTTGACACGACATTATAATGTATGATGCTCCTATTTTGAGATCGATTTTTGTCTCATTTTCTAACGAGTTAAAAACTGAACATTTTTATCAACTTTTGAATTATTTATATCTATTTGTTATGATATCTATTTTGAATTGTTTATGATATCTATTTATTATGATATATATTTTGAATTATTTATATCTATTTATTGTAATGTATATTTTGAATTATTTATGATATCTACTATGATATATATTTTGTATTGGTGACACCATATTATTTAAAATATTAAAATAATGTAAAAATTTAAAACCATAAATTAAATAAAACTCTTTTTCTAGTACATTGTTAGATTTGTTTTAAACTTCTATTAATGAATTTACATGCATGAGTACAATTATCTTGATATCCATATTTTTTAAATCTCAAATCTGAAACTGTCTTGCATTTTCACCGGAAATTGAATCTGTTTTAAAAGTTGTGAACTTCTACTCTTAGCGTAAATAATTTTATATGAACTTAAAAACCCTAATGTATTACCATAAAATTTTTTCTTGTGAACATACTTCCAGAATTCTTGCAAATATATAGCAATGTAAGCTCTAATAAGTTTATATTAGCGACCATGGAACGAATTTGAGTGTAAAGCACCAATTGAATACACTATTTTATTCCCTAAACTCTGGACATTATGAATATTAATACTTGTAATTTTGCGATAGTTTTAAAGCTTACACTTAAATAACGACTTTTCACTTCACCTGATGCGGTAGTATATTCAGCAATGATCATCATTAGTTGGAAGATTTCTGTTTTTATATTCTTAAAATTCTGCATTATAATTTCTTTAATCTCTGAAATATATGGAATACGGTTTGCTTACCTGCATTAGAAACATTTCAGTTATTGCATCCATTTACTATGCTTTGTTAAATCTAAAAGGTTTTGAAATTTTAGTATAAGAAAGGATTCAGAGTTCAAAATAATTTAGCATTCAAATGCATAAATATTCAGATCTAACGACGGTTCACTTTTCAATATGGGATTATTTTAAATTCTAATATGACTTATTGTGGAAGAATTTCTTCAAATATTGCGAAACAAATAATTTTATATTGTAAGGATTCCTCTCTTTTACCTCTTCTTTAAAAGTCATATAAAACCAAAGAAATTCAGGATTCGGTAAGTTGCTGAAATATTGCAAGTGTTATTTGAAGGAACAATATTGAGTAAGAATTTTACATAAAATTTTGCATTCTATGTTCATATCAGTTATCCTAAAATTGAGTTCTCAGCCTTCGAAAGCTTTTTAGCGAATGTTTAATTGAAATTTTATATAAAATTATTTCAATCTTTGAGGTACGAATTCAATGGCGTTTATTTCTTAATTTGTAAGGAATTTATTTTATTTTATTTAAATATTCAAATAGAAAATTTTTTTCAGCTGAATGTGTGAAATATTAGGTTAGGAAAAAAGAAACCCATTTTCATTTTATAGCCATCTACCTACAAAATGATGGATTTATATTCCCATTATTTCCAAAAATTCCATATGAAAAGAAAATAATGGAAAGAAATGGAAAACAATGAGAATAAATCCATCGTTTTCTTGGTATATAGTTGTAAAATAATGAATTTCTTTTTCCCCAACCTAATATTACTGGCATAGATTAAGCAGTATTAATTTTCATGCTCGCAGTATACCTAGATTAATAAATGCTCAGCAAATTAATTTTTAATCCTTTCTTCTCGTTTTCCTAGTAGCACACAAATATTGTACAATATTGATCAGTATTCACAATATTGTATTATTATTGTGTTCACAATATTTACGGGCATTAAAAGCAAATGTCAGTCGAAGAACATCGAACTGATCACGATTCAGTTGGTGAGTGAAATTTTCCTTCAGCTCTGTATAGTACTTTTATCTTGTCCATGTATCTGTTTATATGATTTTTCTCTCCGAAACTAATCCTAGTATTAGAAGCTTTATATCTCAAATATTGACTGCTGAAATGGATATTTTAAGGCAATTTTACAATATAATATTATCTCCCTTGAAATGCAGTATCAGTAAGCTTTTAAGTCAAAATGCCAGAAGTCTTTGAATCATTTTAAGAGCTATGAATTGTAAGCCTAAATAATTTTCCAAAACCAAAATAATCAATCGAATATTGAAATAAATTGAACGCTTCCTCTCAAAAGTCTTTTCTTTAAAACTACATTAATTCCCATCGAACCTTTCAAGTCTTCCGATTTTAGGAATATGTTTTTATGATGAAAAGGGGGGCATAGATAGAAATTTGTACATGTATAAAATATGGCCAAATTCTCTACACTTTTAGATTTGAGTGTTCTTGTACAGATTCTTATTAATGCTGTAAATTTGAGTAAATTTTATACTTATTACCCTCGATTCATTGTGAACCGTATGAGATGGTCTCATTATCTGATGGGTAGTATAAATTATAGTTCATTCTGAAGTAGTTCTATTGTTTATTTCAAAATCAATATACTGTTTGAAACTGATGCAATATAGAACACGCTAATATAACAAAAACCTAGACTCTTTAACCTCAAATAATATGGCTATGTTTAAATGAAACTGTTTAAATGAATGTTAATTAAAAACTGTGTAAAAAGTTTTATGGTGTAGGTAAAAAGAAAAGAGAAATTTAATGAGTTGTACTTCAGATTACTTCCCAAATGTATATTCACAACTAAATTTCAAGATCGCTGTATATGGCTCTAAATTATTTAAACGATTGAATTTTTTATCCAACTTATTAAAGATAGTATTTTGGAGATAATAGGAATTAATTTATCAATTTGTTGTAGTATACTTAAAATTCCCTCGACGTTACGTTTATTTCAAGGAATTTTTACTTTTTGTACTACAAAATATAATAAATTATTTTGTCATACATAGATTTCATTGTACTTAAACGCCAAGCTGATTTTTTTTTAAAAAATTAAACTTAAAGTTGTTGAAAAAATATTGGCTTATAGAAGTTTATATTATTTAGTTAAGCTTCTTGGACAGAATTAATTCAATGAATTTACAAAGATTCCATTTTTCTAAAACTTGAAAGCGTATCTTTCAATTAGTTAGTAAAAAAATTCTACCAAATATCTGAATTCATTCATGTAACTGAAATTAGTGAATTTCATTCAATTTCACTTAGAATTCTTCAATGCAGAGAGTGTGGTTTGAAAAGTACGAGCTCCTACATAGAATAGCATTAATTAAGACGTCTTTTTGTGTAGTATTGACTGTTTACTTTTTCTTTATTTGATTTGATTTTCCATTTTATTTGCATTATTTTATGTCATCGTTTATCAAACATTTTAAAAATCCATACTCGTTTTAGTAAAGAAAGGAAAATCCCCCTTTTTTATGTCTACTTGCTAATTAAAAATTTAAATCATTACCTGTGAGATTCAACTAAACAAAAAATAAAGAAAAGTGTTAGAGAACTCATGCTTACTTGTTGTAATGTTATTAATAATTATTCCATTAAGATAAATATTTTAAATTTTTTAATGTTAGTAAAGGAAAGGAAACTCCAGTTATAAGGGGAATTTTGCAATTATTTGATATTTGCTGACCAGTAAGTAAGCTGAGGAACTTTAAATTTAAGGTTTCCAAAACTCTGCATTTTTAAAAAGAATAACAATTATTCTTAAAATGCTTTAAAATATATAAGAATACTATCAAATATACCGTCATAGAAAATCTTGGTGTAGTTTTAAAATGTTGGGAAACAGTTACCACATTGGAGTTTAAAAAAATCCATTGCATTGCTGCGATGGATTTGATGGATTCCTTAACGACCGAGGGAGACACAATTTAATATGTTTAGTCTTCAAACATTTTATAGAAAGTTTATAGTTAAGATTGATTTTCAATAACCTGAATTCGGTTCAAAGAATATATCGGAATATTTTTTTTTCAGTTTTTTTCTAGTGAATGAATGAATGAAATTCTCTCGATTTTATAATTGTCTGGTAATGCAATTGTATGATTTTATGAAATCAAATGAATTTATGTTTGTATTAAATTGTTAACAAGAACAAGCCCAACATTTTAAGCAGATCCTTGGTACGAAACAAATTACAATTTACAAACCCTGCAAACTTCAGTTCTCAATTCGACATCTCGCGACAGTATTGACACATCGTTAAATATGACTAAAAATGCAATTAAAATTTTAATAGCTAAAGAACAACGGCAAATTTAATAATCCGAAAGATGTAATTTTTAAGTTTAATGAGTAATATCTCTATACGGTATTCAACACTTCATCATAATAACGTATTCCTTAATTATCAGCTAATGCCCTTTTTGTGCCATTAAAGAAAAGCATTATGAATAATATTTAAAGTTGTCATTGCATTTTTTGAATGAAAGACTAACTATCGAATGACTATTTTTTCTTTGTGGTTTTAAATTTTTACAGAAGGCCACTAAACGTTGAAAAAATATTTGCTACTGGATCAGACAGCTCTAGATGTTGCAGTTTAAATATTATTTAGTCAAACACCAAGTAAGAGGTATTAAAAAATATTAAATCTAATATTAGGTTGGGAAATAAGAAATCCATTATTATTTTACACCCATCTACCGAGAAAATAATGGATTTCTCTCCATTGTATTCCATTTCTTTCCATATGGAATTTTTGAAAATAATTGAAAAAAGAAATCCATTATTTTCTCTGTAGATGCCTGTAAAATAGTAATGGATTTCTTTTTTCTCAATCTTAAAATGATAATTGAGTTAGCCATTTTCAGGAATTGTAAATCTGTCATTCTCAAACGTTAATTCAATACTAGGAAAGGAAATACAGAAAAATTGATCCGGATCATATACTAATATGTTCATTTTAATTTAAATTGTTCAATTGGTTCTCATATAGCCTTTAAAATAGATATTTATATGACTGAATTAAACCCATATTCCTGTCGGGACATAACGATTTATCTTTCAATGTATTGTTAAATGTTATGAAATGTCTTCTATCGATATCTATTACGTATCTGCTGAAATCATTCACCATTTTTGTTTATATTGAAATACAGCACTGCTTTCGAAACCGAATGTCTAATTCATGAATATTTTTAACAGCTATGGCCATTGGGCGGCTTTGTTGGAAGGAAAGAACGATGAAGTTATATCTATCCCTTTATATTGCGGAAATTAAAGCGTAGTTAATCAAATTACTTGAATGAATAGAGCATATTCAGCTGTAACTTTAGGTATTATGTATTCTCTGTAATGATCTAAGGGCTTCGTATCTATTGGTATCTAGCTCTTCTGGATTTTACTTCGAATATCTAATCCATACTTATTTTTAAACTCCACGCCTATTGAGAGATATTTCACAATACCTAAAAAATAAGTGGGAGTATTTAAATCCTACCCTTAGTTTCATGAAAAGTAAAACGTAGCTCATGAGTTTACTATTATTAGCTTTGCATGAATTGAGCTTGCTTAGCTCTAGTTTTTGGAGAAATTAAAGTTATAAACTTTACTTCGATGTTCTTTACCCTTTTCAGTTCCTCTAAACATTGTTGATATTAACTATACTATTTAAGTATCAGGTTCGGTACTTTTATTACAATAACAAATTTTAAATAAAATTTCCATTATTCAGATAGAAACGGGTAAATCAATCTACTTGGTAATGCCGCATGCAATGTCTTTTATAAATTGCTAAAAAATGGAGTTCTAGTCCGTTGTAATTTTATAGCGATTCAAGGATTTTAAGATTTATGAATTTAAACTTTTTTGTCTAGAATTATCAATAAATTCTCTCATTTTAACAAAAAATCCTAGAAAACCATGCATTTCAAAATTTAAGAAATAATTAAAATTTTAATCGGCTTTTATTCCTTAGTATAGCATCTCAAGTAAATACATTTAGATTTTGAAATTTATAAATTTTTCTGAATACAAACATATACTACAGTTAAATTTCTATCCCATAGGAACTGAATACAGAACTACAAAGCGGGATAGATACTTTCTTTGACATATGGATTATATTTCTATAACATATTTGTCCCTGAAGAACGACATTTTTGCATCCAATTTTAGAATCTAATACGCTTAAAAATATACAATTAACATAAAATTTATGAAATATTTCATAGGTGATGAATTAGTATGATAGTTTTTAAATGCATAAAAGAAACTTTCAGAAAATGTGTCATCCGTTTAGGGGGGGACGTTAAATCTCTCTACAAAAATCACTATACAGGAAGGTTCGATGATGGTTATAAAATATTATTTACTAGATTTTAGCCCAAGTTGCTCAAATGCAGATAAGAAAGGCGATTATTGAAGTTCTTGAAGCAGTTTGTATAGTGCACAGATTACCAATCTTTAGCAATTATTGGTCTTTATTAGGCGTCTATGGAAATTTCAAAAGCCCATTTAATCAATAAGGAGAATTGAATATATTAATATAGATTTTTTTTATTCTTTTGCTTTCATTAAAATTTCAGTATATATTCTGCCAAGAGGAAAAATATTGCTATTTACTAGAGCCGCTACTTTAAATAGGTTTGATATGCTGCGTCATTTTTAACATTTTTCTGGATTTAAAAACTAAACTGAAAATGAAATAAATTCTTGAGTTTATTCTTAGGAAATATTAAATATATTTTTATCCTTTCAGCTCCTGAACTTGGCGGAATAAAAATCTGCTGAACCAACTAAATATCAAGTTGTGACATGTACACCTTATCAAGCCATGTCGTTCTTTCATCTCATTAGTTATTGGGTAAGAATCCAATGTTGTTTGAAAGTAATTCAAAGAAGTGTGGTATTTTCAATATGCAATCGGCAATAACCCAGGAAACATACTTCATAGTTACTTCTTTTGACACACTGGAGAACACGATGTAAGACCATACAATTTTGATATCTATCGCTCTTAGAATTGCCTCTGGAGAGTATTGAGGCTGCGCCTGTTATTCAGAAAACTGATTCTAGTGCACTGGGAAACTTTTGGAAAATTCGTTTTAAACATTGGCTCGCAGAAACGATATCTGGTTAAAATACATTATAATGAAAATAGAGAAAAAATGTAAAGAATCTAAGTTGACAGTGTATTTTGAAACAGCTTCCTCAAACTGGCTTGGACCAAAGCAAAAGTAGAATTTAATTATAGTATTCAAATAATCATTATAATGATTGATTGATTAATTTTTAACCAGCAAAACCTGATGGTATTTATATAAATCCCATTCAATGAATGTAACTAATATAATTGTATTTTTCATAATTTTAGATTGTTCCATTGTACGAATTCATTATAAATGGTTTCGATAGGATTCTGTTACGCTTCTCAGAATGAGTATCGTTATAGATAATAAAAATTTGATACCTATACTTAAATTAGTCGCCCTTCAAAATGCTTAAATATGGAAAACTAAAAGAGCCAGGATAAATATGAAACTAAATCGATAAATTTGCTGGCTTAAGGTAATTTAATTTCTTAATAGTATTTAAGGATTCGTATTAGGATTCATTAATACATTCTCTAAATAATGTGAAATTAAAAAAATAAGGAATCAGGATTTTAACGAATTTATCCATTTGAAATATTCCCGATCAGAAAGAATGTATGGTTAGTTTATTACTTGCCACCGCAATTGGGAAACAACCATCACATAGTTAAACTTATGATGAATATTTATTCTCACATTTTGGTTGAAATAAACCAATGAAAGGCCTGCGTCCGTATGATGGTAATTTTAAAAAGGTACAATGGACAGCGGGAGAGATTTTATCAGATCTCTGTCAAATATTGAACGAAATCCGTCAAATTGTTAATTATATATTTAGCTTGTTAATTGCATATTATCAAATTCACTTGTAGGAATATTGAACCTTCTAGTCAAACAAACCTAAATACATTTCAGTATGAGAAGCCGGCATCCAAATTTTAGACGCCTTAAAATCGAAAACCAAGTCCTATTTTTAATGACACTTTATGTGCTGTAAACATTAAAATTGTTTTGCTTCAGCAATTCATAACAATCAGTTAAAAGAATCAAGGAATTAAAATCCTACTCATTTTTCTGATAGCTATGCAATCTGTTATGAAAGTATGCTAGATCTTAAAAGGGAGATAACTTTGATGTTGAGGTTAGTTATAATGTAAAATAATGCTTATTTATTTTAAAGAAAATATTCGCCTTTAGTTTCAGAAAACATTTTATTTTTGTTCGTTCCTGACATGAGGTGTTTCGTTACATTTTGGATCGGTAATAAAGTACACTAAAATATCTTGGCGTTTCGTAATAGACTGGTTTTCGTATTTCATTGATTGAAATAATATTTCTAGGTTACGAAAAAGGAAGTAATCTATAACTATGGTTCTTTGTAACATTTTGGAAAGAAACATGTAATAAAATGAATTTCTTGAAAATAGATTGTAACTCTAGGCTTTCAAGACAAATTATTCTAGTGAAGGAAAACTCAAAATGAGTATCTAGTTTCTGCAACACATTTGGTAGCTCTGAACTAAAGTGTATATATGAATAACTTCAAGATATACTTTAATATTTTCGAGTCGTATTCAGTCTGGGAGAGTATATGGATTCAGAAAGGAAAATTCATGTTTTCCCATAAGTATTTTATGAGTTATAAGATGACAAATTCTATCAAATAGGTATATTTTTTGCCTTTATTAAAAAAATACAAAATACCTATCCATAATTATATCGTGAGAACTCTTCATCATATCACCTAATAAAAACAGTTATTTAAAACTATGTATTGTTGCTTTAGGTTGTTAAACATTATAGCTATATAGTCTTGTATAGTTATTTAAATAGATCAAAGGATTAATTATTTATAAGAAGCCTATCATTTGCAATAATCGTGTAAATTCCTCCATTATTAAAATGTAAAAATATATATATTCTTGCATTTTTAATAACCAATTCTAAGGAAATTCGTTCAGTGCTATTAAATGCGTCATCAGGAAAACTTGTATTTGTCCGATATATCAGAGGACTAATATTACGAATGGATGGGGAAGGGATTGAAATTTCTATTCTTTATAACGGGTAAATGATTTCTTCCTTAAAAATATTCAATCTTCCGTCGTGTTATTTGGATATTAGATTCATACATGAAAATCTCGGTACATCTTAAAATTGCCTGAAATCTTAAATCGTGGATTATTTGAAGCTCTGTATTTCGCAGGCTTTTATAGTGTTTTAAATTTTTTTGTAATTGAACTCAAACTGAAGAGATTTTTATTCAGTATCATAAGCATATAGTGCAGTTCTCATTTTATATCAATTGTATTAATACCGTTCGAACATTCGCGATATAATTAGTGGGCATTTACACGATCATTAATTATATCGCGCACTTTCCGCTTTAAGTTTTATTCATTTTCCATTATGTAATCTAGCATCGTATGGAAGTTGTTCATTACTGCAAACTGCATATATGGGAATTATCGGAATATTATATGGAATTGGAATATGGGAATTATTTTATATATTGAAATTATCGGAATATTATATGGAATTGGAATATGGGAATTATTTTATATATGGGAATTATCGGAATATTAAATGGAATCGGAATTATTTTATATATGGTAATTATCAGATTGAAGGACATGGACATGAAGGGGGAAACCGGGATTGTGGGCTGGGATAGCGAGTACTGTGTGGAAATTCGAAATGCGGTGGGCCAGTTTTACTCATTTTTAGCCTTTTAAAAAAGATTCGAAATTTATATCCTGTTACATTACAAATTTAAATCTCCAAATTTTCTTAATATAGTTTCCGCTAAAGGAATTGTAATGCAAATCTCTTTTCGTTAAGAACGGGCAACTTCCAAAACTAAGTTGCATAAATGTCCCGCAATGCAAGATTCCAAAAACGGTTACCGACTCCACAAAACTTTCAAATGCCAATTCTTTACTTTAGATGAATGAGTTGCTATTAAATCATTGGTTAGAAGTAAATTCGTGATTTTTGAATGCTTTGTAGTGCTGTAAGTGATGCTTGATATTTTAAAAGTTAAATAAATTCTGAAATAAAGATTGGGTATTAATAATTTTTTGAAACTTTCTATTCTATCCCAAAATCATGTAAACCCCACACATAAAGGAATTTTTTACAAAAATTTAAAATTCTTTAACTAGAAAGAAAAAAAAAACATAATTTTCACTTAAAATAAAAGTTAAGTCCGAAAACTTTTGAATTTATGCAAAAAGTAGTGAACAAAGATAGGCATCTGTATCCTGCTAATTACGGATTAAAGTGCTATTCACAATATCTTTTGGGGGGAAATGAGAAATTGCTGTTAAAAGTGTGGCTTTGTGGAGTAGACAATAAAAATTTTTTGCAACTTTATTAACAATGAAGATACTAGTTTTCTATATGAACGAAGCCTGAATACCTGCAATTTAAGATCATAAGTTAATGTCGTCAAATGAAATATGAAAGATTATTGATTTTTAACAATTGTAGTTTTCTATTATTAAATGTCAGCTGAATATATAAAATTTATTGATAAAATTTAGCTTATCTGTGACTTTAGAGTTTGAACATTTAACTTGGATTATTGATTATAAATAATCATTTTATATAATTCGGATGTTAAGTACTCTGATGTATATTTGAATCAAATAGGGGAAGCATTGAAAGATGCAAAACTGTCTCTGGTTTCCTATTGAGATGCCCCCAAACGACATAAATGAAATGTTTTCTATACATTAATTCGGATACAAGGAAGTCTAAAAAATAAAAACCCAATATCCTCTTATCTCATTTTTTGATTATAACAATATTTAGACGAGAATGCAAGAAGCTAAACGAAATCGTGTTAGAAAGTAAACCGTTTTGGCCATCGAATTTGATCGATTTCCTATTATATGTAACCTGACTATTTTCATTTTCAGCGCTTGCTTCTGCCTCTTGCCTCAAAGTTCAGAAGGAAACTTGAGTGGAAAACATCTGTATTCGTTGCATTATTCAAGCTAAGGAAAACAGAAGCTAAATTTAGGTTCAAATTATTTTTTAAGAAAAATTAATCTTATGGAGCATTTTAGGTATATTTTAAATATAAGTATAATCTTATTTTATGAAAAATGATTTGTGCAGTTAGGATATTGATAGAAAGGATTTAATTGACTGCTACTCGTTTAGTAAATTTCAACGATATGCAAATAATAAAAGGGAAACCATCAAATTGCAGCCTTAGATAAATTTGAGACCTTGATCTGTAATGATTTTCTCAGCATGCTGATATACATGCATTTCCCCATGAAATTAAAAAAAAAATCATAAAGATAATTTTACATACAGAAGTTTTTTTCCTTTCTTCCAGAAACATTAATTAATTTGCTCATTTTATTTCTCGAATGCAAATATCAGTCAATTCGTTTTCACTTGTCTGTGTCATCTGAATGCATTAGAAACGTTTGGTATTTTCATTCAATGTGGAAGAAATTTTCAAGGTGGAAGTTCTGCAAAGGATACGTAAATTTTAACATCTTGCTTGTTACATCCCAATATATACGAGGAGATAGTCATTTACAATTTTTCTGAAGCACTACTACTGTACATAAGGGATACATTTTGAAATTCTTGCATCAAACTTTAAGGAAGAGGAAACTAAAATCTTATTTGGAAATACCTTTTGAATGAAACTGAATACATTAATTGCAATTAGTAAGTGATCTTGAGCTTTATTGCTCCATTTAATAATTTTCTCGGAACGCGACTTAGAAAATGATTGGCTTTTCTTAAGAATTACTTGAGCCTATCACTTTATATATTATGGCGGGGAGATCCCATTCCGAAGGGTATCTATAAAATACTCATCGTGTAATTAAATATTAAATTTACTTAATTGAAGGCTTTATCTTTCACACTTTAATGTATTAACAGCCCGATTAATACTAGACCGAAATATATTTCCGTGATATTGAGCAATATATCATACATTTTTTTTTCTAACTGTTGCAGTAGTGATCATTTAATGAATAATAGTCGCTCTTCCTATATAAATGCTTTCTCAACTAAGTAATCTATTGAAGACTTGATATTGCAGTTAATGGAATCCTTCCTGAAACTCGAAAGTAAGAGAATCTCCAGTGATATTGTATTCCATTCATTAATCTTAGAATCTTGAATACTTCAACATATTTCATTTCAGAAATACTCATTAAAGAATCTAGTGTCAAACACGATATATTATACAAATGAACTACATTGGTGTTCAGAAATGAATGCGTAAATAATGTGCTAATGATTACAAGCGAGAAAATTGCAAGTGGACGAAAATAGCTGTCATCGTTATCTGCAGTAAGTGTTGAACTGCATAACAGAACAAAGGAGGAACACTGCAATGTTGAAAAAATATTATGCATGCATTTAACAGGTTATTCTTTCTAGATACTGATAAAATGTGATTCAAAGAAAATATCGAGGGCTATCCCAATAAAGAAACGAGTAAAAAATATTTAAAAGCTATAAAATAAGAGGAAATTATTAAAAGCATGATTGAACGTCGTGAAAAGGATTACAAAAATTCTAGTTAATAGATACTATAATCTGTGTAGAACAGGCAGAATTACAGGAAATGAGAATACTTATATAAAGATTCTAATCAAAAGACGTAGAATAATTGATGACAAATTTATATATCAAATGCTGACTGGGAGACTACGTTGTGTTGATTTTTCTCGAAATCATGTTAGACGTGTGTTAATGTTTGGTGGACATCTATTTGACAATTAAATATTAGCAGATTCAATTCCTTCTAGATTATCTCATATGGAATATGCGCTGCCGAGGCTGATGGTCTTGAATAAATAGTGAAAATTATGTATTCAATAATTGAATAAAAATTATGTATTCATAATGAAATTATAAATAGTTTCAAGAAAGAAAATTGTAAAGTGGTTATAAGAATCTCTCTCCGTGAGACTTTATGGAATAAACAGTAGAATATAAATAGATACTGCTTTCATTTTGTACCTTTTATTTCCTATATATAAATATATATTTGAAATTGTTGGAATAATATTACTCCATTTGGCAAATGAATATATAAATAAAATCCTTAAGCTATTGAAACTTTTTTTTCTTAGACTGGTTGTCTTTAACCCTTTGCACTACGATGGTACTTCTGACTCATAATTCAAGATTGGGCTTCATTTTGGCTTTTTATTTTACAAATTTAATTGTTAAAACGCCTACATAATGGCTAAGGGATGTAGATTGATTTTTCCAAGAAATTCGACTTTAAAAGAATTATGCATATTTATTTTTCATAGCAATAAATAAATCTTTGTATCTTTGTAAGCTGAACATGCTCAAATGAGTCATTAAAATACTTTTTATACTTCTATAAATGGGTTATTTATTTGGTTATTTACTTTTCTTAGGAAAAAATCATATTCTTACTTAACTCATTGTCTTGCAGAGAAAGTGATTTTTCTATCACTTAAAAAGTGCATGGTAAAAATCTAGATTATAATCGGTTTATAAACGCATAATGCACTTCAAAAATATTCAATAATTTTAGAAAAA
Organism: Argiope argentata; assembly: GCA_026289955.1. Lineage (NCBI taxonomy): Eukaryota > Metazoa > Arthropoda > Arachnida > Araneae > Araneidae > Argiope > Argiope argentata. The sequence goes on along the minus strand of JAOUZG010016587.1, from coordinate 11,250,322 downwards.
TGTCTAAGTTCTTACAATAAATTCTTTGTACAAGCAATATTTCTTTAAAGAAATATTCCTTAAATTTTAAGAAAAAGAGCAAATAAATGGGTTAAATGGTTTATTCGTTTAAGTTTTAAAAATAATGCATTAGAAATTTTTGTTCAATTTTGTAAGGAAGCTAATTATATGTTATTGAATAAAAAGGGAGGATTGTTTTAAGTCTTTAGTTCCAAGCCGATAAATGAAAAACTAATTTGAATTACTTAGTACTTGAAAATGTATTAACAAGCGTATTATAATAAAAATTGTATCATTATTTTGTGTCAAATGTTTTGTTTCATTCTTTACAGTTTATTTAGAGCTCATTCTTAAAATACAGATATTGCTTAATATTTCACAATATTTTAAATATATATGAGAATGATCTCTATATATTTTTTTCAAACTATATACGACATGTAAATTACTTCATTTTTTTATGAATTGGAAATAAAATTCTTTGATTTGTTATTTTGTCCGGTGTTTTTTGTGTGGGCCTTATAAATATTGAACTTATAAGCAAAATTAGCTAAAATTAAAGAGCATTTTCATTAATATGAGTAACAGATCTTTAAGATTCATTTATTAGGACAGTAAAATAGTAATATATAGCTATGAATGAATTATGAAAAATAATTTAGGGAAAGTAACGGATACGTTCCTTAAAACTACAATGCTATTTTGACATTCAATTATAATAATTTATTAAAAGAATTGTACACATGCTTATTGTAATAAAGGTTCTTTTATTTTATCTAACTCAGACAATTAAACTTGCTTAATTGAATAAAATTGCAATTGATCATCTTGCTTCTACAGTTAATCCCTTAAGCTGCAAGTATATTAACTTGTAACAGTCAGTTATATCACTCTATTTTTTCTTTTGGATACTAGATGGCTATGTCTGATTACGACCGCATCCCATAGGGCATTGCGATTGTATTTAGAATATGATGCTGTTCTGTTAATCTTTGAGCTTGAATGTCTTGTCTTTATGTGCGTTTACTGTAAATGCGATTATTAAAGAAATGTTTCCGAAAACATACGTCTTATTTCTTCCTGCACGGTTCATAATCTACATTCCACCACAAACTTGTAATTAAATACTCCCTTTAGATATTTTGTTGTTTCATCTTATAAGAATAGAAAGCAATTTAAAATACTGATGTGCGCTTGAGTTATTTCCGAAAATTCGATATTTAAGTATAAATTCGGTACCAAGTTTTGCAATTCGATTCACAATCGTGCAATCCCAAGAATACATAATTTTAACTAAAAATGCTGCTATTCTTGAAATATGAATTTATATAACATAATTATACTGTCCTAATAACACAAAATGCTCCAATGTATTATTGCTATTTCTCAATATTAGGCATTTAGAATGTAGAATATCATTGCAGGGATGCCATCAAATATTTTGTGGTAAGGGAAGAAAGGATTTGTTTAAACAAAAATAAGTTATATTTCAAAATCTTTGCTACTATAACTGAATTTTTGGGTTCAGATGCAACAGGTTGATTATGCGCTGGCTTTGGATTTGAACATCAATAGTGAATATCATACCTTACTATTGATGACCACCTAAATCTGAAAGTGAACTCCTCTGACATGCCTTAGTGTTTTATAAACTTAGAATACACAATGGAAAAGAAATAAGTTAATAGGAAACAATCGCTTGCGGATCGAATTACTTTTTTTGTATTTAAACTGCAAATAAACAAAAGTACAATTTAATTTAAGATTTATTTAAATTAATTTCCATTAAAAGTTTACGAAATGCACTATTGTTCAGTTTAGTTTTAAGCTTTAGGTGACGGGAACCAAACTCTGAAAAATTCCTCTCTGGGCCCTCGGTAAGAAAGACTCAAAAATGTCTTTCCCTTATTTTTTAATCGTGTTTATAGAAAATTGCCCCCTTCGATTTCAATCACCCGTAGCATTAATGGGTTATCTTTCTCCACAAAGTAATCAGGTTGATCTTTTGAGGTTTTGCCTTTGTCAAGATCCTAGATATGACTTTTAATCAGTTTTATCTAATTTTTTGCCTAAATTGGTAATTTGCTAATTTTGTAAGGGAAAACATCCAAATTAAATATTATGATGTTGAATAAAGTTACTGTTCTGTATCTAACTATTTAAAAAAGACTTCACCAATTTCATAATCCTTTATTTAAGACACTACGAATATAATTTTCCATTTCTATTGTTAAATTTAAATTTATTAAATGTTATTGTTGATGCCATTTATTTCCCTAAAAATTTCAATATTGCACTGTAAATATTTTATTTTAATGTTTATAAGAAATCCTTTTTTATAAATGAAGTACGGTTTATGCAATATTTTATGACTAATTGTTCATATTTTCTACTTAATTCTCTACAAAATGCTCACTTTTTTTCCTTGTATATCGCGTATGTTTCACTATTCTTCTACTTCATAGACTAAAAGCTTAGTTGAATATTTCAACATTAATATATTGCGAACAAACTGGATTATAGGACTGGATTTATTTAATGTGGTAATTCTCAACTGGTGTTACATAAATAAATAGTTGCTCTCTCACCATGTTTTTAATACTTCCTATGTGGGTTGAAAAATTTATTTTTGATGAAAATGAGATTTATTTCAAAATGTATTTTTGCAAAAATGCACTGACAATTTATCATATTTGGTAATTGAAATAAATTTTATATATATATAATATAATATTTATATCCAAGCATTTTTTAAAATATAATTAATTATTAAATTTTAAAAATGGAATTCATTAAAGCAAAATTAGATTTGGCTGGTTTAGAATTTGAAACGCTGGTTTTGATTATCCCTTGTATGTTAATTCATGCTTATAAGTCGATAGAATCGGTACTTTATCTATAAATTACTTTTTTCCACTTATTATAATTGCAACCATATGTTCAAAAGTAAGTTGTTTCATTTCTGAAAGGTTATGGTTTTTTTCCTTCTAAAAACATCATAAATCTTCAACATGTATACATGTTTGATATAGGTCGCCGTCAGCTATTAAAGATTAGTATTTGGAGAGGAAAAGTGACGTCGAAACATTATGGAATGAGTGGGAAAAAATTCGATTTCGTCTAGTATAATCCGAGAAGGAAATTAAGCTTACTCATTTGATTTTACTCATCCTAAGACTATTTGCTCAGGGAAAACTCAGCAATCCCAATACTAATTTTAAACTTCTGCTGGCTGAAATCTCCAGATTCTATGGGGTACGAAACAATTGGAACATGATTTTACGAGGCAGTTAGAGTATTGCTGGAAAGGAAATTTTAATTCGTCATTAGCACAATATTCACACCGGCCCGTAAATAAAAGGCTAATACAAAACTTGTAATTTCTATAATATTCGTTTCCATCTATTTTAATAAGCATTTTGGACATCATTTAAAAATATACTTTCTGCAACGATTCATTCTGAAATTTTGCCAGGAAAGATTTGTTTCCAAACAGTTAAAATTTAATTCTAAATTAAAATTTCGATTTTTTTTAGAAAAAAAATCATGAATTAGTGAACTTCAATAAAGCTAACACATACTATCAGACTATATACATTGTTATTTATCAAAAAATTGGGCTGTTATTATATTTTAATGTTTACGACGCGCATTTAAAAATGTCGCTTTTATTCAAAGATGTTTACTTTCTTATAAGGATCTGTATATCGTTTAATCCGGCTGATATTGACTCAATATGACTATTTTTAGAACAATATTTGAAAGAACACGGAGAATGATTTTTCCGTAAAAAGTAGTAGGTATCCTCTAAAAATATTAAAAACCTTTTGGAATTAATTTAATTCAATTATTTTTAAAGTTTTTCTTTTTCCAGTATTTATTTCGAGTCAAAACATTAGTTGTCCAATATAAATTTGAAAGATTAATGGTTAAATAATTCAGTAAATAAAGAGTTATTCTATTTTTTGTTGTATTAGCCCAGTTTTGGAACATCAGATGACGTCGTAATTTTAAATCATTGGCAGATGGCGTTAATGACACTTGACTTGGCATTCTCTATCGTAACATCCAATCCACATGCATGGGAAGAAGACTGCTTACAGCAGAAACATAAATAACATGTCAACATGCTAAGTAGATTTGAAGTACAATCGGACTTCTAATCAAAATACCCTCCTATAAGGAAGCCGAACCCATACAATTTGATAGACAGGACATAACATTTTATTTATTTATTCATACCAAAATGTAATAAACAAAGCACTACAGCCAAATTCAGAATCTACTGGATGAATTTTATTCAGTCGAATGAATAGCTTGATGCGGTTTTATAGAAAGCATACGAGCTATAAATGCATTTTTTATCATCACTTTTAATGTATTATAGGCAGGTAAAAGTAGGTTTATCTTTTAATTTTTATTGATAATTTATTTCAAGTTATTTTAGTGAAAATATAATTATTTCTATACTCATCTCCAGTATAAAAAATTTCCATTCAAGGAATGCATCTTTTGTATTTTGAGCTCAAAATTTGCATCAATGTACCTGAAGTTTTAAATTTCTTTCATATTCATTTTTTCAGGAGATTCTCTATCTGTAGTCGTAAAAAATATTTACTTTTGCACATATGTTCACATAAAGCTATGTCCTCTGATGTCACTTCCAGGGCTCTATTTAATGAAATCGGCATTCGTCCTTTCTCTAGCTATCAGATATCTAATACCTAAGCAAATCTTCGTCCCAAATCGTTTCAGTAGTTCTAATCGTTTGACTGTATTCTTTTCTTTACGACTCTCTTTAAAAATTCACGTTTCCTGCAGAAGCTCGGTGAATCTTTGCGGTAACATTTACAGATGATTGCCTTTTCAGAATTTCATTAAGCAGCTATCAAAGGGATCGTGGTAGGCCTTGAATCAATCAACTTTATTAACGACAATCGATGTCCTCAACGTCGCCTGTAATGAAGACAAATTGTTCACAGCTCCACCCCTTGCCTGTGTGCCTTCATGTTCTGTCACATTGTCCCGGGCCCCATAATACAAAAATCTCATTTAACCCCCTCCTCCTTTTGTTTCTCTCGAAGAAGACTTCTTAACGATTGGAAACATTTTATCGACTTCCTTGTCTTTCTTTTGTTACGGTCTGGATGAGAGAGATTGCAGTTTGCGTTGGGAATCCGTTACTTTGACCATACCCACTTTTACTGCAGCAATGAAATTCATTGATAGCCAACCTGAAAGGAAACGAAATCTGGCTCTATTTCTTGGCCCAAATTGTATAAGGAAATCTTAGTGTGGCTTTTTTTTGGAAAAATGCGCTTTACAATTTAAACTAAGATTTCAATAAACATCTAATACATAATAGATCCTGTATATGATTGTCTTTTATGTAGGTTGCATTACGGTTAGAGTGCAATTAGAATGTTAAGTTTTATAATTACTATAAATTACATGGAATAAGCACCTGTGAGAAACATAATGAGCCCTGAATGCGATTATAAAAGTCTTTTTAGGAGCAAATAGGAGTAGAAAATGAAATAAATGTATCCTAAATGGAGTGGATGTTGACTCAAGTATGAAAAAACAGTAATATAGCTTATGAATAACATATAGTAACAGCGTTTATTTGGAATGTGGAAAGTTAAAACATATTTTTAAAAACCTAAAAATTCAAGAAAAATAACTTAATAAAAAGAAAAATAATGAGATGAGTAACTGGCATTGGCATTTAAATGTATGCAAGAATATAAAGAATTTTGGACAGAATAAATCGAATCTAATCAAAGCGCTTTTTCACTTTCAAGTGAGCTATTACTCTTATTTAACGACAGATATATGCACAAAATTTTTTACAATTAACACTGAAATTAGACATACCATTATTTACAAAATGATTTGAAAACACGAGAATTAGAGATTTTTTCCTTCTAGTATATTCTGAGAGAAGAGACGTCATTTATAATTTCTTTTAATTTGTTTTTCAGAAACTTATGTATAAAGGTCTGTTAAATGAGAAAAATCAAATATTTTGCAGATTTGAAATACTTAATGTTTTACTATTTAAACAATCATAATTCGTGTATTGCGAATATAAAAGGTCTCCAATTTATTTTATTATAGTCTTTTTATATAAGTTGTTTCCGAATATGAATGTTTGCATATATTGAGAAACAAATAATGAAATCTTTTTTTCAAAAAATGTTTACAGTTTTGTAAATGTTTTTGCAATTCATAATCATTTTAAAAGCTACATTCGCATGGCGGTCTTGATAATTAAGTATTTTAATTAAACATGTATTATATTGATAGAAAAGATAAAACTTATATTTTTGACTCATTTAGTTGAAATTATTCATAAAACGTTTGATTTCACCTTCTAAATTACATTAATAATTAGAAAAAGAATAACTACGAAGAAACATTTTATTCAGGAACGATAAAAATTGCAATTTTTAAACAAATAATTCCGATAACGCTGTATTGCATGTTATAACTTTTTTAATATTAATTTTTGGTGCTATTTATTCAAGTTACTGTGTTGCTAAATGATTAGTTTAAAATTTTATTTAGTGCTATACTAAGTTAATCAATGGCGTTTAAAAATTTGTCCAGAAATCAAAATTATAAATGTTTCTATGTCAATTTTTTTATTATCATATGTTCCATCGATATTTACATTCGCTTCCATAACTTATAAAATTAATAGCAATAAAAGAAATGCATTGGATCAATTGTTTGTGATTTAATTAAAATTTAAAATCTTTAATGAATTATGATGAAACTGCTATTTTAAATATTTGCACTGTATAAGGTTTTAATGTGTAATCAAAATTTATTCATTCCAGATTTAAATAAGTACTACATTTAAATAAATATATAATATTCTTTCACATTTTTAGCAATTGAACTTCCAGCAATCAAAAAATTTTAAGTTCAAGATACTTAAGAAGTTTGGAAATTTAATCATCTCTAAGGCCATAGAAGAGTACTTTCCAAAAATTGTTGACTTTTTGAATATCATTTTTAAGCTATTTTACCAACTCTGATTAAATATGCTTCTATTAATAATTTTAGGGATCATAAGAATTATTAATAAAACTTTCAACATATAATCAGTGTTTATTATTGAAGTTTAAAGGGTTTTTAAAGTCTACTTACCTTCAGAATTTGAAAAAAAAATTTAAAGTCGGGTAACTTTTTGGAAAAATGATTTTCCTCTTCCAAAAATATAAAAGTGATTTTATTAGTGTTTTCCTTGACGGTATGTAGTACTCAGTCATTTTCTACACCTGAAGTTGAGTATCTGAATTCGTATTTGATATCTTAAATAATACCTAGGCGGAATATTCAGCTTATCGCCTTTTAAGAATTAGAAAGTTTAATTAGAATTTTCAAAATTGATTTTCTCCCCCAGCATACATTGTTAATTAAAAGCAAATCACAAGGATTTTAATTTCAAGAAGAAAAAAATGTAATCGTTTGAAAGTTTTGACTGAATTATTACACTAAGAAAATATCGATTCTAATTATAATTTGATTGATTGTGGAAATTTCGTTGCGAACTTTTTGAGCCATCATGCTGCCGATTAAATGAATTCATTTGAATTTGCTTTATATCTTGTAGTTGGAATTACCTTTACATTCTTTTTATCAATTTTAATTCCATCCTATACAAATAAAAAACATTTTTTATAGATTTTGTTGACCCTATTTATGAAATCAAACTGAATATTTCTTAGTTCTATATAAGGGTAAAATTGAACTCTTTGCCCACGAAAGATATTGAAATTGTTTAACAAGACAGTAAAAATCTAGTTTTCGACGAGAAGTTCACCATCAATGACAAATATCTTTAAATGTGTGGTATGGTATTTTTTGAGACTTTCATTTTTTGCAGTAGTATGCTGAATGATGACCAATATATTCAATTAGTTCCGCTTGATATTATGTATGAACTAAGAAATAAATTGGATTTGATAATACACTATCTTGGTCCTAGCCGAAGAATTCAAAAAGCTTGTCACAAAAGCTTCCAGATGCACAAATATTGTCAAAAGGATGCAACTTTGTATAAATGCCGAAGAATGCGCTATTATTTTCTTATTCAACCCACAAATAATCTTTTGTAATATATACATTATTATTGAAAATTAGCTAATGAGCTCACTCAAACCACAGCCGTGGTATGGATCTATATCAATCTATTGAATCAATAGAAACATGATATTTTATATATAAAATAAGGAAAATTTATTACTCTAACATTCTTCCCCTCTGATGCTACTAAATAAGAATTTTAGTAGATATTTTTAATATCCCTTTCCCCCGAAATCAAAGTATTTTTATACATTTATGTACCTCATTTAATTATTATGCTTTGGAAATCCTTTTTTAAATGCTTTTTGACAAATATTTGTATAAAAGGTCGATATATACCAATAGCTGTGTAGAATTAGATTTAAACTGGAAACTTAGAAAAATATTAAGATGACTTCTGAATAAATAGTTCTACCATTAAAAATAATATGTGGATACCTTTTGCACCATAAAAATATATTGGTAAAAAAGGATTTTTATGCCATAATTGTTATAGCACAATTTGTGACACAATTATATTTATTAATTCATAAAACATCGGTTTTAAGCTGTAAATTTTAAGAAAAAAATAATTTCCCTAAATTATATGTAACTATTCAAAGTACATATATTATTTTTGAAAAAAATTCTCCTTAATTCTAGAGTTAATGTAATTTCGAAACTGGAAGTACATGTTTAATAGCAATAATTAAGGGAATACTTACTTGCTCGTTTTTTTATGGTAAGTTGTTCAATACCTTCAGTATAAAAGCACAAAATATACAGAAATATAGAACAGTGAACATAAATGAAAAAATAACTCATTTAAATATAAGCAGACAAGAAGTATATATATAAAAAATAACGTAATTAAAAGATAACGTGAAAATAAAATTAAATAAAATAAGGTGAGAAGTATAATTATATATGAAATAAAATATTATTTTGAAAAATAATACAGTTAACAGAAGAAATAAATTTTAAGTCAAGTAAACTAAATAAGAAAAGAAATTAAATCGAGAAAAGATAGAGTAGAGTAAAATTAAGATATATTCTTATCTAATTTAAAAGAATGTGCAACAGTTAAGAGCCAGTGCCTGGCTTAGGGGTAGCGTGTCTTCCTTGTGATCTTGGCATCTGGGGTTTGAATCCCGGTTAGGGCATGGTTGCTCTTCCTGCGCAAGTGAACGTGATGAGTGTGTGGCTAAGTCATACTCTTGGCTCTCTTCGGCGCAATTTTAAAAACAAGAGAGGCTCATTCGGCTTAAAATCACTGACGGTCGCCAGCGTGCTTGTTCATGGCAAGTACCATTACTAACAACAACAACAACAATTAAAGAAACATTTTAATACTACTTCCAAAGAAGAGAATATAAAGTCAGGGTTGGAATATTAGTGAGGTAATCTACTTGATGCAGCTCAGTTGTCATGGGTAGGTAAACTATTTCTTTATTATATTGTACGTGAATTAAGAGCACTCTAAATTCCCTTGATTACAAATAAAGCATATAATTTGAATTTAAATAAATAAAATATAACTAATAACAATAAATTTATTAAGTTCACCTACAACAACCAATTTTATGTTCACAAACATTAAAATGATAACAATATATAACATGATATAAACTATATTATAAAAAAAATCCATACTTGAACGTTTATGTTTTGCCAATAGGTGTGTTAACTATTTAAATGAAGTAGAGTTACCTTCAAAAATAATGAAGGTTGTTGTTCAATATAAGTGGCTGTTTTCCGACAGAATGTTTCTGTTATAACGCAGTGCCTTTATTGTAAAATAAAACTGATGAGCTTAATCTTTGATTTGAGTGTTATGGTGTAGTTTTAATTCAATTTCAGATTCATTCCATGGATGAAAAAAATCCAGTTCTCTATCCCATTAAATGCTTGCAACATGAAATTTCTGCAAACACTTCAAAAATCTGTTCAATAGCCTTCCTTACCGAGCAATAGCCATCGCTGCAGTAAAACGTGGTCTCATTTTCTATATATAGGTGATAAATCTGCAGACAAATCTGTTTGCAGTCTAATAAAAACGAAGGAAAATTTGTCAGCTTAGGAAAATCTGCAGACAGAAAGATATAAATGTATAAAAATACTTTTTTCCGTATAGTGTGTTCATTGAATTACATGATGTTACAATTCATATGTATGTCAAAAAATGTGAATAACACAATAAAATTTGTTTATAATACTTAATTTATTATAGTTTTAATTATGTATCAGATATGTAGCACACATATATTTAGTATATCTTAAACGTTTATTCAATTCAATACTCAATTCAGTTATCCGGAGATTAAAAAAAAGCGTTTTGAAGAAAAATCATTTGACATTTAATTCTCCTGAGAACTGTAAATTTGATTTTTTGGAGCTTAATGGTATTTAAGTATTATAATATAGACTTTCCTGGTTAAAAATTACAAAAAATGAATAGTTTGTATTAAGTTATATATAAGAAATTATTTATTTACTCTTAAAATACAAGTTTGATTGTTAATATGCTATATTTCGCATATAAGCAATTAATCATTATTTTCAGCAAATAATTCTTTCTTTTGTTAATATTTGAAGCCTTTATTAGTAATTTTAATATAAGGTTACTCTGATATACTTTTATATATTATGTGTGGGGCGTATAATTTAGATGAAAATAAGATTCTAATTTTTATATTAATAAATTTCTTAATATTTTCTCAAATATGCATGCTATTTTTATGAAAATGTAATCAAATATTGCTTACAACTAAAAAAAAATTGTGAAAAGTTAGCAATAGTGATAATCTTTCTGTGACAGACAAGATGCCAAATAAATTTTTATTCATCAATTTTTAGACGGTTTCTAAATGTTCCCTTTACGGAATCTTTTTAGAAAAATTTAAAATCAATTATATTTTTCTTCAAGGTCAAAATAAAGCTCAGTTTTATTGTGTTTACTCGTTTCAGAGAAATTCAAAAATGTAACAAGACAAAATCAACAGTTAATTTAATTTTATTGTGCATTTTTTCCGTTAGAGTTATATGTGTTTCTCTAATATTTTAAAAATCAACTACTGGACGAAATTGAATGACTATTTTTATAAGATTACTTTTGGGATATCAATTAAATATTTTACGAGGGCTTTTGTCTTTCTAAATTTATATATTTTTGAGCATCAAATAAAAAAATGTAAGTTAAGCATAACAAAAATGTAAGGCTGTTTTTAATTACATCATATAACCAATTATGAAAATTTCTTGATTCCCAAATACATTTGGAATAAATAATTAAAGGTAAACGTTTTGTATTCTGTCTAACTTCCAAAAGAAATTTCATCACATCAAATTCAGATTAGTTCAAATTCTTTTGAAATCAAATGAATTCATTTTCGAAAGAAAAATTAATTGGGCTTAATTTTGTAACATGGAGTACTTTTGATGTTTTTTTAGGGTAATAAAGAAATATTCTCCAATCGCCTGAAATAAATATTCTTTAGAAACTATTGATATGTGATGGAGTCTTGATTAATTTAATTATTTGTATTATTAATTTGCTCTTAAGAATTGATCAGATTTTTTCAGATATCTGTTATTTCTAATGATAATCTTGCCAGTTATAGTAATTAAATAAAGCTCATTAATTTAATTAAGGAACCTAAAATTAATTTATTAAATTTACCATTTGAAGGCCAATTAATTATCTTTTGAGTCCTTGTTGTTTTAAACTTTGACATAAGCACTTAATAACATAGTCAGCTTGCAATCAAAGGTGAAATTAAGCGTTACTTCCAACATTTGAATGAACGTTATTTTAATCTGTTCTGGGACATCGTGTTCTTTTTCTTCCAACTTGCATTTCTGATTTAAAATCAAACAAAACGATTGGTGGAAACGTGAATTAATAATGCGAACTTCAGAAGAATTACAAATTAGTCTGCGTTACTGTAAAAAATAATTACAACAAGGATTTCCAAAAGAGCAGAAGCTGCATTGGATTATAGGTAGAAATTGATTTTTTGAGGAGAGAGGATATTAGTTTACATAAATCTTTCTAAATTTTGTTGTATTATGAAGTGATTCTTTGTTCTAGATTAAAAATAAGTATGTTATAGATCCATTATAAGATGAAAAGTCCATTTCATTGTTAACTGGGACCCATCGTTTCAAATCAGGGAATTTTAAGCAAGCACTTAATGTTCTAAAGTCTGTGGAAGACATAAAATAACAATTATCTTTTTAATGATAAAAATGGATTACTTCTGAAGGAATAATCCACTTAGCGCCTGAAATAATCATGATATACCTAGAATGCATGTAATTCTCAGAACAACGTAGCCTTCAATGTGCATGAAGGTAATATCGTTGTCTTTCTAAGATCCCATTCTGATTCAATGAAAGGACATTAAGTGAGCTTGAACTCAAGTTTTCTATTTAGAAGTGGAAACAATTCAGATCTTATTAAGGATTATTTCTCCTTTTTTTTTAAAATGAAAGCAGATCTGCAAAATATTTTGCCCCTAGAAAGTTTCCTTTAATGTTTGAGTAAGAAGGGATGTTTGATTTGCAATTACATATCAGTGCATTAGGATATTATAGGATTAACGATGGATAAATATTTCGTACTGTTTGTTAATGGATAAATTATGTAATATTACCTCACTTTCTTTAAAGGTCAAATGTCATATTTAAATTTAATATCTAAAAGTCTTTTTTACCTAGATTAATGTCCCGCTTTGAAGTCGCTCAAAGATAACTTTACGATGAGTTTCCTAATTTTAAGCTTGGGTCAGCCAGAGAATGGCATGATGCGACATCAGCTTTTCCAAGATTCCGCATCATACCATAGAGATGAAACTTAATCAACGACATCACATTTAAAGCATATTAGATACACACATACCCCCGGATTTGTAGGGGAATAGAGCTTTTAAATTAAAAACATCCCGTTTTGAAACGGAGACCACATAACTTCTTGAATAGGTGGGACCGAAGTGATCTGGTAGGAAGCTTCGGAACCAGTGGTTTTCAGGTTTAACACCCGATTTGCCTTGTAAGTGGCTCTGGTGCACATTAAACCCGTTGGTATCTGACGTTCTCTGGCTGGTGTGGTGTGGAAGTTTCTAGAGAGGGTGTCAGCTGAGGTATCTAAACGGGATTCAAAATAATGAGGGTCGCCCCAAAATAGACTTAGTGTTGCTTTAAAATGGTACGTTAATATAAGTTAAAATAAATCAAGAATAGGGGAGGATGAAAAGCCTTGGACTAATACTTTTCTATTTCTGGCGGAATCTCTCATTAACATTTTATATTAATTCTTCTTTAGATGAAAAAATTAATGCCTTTTAATTTTTTCAGTTTACCAAATTCATCTATTTTTGTCATAATCTACCCAATTAATCAAATTTTGTTGTTTTGAGATCACATATGTTTTATTTTTTCTAAGTCAGGCACTTTAAATTCCGAGCATAGACAATTTGTTGCAACATAATGCCACTGAAAATATGAAAAGCAATGACTTTCCTCAGATTGAAATGAGAGAAACCAACTCTAGCTGCCTTCAAGGTCTATTCAAAATATGCATCCTGATTCGAGGGAAAAAAAACTTTCTTTTTTCATTGTTAGGCTTAAGGGTTTAAAACATCCCTTTGAGCATCTTCGCATTTGTTATTCTTTTAGATAAGCAGAGTAAACATTTTAGTGGTAGAAGGATAACAATGGCTGACATTTTGAGTTATGAAAAGGAAAAAAAACCCTCAAAAAAAGATGCTTACAGATTTTTAGGCTAAAGGAAACATATTTGAGTCGTATGAAGATTTAGCGGGTGATTTACACAATTGTGATCATGATTCAAGCGCACAAAATGATGAGGAATCAGATGATGACGTTCGAAATTTTTATAAAAACAATTGTAAAGATGTTCTTTAAGAATAGACGATAGAATGAAATTGAAAGCATAGCTTTGATAAACCAAAAAAGTTTCGACCAAAATTTTGTTTCTAAAACTTTCTGAGAACATAAAATTTCCTTCATATGCATCAAATCCTCAAGAGGATTGATCACTTTCATTTGGTAATATTATATTTGACATGTTAGAAAAACTATGTTAATATATACATTACAAATATTACAGCTGGATATACTAAAATACTAAGTTTTTAGCAAACAGTAATTAAAAATTCTGATTTTACTTCGCCTTTTGTATGAAGATGTCTCATATTGATGCCTGATGTAAGGAAAGTTATAAATGATTGTTATCCAATGCAAAATAATAATAATAATAATTTTTACTTTTTACTTTTTCTTGAAACTTCAGATAGAAGGTGTAATACTTTACGCTGCGATATATATATATATATATATATATATATATATATATATATATATATATATATATATATATATATATAATATATAATATGATCTGTGCCGGCTTTCTGGCACAGAGATAGCGCATCTCCCTCGTGTTCTATGAGTCCCGATTTGGGCATAGTTGTTCTTCTGTGTACTATTTGTGAGATGTGTGACTGTGCCCTCCTGTAAAAAGGAGCTGTGCAAGAAAATGTGGTGAGTGTGTAGCTAAGTCATACTCTTTGCCTTAGTTAGCACTACTTTAAAAACAAGAGACGCTGATTTCGGTTTAAATCTGCTGCTGTATCAGCGGGGGGCTTGTCCATGGGCAAGTGCCATAAGTAACAACAAAATTAAGGTTTGGCAGAGAACAAGATTCTGAAAGTCAAAGATTGTTCTTGTCCTTCTTCGACCGAATAAAATTTATGAAGCATCTTCAGAGAAAGTAACGGATGTACGAGGGGTTGATGATACTGCACCAGATTTATTTCCTTAAGATACGAGTCGCAAACTCTTTATTTTTCTTTTGAGATCTCTCAGCGACTATGTGCAAATCCATCAGAACCCTATGTAACTGAATAAATTGGTGTTTGTTCTACGTTTTGTTTGAAAACTTCACAGATAAAGGCAAAATATTTAACAAGAAAATATCAGAAATCTGAGAAACTAGGACCTTTTAGAGGCAGATTTCCGTTAAGGTAGTCGTTTCCTTAAATAAAAGAAATATGGAATAAAAATATTTGCTCTGGAAAAAAAACGTTATATACTTCTAAGATAGAAATGTATACATGTACCTATATTGATGGATCTAGACAACAGTGCAAGTGAAACCTTTGTGAGATTCTAACAGCATTTATCCAGCTGTGGATATAATGTATTTTTCAATAATGTCTTATCCCCATTCACAAAATTTAATAAAGAATGGACTAATAACAATAAGAGCAATGAAGAAAATTCCAGAGTATTACCGCCTGAATCTAATGGAACATAAGATAATGTCCCGCAGATTTCCCTATTTCAATTGCAAGAAGAACAAGAAATTTTTTCTACATCTCTAAGAAAAAATAAAAGTGCGATTTTGCTCTCCCATTGCATAATGATTAATCACGCGAGTAAAAACATCAGATAAAAACATTTACATTTTAGAATCTGACAAAAGGAGCATTTGACAGGTTAGGGTTCATGACAAGGAAACTGCATTTTCCACGGCTATAATTTCAAGAAGGTGACCTACTGTAGCATTTCTGACATATTTGAATATTAAAACAATGATCTGTGTCATTTTATTTATTTGTAAAAAGGGTTCTCAACAGCATTCGAGAGAAAAAACAAAAAGTCTGACTATTCAAGATTACCTTGGCGTGTTGGTAAGGTCTCAATTTTGGGACCAAATGACTTGAAATTTCAAATTCTGCTAAAAAACTGGCATTTAAATGGGTTCAATGCACATTAAACAAATTAGGTTCAAATATCCTTCAAATGGTGTGGAACGGAAGCTTAGATAATACCTCGCCATCTCAGGTGCTATCCTTTTCGTTTGATTATGGCTCAGAATGACGAGGTCTTCTCTCAAATAACCCTAGTGTTGCTTCAAAACGTAACGTTTATGTATCTAAACTAAACAAAACTGACCATTGCAGAAAAAAGCATTGGAGATAATAAAAGAAAAATTATCTCAGAAACAAACTATTGAACCTAACTGAAAGAACTTCATATAAATGTAATTATCTATATTGCCTCAACAAGAACAGATTAATAAAAAAAGCTTTTATATCTAATTAGCATAATTATCCCGTTTTTTCGAACATACTTATCTTATATTCTAATTTAAATATTATAACTTGGCATTACGTTCACAGTGTTTTCATATAAAAACTTAATCTTATAACACTAGTTTTGGTTTTAGTTATAATTTAGATTGTATATAATTAAAAATTGGTGATAATTTTCTTTCATTGATGAATATTGGTATTAAAACTTCATCACTTATTTAGTCTTCGATTATTCTTTTTCGTAGTGAGCGTTCCCCTTGATTAAAATCTAATTTTGCTTACATGTGAATATCCACCACCTGAGGAATGACCTTTATTTCATTTTATTCCTAGGTTAAGGCTGTTAGTATAAGGTCAAGACATCCTTATAGGTTGGTTATTGGTTCGAAATCGGATTTCCTAAACATTGTCGTGAATGTGGCTCTGGTGAGCATTAAACGTATCGAGGATGGTCAAATGGCTTCCTACTGTTATGGTATGAAGGTGTTCAGATGCCCTCCCACTATTATAACGTTAGAGTATGTTGAGGAAATGCTGTTTAAATTCTCTTAATCCCATCATTGTTCTAAGTTACGAAGGTCATCCAAAGCAGCCGTGGTGCTAATTGAAAACAGGACATTAATATTACTAAATTAAGCATGATTGACAAAATGGTTAATCGAGGTTTAGTTTTCACATCATCCTTTAATTGATGTGAAACTTAAATAAATATGATTTAACATTGTGTTAACCATAATGATAAAATTCAAGAAGAAATTTAGTAATAACAATGAATTAATTAATAATCTAAAAAGTAAATATATTTTAATCATTTCTTTACTATTTAGTCTTTGATTTATAATTTGTTACTATAAATATCAAAAGTTATGTTAATATTTGTTTAAAAATTTAATTAAATTATTCGGTTAACCTAATAATTGTTCGGTCCATAATATGTGGAAATGCTATACTTTCATCTGAACATACAAACGTTGAACAGCATTTTAGAATTTTTGTTCACAACACATTTCCTATGCTTGTCTATACTATAGTAAGGAAATATATGTCATGAAAATGCAAAATTGCACTATATCAAGTTTATTAGCTTTAGGCAATTCGTTAAATGCAAACGAAAAACTGATTCCGCTGAGAATTTATATCCGTACAGTATAATCTAGAATAATAAAGAAAATTAAAGAAGCTTCTAGAACAACTACAAATGAATAATAAGAAATTCAAATTAAAGTTAAACCTTTAAATTAATGTGACTTAGCTGAGATTCGTTGTGCTTTCTAAGCGTGCCCTTTACCACTGAGCCACACTGTTTAAGTCTGAAACTTACTTTTTGCAACTATATTATCAATGGAAATATATAATATTTTTTTCCATTTTAATGTACAATATTTTTCATTAAAGAAAATGAATAATATTTTTCTATTTTAATGCTCAAAATTTTTCATTAGAGGGAAATATAGAATTTTTCTCTTTTAATGTACAATATTTTTCATTAGTAGCAAATATAGAATTTTTCTCTTTTGATGTACAATATTTTTGATTACTGAGAATATATATTACTATTTTAAAGTACGATATTTTTCTAAGGCTTTGGGAAATATCTAAATAATTTCATGCAGTTTATATAAAAGAAAATCATTTCATCCTGACAAATTTGATAGGATTTTCTTCTGAAAATCTGAACAGCACATTTTGTTCAACTAATCATCCAAAATATTTGAATTCTCATCTCCTTGATTATGGAGAACATGGATTCGAAAAGAAATGCATTATTTTGTGATTCCAAAGCGAATTCTAAATATTGTGGAAGAAGGTACTGGAGTCGAGGATTTTCTCTGAAGAAAAAAATTCTTGTTAATGAAATTCTTGGAGCAGTATAAAATATGAAATATCCAGATTGATGTTGTTTGAAAAGAGAAATCCGATGATGTACAAAAGAAGAATGTTTTTAAAGAATAATTACTTAAGTATTGAATAATTGTTTAAATCATATCTAATGATGAATCTATAAATTTAATATTAGAAATTGTGTTTTATAGCATTGGGAAAAAATCTTTTTCAAGAAATATCTGATTATCTTAACAATTTCTTGGTGTATTTATAGTTATTCCTCCGCACTTAATTATTTTTATAACTGCAACCCGCTTTTTTATTCAGAATTTGGTTTGATTGAAGTAGTTGCAAGTTTAATATCTATATTACTATATCTATTTTTCTATGCTGTGACGTAACTCAAAATAAAGTCTAAAGTTAAGCCATTTTATTCTGTATCTGGCTAATAAATGAATATTGGAAGATCCTGGATTTAAAATGTTTTTTACTAAGTTTGAAATGGCAGGAATGATGGTCCTGAGTGCATGAAATTAAAAAAATAACTTATAGTAAATTTTTTAAAAATTTCATTTGGAATACTTAAAATGAGCCATTTGAAAATGAAACACACGAACTGTTTTTTAAGATTATAAATTGAAGAAATCCGAATATAAAAATGTTTTTTATATTCCACATTAGTTTTAGAATAATTATGAACAACTATTTACAAAATCGTAGAATCATAAAGTTGTCCTAAACAGAGGATAAGACAAAATTGATGTTTTGACAAAGTAAGTCCTTTCTTTTTTTTTGATAAATGAAAGGAGTCATGATAAAGCTTAAATAGGAAAACAAATAATCTACCATGCTTAAAGTAAAAAAAATAACCGCTACTATCAGATGCTAAAAACTTTTTTTAAAAATAAATATTTAGAGATAATTTTTGCTATCTCATAAAAGGCAGATTTTACTTCATTGAAAATATAAATATAGTGTATTAAACTCAGCTTCCAGTAAAAAATAGAACGCAACACGGCAGTTTTCTGATAAGAAATCATTCATTTTCTTTACTAAAATGTAAGAAATTGGATCTGAATGACTTTAACAGAAAATCAAAGATCGAATTATGTTCAAGGTAATAACAACAGTAAATTATCTAATAAAATTATAAATTTCTCAGATTCATTGTGGATCTCAGTTTCATTGTCATATAAAAAATTAAAATTCTCACTGTCACGGAACAGAACAAATTTCTTTTAATTAAAAAATTAACTATAGTACAACGTAAAGGAAAACATAATTTCGCTTTTAAGCATTTAACCGAAATAGGAATATATCCATCACTTTTTCCGAAATGGATAATGACTTTTCTTATTGCTGCAATATTTCAAAATTCATCACTCTTCACATTTGTTCCTTTATTGTTTTTCCACGAAGGTACATTAACTTAGACAAAAAACCCACGTCGATGATTAATAATGAAAAGCTAAAATAATAGCTGCTTCTAATATGATATAAAAATACGTTACATGAAATGCTTGAGATAAAAAATTCTCCTTGATATTTTTTCCAATATTTTATAGCGAAGGAAAATAAAAAAAAGATATCAAATTTTATTTAACTTTCTCGGAATAGTATATTTATATACACTAGTTTTAGTTTTTGATTTTTTTTTATCAAAAGCTATTTCAAAATGACAGCTTTAATAAATTTTCATTCCTGTACATGGAAAGGCGATTTCTTCAGGAAAATTAAGCTCTTTAAAAATAATAGCAGCTAAAATAAATCCTCAGTGAGAAAAGATTTTCTTATATATTAAGAGTAAGGGGGTGACGTCTGTATGAAAACTAAACGATCGTTAAGATCACAAATCTTATTATAAATATGAAAAGTTTTTGATAAGAAGATATATTTAATGCATATTTTTGAGTAGTTATATTTGAAGAGCATTTTTACCGTATGTGGCCCTCCTGATTTTTTTTAACTTTTACTAAGCAATTTATATGAAATGGTTGCAAATAAGACTAAATGCAAGTTTTAAGTTAAGTAGAGTGAAATAAGTGAAACATGAATCTGATGTTGCTGAATTCAAGATATGGTTTATATTTCCAGAAATATGATCTTCTTTTAAGATTTTAAATGATACTACAATTTTGATTTCATCTGGAAACCTAGAGCATAGAATAAAAATGGGATTTATGTCACTACAGGCTTTTCTTTAGAATAAAAAAAATCATTGATATCTAACCATGATTAAAGCATGTCCCCTATAAAGTATTCGCAGATTTTCATGTATAACTAACTTAATTTTTTACTTATATCATGTGCACTTATTACAATCAGTTAAGAGAAATGCTTCTACAATATATTTAAAAAATATAAATAGGTATTTAATTGTATTGTAATCTTATTAAGCGATTTTTTTTCTTTATTGATTTTTTTGCGAAAGTTATAACTGTGTGCTAAATATCTGTGAAAATATATTATGAATCATGTAATAAATAAAATAATACTAAATCAATTTTTTCATAAATTTTTCTATAAGTTTCTTAGTCATTAAAATTTAAAATGTTAGAATGGTCGAGAGTTGTACTGGCCGAGGGAGTACTAATCGAGAGTTGTGCTGTGAAACTATTAATGGGTTATTAGAGAGAAACAGTAAAAATAATATTTCAGAAAAAGCGAAAATTTATTTCATAAGAATTATTTTTGTAAAATATAAACGTTATATTTATTCCCAAAGTTTTACGCAAAATTTCGTGATAGGATATTATCTTGCATGAATAAAGTGATTTTAAATATCTTCAACCTCATGATGACAAAACAATTTTATTAGATAAAGGAGATTGTTGTTCTTTTGACAGATTGTATCTTTGCTCATATCTGTCTATGACGGAAATGGACGATAAAGATTGAAAGATTTTATTCGTAGTTATAAAAATTAACCCAAAATTATTTAATTTAAATAATTACTAAATTACAGAATGCTTCCTTTTTAGAATATAAATATTTATCTGATTTCAGTTCTAAAAATTAAGTGATTTGAACATAACCTTTTGCTTCACTGCCCTTTTTGATACAATTAAGAAATGATATTCGTGTATTTATACTATTGATAGACTATTAATATTATTTTGGGTGAGTTGCAATTTTTTTTTTGCTCCTAGTAAAAAATAAAATATAGAGACTTAAATGTGAAACTGTACCATGTTTGATGTTTATAGTGATATCATGTGTTTACCTTTTCTGTTTATAGAGATGTATCATGTTTTACCTTTTCTGT
>JAOUZG010016587.1:11207756-11219461 GCA_026289955.1 Argiope argentata | reverse complement strand
AAAAGCAAGGCCATCGGGGTAATTGTCTTTTTAAATATTTACCATTGGATTCCTAAGAAAATATAGAAATCATGTGATAAACAGACACTAGTTAATTTAGCTTTAAGCTCGTAAAGAGTGATTTGAAAATCCACAGCAATTTTTTGCAGGAGGAAATATTACTAAATAAAAATAGTGCTGAAAGAGGATCAATACAAATAAGAAACCTGGATGACACAAAACAGTGGTTCAAGATCAATTTGAGCGAGTTACTGAGGCTCGGCAATTCTGCTTGGAACACACTAGACTCGTCAGGTATTCTAAACAGGAAGTGTTCTATTTCTAAGTCACCTTGAAGCACAACAAAAGCAAGGCCATCGGGGTAATTGTCTTTTTAAATATTTACCATTGGATTCCTAAGAAAATTGAAGATTTAATGTTGTAATTGTATATATGTCTTTTCAACATTTATCGCAAAATCCAAGACGTTTCTCCTCCGATCTTTTGTGCTTTTGGTCTGTTGAAAAAGAGTTCTTTCTAAGGGCAAATCTGCAAACGATTTATAGGTTGGAAAAGTAGTAGGAGAGGGATGGAAATCAATACGTCTGGAAAATTCATGAAAAGTTATTCTATCATAAAAAATTATGTAGACTTTTAGTTCAGAATAAAGCACTTTTAAAACGAATATTTTAAACATTAATTAAAAATTCTCGAAATTGTTTTAAAAATCTATAAATTCCCTTTATAGAAATTAGACGGTTTCATTCTATATTATTTAACTAGCAGTTTATTATTCTTGAGAACCCTAAATAAATTGCAGCCTATTATTTTTAATAAAATTTATACAGAGCAAATTACTGCTTAATAAATACATATATATTTAAAATCCCGTATAAATAACAAAACGCTCTTAAATACAATAGAGTCATATACATACCGGTTTTCTAGCACAGAGGTAGCGCGTCTTCCTTGTGATCAGGGAGTCTCGGTTCAGGCATGGTTGTTCTTTTGTGTGCTATCTGCGAGATGTGTGACTGTGCCCCCCTTAAAAAGGGGCTGTGCAAGCGAATGTGATCAGTGTGTAGTTAAGTAAGTGTAGATGAGTGCGTAGTCTTAATCTTGGCTCTAGTTGGTGCTACTTTGAAAACAAGAGACGCTCATTCGGCTTAAAATCACTGATGGCCGTCAGCGCGCTAGTCCATGGCAAGGGCCATTAGTAACAACAATTCGTACATATTATATCTGTGATTTATGATGAGCTTGTATGTGATGGAATATATTATTTGTTTTTTTATTTTAACTGTTTTATGTGATGGAACATATTTGTTTTTTCAGTCATTAGCTCTTAAAAATATATGAAAAAACACAAATTATTTTTAAAGGCTAATATATAGTTAAGAATTATTTTTTTCATCGCGGGTCTATGTAATTTTTGGTAATAATTTTTCTGTGTTTTTATGAGTTAGCTCAAAAATGGGTTCGTCATCATGTCAAAGATGGATTTGATCATATTTATGTAATTCCTCTCAAAATATACTTTACATAGTATACTGAAGAAAATATATAAAATTAAAATTATATTCATACGTCCATTTAAACTGTTGGTCAACAAATAAAACAACAACAAAATATATATATATATATAATGATTGTATCAGTGAAAAAATTGGCATAGACTAAAAGGTGGCTTCCCTTTCAAAATATTATCTAGTAATTGTTGGATATAAATTTCCGCTAGAATTTATAAAATGTTTAAATTATGTTTATTTCTAGTGAACCACAAATTGTCTACTCTGACCAGCCGAAAGGCACACGGAAAAATCTGAATGACAGAACCGCTGCAACAGCAACACTGCCTGGAACTGTTGTTGAGTAATAAGGACCCTCATAAGCTACGGTGCAGCCTTTCTTGAGAGAGGGACGTCCTGTCATCGATAGGAGTCAGAACCCCAACTCTTTGTGTACTCACCAGAACAGCGAGAACTATCCACCATATCAGAGATTTTCTTCCTCAATTATGAAGTGTCCCACCAGTAGGACTTGTTTTCTATAGAATTTAAAGATAGTTTTTTTGTACTTGGATCTACCCACAAACGCATAAATGTATTAATAAAATTCTATCATTCATTTTAACAAATTAATTGCATGATTCGTAATTAGATTATTCATTTCCAGTGTAGTTTTAAGCATAAAAGTATTTTAATCTTAAACATCTTATATAATAGAAAAGTGAAACGGTTTCTTTAATTTCAATTTAATTCTACATCTATTAAAAAGAAGAAAATATGTCATTCTAAAAATTAAATTCCTTCTACTATTCAAAAATTAATTAAGACTAGAATTTAATTTTATAGCTTAATGTAAGGCTGCTCTTTAAAATGAAAATAATGAAAGGTAATTCAAAAATTATATTAAAACATTTTTCCTTTTTATATTTAGGTTGTACAAATACCATATATTCTCAAACATACTATATTTTATAATGGATCTGAAGAAATTTAAGCAAAAGTACCAAAAAAAGTAATCTGCTTTAGAATTCGGCGGATATTTTTCTTTGTTGTACCACAAAGTTGTTCGAAGACCTTCTTACTTTCTGCTTCCGATTATAAAAACATTTAATCCCCAAGGAATGAGATATATATTCATGAATTAATAGAGCACTCCTGAAGAACATAATATCCTAGAGTTATTCATGGATTCGACGACAGAAACTCTTCTTGTCGAACAATCAAAAAGATCCAAACCAAACGGAGGGAACCTTCTGACTTGCAGTCAATCACAATCCAGTGTCATCAGGATCTCCCCTACCTGATCAATGTTCCTCGGAAAATTTATCCAGACAAAAGAACTTACATAAAGTTCACTAATGATGGACTTAGTTCGATCGATTTGTCCGTGGAACAAGAACTCCGATGTTACAAATGACGAAGATACGTCTTTGCATTAAAATGAAATTCGGTTTTCGATAATTTTTTGTCCAATGATGTCGTTTTGGAGAACACGGAGTTGTTGTTTCTGGGAGACGTTATGCATCAGGGAAGGAGGGGAGGGGGATGTCATAATATCGGCGATCAAAAGGAAGAAATGTCTTATCCTGAAAAGTCTTTTGGTGGAGGGTCACAAAGACTTAGGAATGTACAAAATACGTAGTTTATTCCGATTTTATAAAATAGATTGTTTCGAATCGCAACCAACGATAAATTGATACTGTAATTGATTTTCTGGTAAAGCTTTTGCTTCTCAGAAAAAGGAATAAGAACTGCAGAGGGAAACGGTATCCGCTGGTAAGAGATTTTCAAGGGGGAAATGGTTTAAATATTTTATCCAATTCATTTACTAATAATCAAGCGATAATATTAATCATGTGTAAGTAGTAGCAAATATAATCAACCGATTTTTTAATTTTATTATTTTATTATAAGTTTTCAAAAGTGAGTCGGTTTTGTATAAATTTTCAAAAGTGAGTCGATTATGTATTGTTATATTGTAAGCATAAAGCTAGATATGCCGGCTTTCTGGCACAGAGGTAGCGCGTCTTCCTCGTTTTCTGTGAGTCCCGGGTTCGGGTATGGCTGCTCTTTTGTGTTCTGTCTGTGAGATGTGTGAATGTTCACCCCTGTAAAAAGGGGCTGTACCAGCTTGTGTGTGTGTGTGTGTGTGTGTTTCATCCTCATATGAGCAAGAAGTAAGAGTTCTGCCTTCGGGTGCTCAGGAGTCCGTACCCTCAGAAGCTACTGCATCGCTCTTTCCGTGGTAAAAAGCGGACACGACATCATCATCATCAAAACTAGATATAAATAAAAAAAAAATGAAAATAGTTGGAATATCATAGAATATTTGCATATTTTCAAATAAAATGAGAGAAATGTCATTTGTATTTCACAAATAATATTTCTTCGTTTGCATAACAATGCTTTTGAAAAACAATACATAACAATTCTTTTGAATAAGTAAAATTTTGAGTTCACCCGAATCGAGAAACAATTGTCAGAACAGTTCCCTGAACTGTTCTGAGACAATTATATCCGGGCATTACTCCGAGATTATACCTTATGCCTAATTTGCAAATCCTTAAGAAAGATTTCTTTAAAATGGCAGAAATCAGATTAACAAATATGTAGAAAAGACTGTATTATTTTCATTGTCCGCTTCGTTGACCGCTTTCAAGAAATATATATAAAACATTAGCTTGAAGTAAAACTTTTATTCAACGGGAAGAATAATGCCCAGTCTTATATACATGTATAACCCTTCTATCAACGCATAAATTGCATGGGAAATGAATACCAGCGCTTATTATTCTTCGTCTAATAAAGATTTAAGATTCTTTAAGTCCAGGGAGATGATAATCTAAAGGTAGCCTTTATTGTAAGATATGCAGTAGGAGGAAATAACTCAGTTCATCGCTGAAGTCATTATCGTACAAAGAGCAAATCTATCTGAAATGAATTGGTTTTGAGTGATATCAATAAGATTCCATTAATGGTTTGCCTTGCCTCCCAGATAAGCACCCGACATAACGTCGTTAATTACAATTCCTGACTCTGTTTGCTTCAAACGCTTTAAACGTCAGAGATTTTCCCTAAATAGGAAGGTAATTGAAAGCTTTGTTAATCGCCACAAAGTAAATCAATGTCTTTGTTTGCCACCATAGAAAATTCATTTCCCTGATTGGCTACTCTTACTTCCATTAAATACTGAATAGAAAACGGGGGTTTAATCCTTTAGGGACGGGACCAACTTCAGTATTGAAAATATGATTTCAAGTGAATTCTTTCAAAAGATTTATATCATTGTCGTCAGTGACCTTCACCACGAAACTAAAATTTGAAAAATGGCTGTAATTCATTTTATGTTTAAATTTGAAAATGGCCGTAATTCATTTTATGTTTAAAAAAAAGATAGATATATAAATATCAGTAATTCTTTTTTTTTATGAATGAGATTTCTCATGCCGTATATTATCTTTTGAATAACCTCAATTAAGTTATGAAAAAATAAAAGAATACTTATGATTTTATAGTTTTTACAAGACTGTGCGACAATGGGGGAAAAATAAAACAAATTCCTTCGGTTTAAAGTTATGTTATCTTAATGCCATTTAATTTTCTGGGACGTCCTTTCCTTTTTCACTAGATTCTAATTTGAGATAAATCACGAGATAATTACACTTGTGGGTTTCAACATGGAAATCTATGAATTTAAACAAAAATTTCTTAGAATTAAGAAGCATCTTGTGAAAAGAACAAACATTTACCAAACACTTTAAAAATCAAGTAACAAAAGAAATGAAATGATGTGAAAAAATGATTAAGCCTTTTTTTTTTAAAAATATTTTGGAATGAATTACAGAAATCACGCTGTTCCATCTATTTAATTAACGCAATTTAATGTTCTGTTAGATTCTTTTTTACCAAAACATTCTGATCGTTTTTAATTTTTTTAAAGTGTGGTCTCAAGATAGCTGCCTCGAGATAGTTTTCCAGAAACATATTTATTAGCTTAGATATTTATTATTCAAATTAAAGTTCCAATCACACTGCTGGTTTTTTTAGAATAAGCGTTTGAACAAAAAAAAACTGTTCAAATAACATAATAATAAATAAGTTATTATTTACAAAATATATTTAAGGGAGAAGAATGCAATGGAAAAAATTGTGTTATGAAAGAAATCTTTGAATTTTTGATTAAAATTTTTTTCTTGGATTTATAATTAATGTTGGACTTTTTGAAATTTAAATTTGGATTTTCAATTGAAATTCAATTATCTTGCATTAGCGCCTAATTTTAAGCGGTACTTTGGATTGGATATCATGATTATGAGCCGTTGTGAATTAACAAGGACGACGTTTGAGCTGCTTTACCTAAAATTCAAAAAAAAAAAAATAAAAAATTAGGGAAATTGTATATCGATCTTTCTGTTTCAAATCTAACCTAATTTATAAAATACTTTTAAAATATTTTTAATCCATAACAATTTTGTAAAATTATTCTTTTGTTGTAGTTTCAAATGTACTTCAATGTAAATTTTCAGTCACATACAAATACCATTTCTCAAATCAACCGATATTTAGGTATATCCATGCACACTAACTCTGTATATCCTCATAAAATCGTACACATCTAAATATGAACTCCTCAATAGAATATTTAATAAGAAGTTAATTTAGCAAGCATACATTTTTCATTCGAACTAGTAACAAATTATTTAAAAAAATGTAAAAACGAAACACCGATGTAGCTGTCTGAAAGGTTAATATAAAATAATAAGCAAGTCATGAAACGTCCAAGTCGAACGCATTTCATGTTTTAAGAGATAATAAGAAGCGCAAATTGTGTGGGCTGTACCTAAAATGAACGAAAATAAGTTTTGGTTGTAAAATTCCAATAGTATAATGGAAAGAGTTTTTAATGCTAAAAATATTAGCCTTTTATGAGTTCCTCAGATATTTTTATGGTATTATAAAATTTAAAGCTGCTGATATTCAAATTTATATGCACATATTTTACAAGTAGCGTATTTAAGAAGGTTTCAGTTTTAGGACAAGGTTGGGTGTTTTTTTTTTCTTTTGCAGTTTCTTCTGAGAATCATCGTTGTATTTGCTTTCATCAGCTATTAGAATAAATCTTCGAATTACTTTTCAAAATGAAAGCATTGCTCATGATAAATAGATTTATGAATAATATTTTATGTCTGTCGCTGACAATATTTTTAATTACTTCAGTTCATTGAAAACATTCAAAACTTTGATATTTGCAGTTATCCAATAGAACATTATTTTAGAAAATTTATTTTACTACTTTATTTTTCAAATAAAGCATTAGAGTAAATAAATAAATAATAATATAATTTTTATTCCTTGTTTTCTATTTTTCTAACTAGGAATTTTAGTTGAAATTCGAATTTTCAGTGAAAATATACAATTTCTGTATACCCTCTATTCACTTTCTTATACAGAAACATTTTATTTTCAACAATTAATTCGACTTTTCTGAAGGAGATATTCCCCCTCCTAATTTATTTAAAAGAATCATTGAAACAAGCAAAGCAATTAAAACCCTTTTCTTTAATTTTATATCATTCTTTTTACAGAAAAGTAATAAAATCATGCACATAGGGAAAAAAGCGGAATTCTCTAGTCTGCGACCAAATTTAATTACTTACTTTGCAGAAACAAAGTTCATACATTAAAAACGGATTTTAATATTTCAGCATCGTTAATTTTATTTACTTTGCCGTATTTAATATCTCGTTTGAATGTTTAAAGTATTCCTAATAACCTAATTGTCAGATTTGTATTCAGGCTCGATCCAAACTGGATGTTTATCTTTAGAATTAGAATATTTGCTTTACTGCTTAAGGTTTCAGAAGATCTTTATCACCATAGATTCAAAATTTTATTTTCAAAGTCACTTTTATTGAATCCATATTCTTGAAATAATCAAATTATATCAAATTTTATCGTCTGTAATTTTTGATATGTAAAATAATAGAAATTTATCTATAGAATTCGTTTTTATTTAAATATAAATTATATATAAGCAATCATCTACTTGTTACTTTCTATAAACCGCATGATTTATTCTAACGGTTATCCTTAAAAGTTGAACATAAGTAAATATTATATGAGAAAAACCTATGCTGAGTATTTGAAAAACTAATGCATAAACGAATGTAGAGGAAGGCTTCTACAATCATTCTCAAACTATTCTTAGCGATATTCAGATACAAAGTATTATTCAATGTAGTATTTTGGTATAATGTATGCTCTTTTTTTTAATATTTTAGAGAATAGATGATTCAGAATTATGTATTTGTCAAAAGGGGGCCTTGCATGTGTAAAAAATCTTGTAGAAGAGCATATATGAGGATTTAAACATATGACTATATTGTTTCTTAAATTCTTATTAATTATTAAAAATAAAGTTACATTTTATACCCAAGCATTTGATTTTTAGAGGTTTCATCGCGAGTCTTTTGGCATTTGTTTATATTCTATCACTAGTTTATTCATTATTATGATTAAACTAATGAATAATTAATAACAAGGAAAAGTGTTTTAAGATAGTAGCATATTTTTCCAATAGCAACGTATGACGTCTAGGTGATCTCTGAGATATTGATTAGTTATATTAACTTCAAACACTAGGGCTATTTTGGATAGAAATCGGAATTTTTAACCATGGTCAGATGACGAGGACGACACTCCTTTTTCAAATTTGCTCTTCACACCAGAGAGAGGACGTTTAGTCCCAATGGATTGAACAGGCACCAGGGCCACTTACACAACGGTTCTTCTGTGGAATTGTGTCTCATGCCTGAAATCCTCCAGTTTCGAAGTCCTTGCCAAAAGGCACCACGTCCACTGCAATATTGAAAAAACCGTGTAAGCTTTTTTAGCCAAGTTATGTCTAATGAAAGGAATAAGTATATTTTCAAGGATAATTTCGGTGTGTGCATAACTGATACGCATAGCGTCTGGAAACATGCAATAAAATAACGTATTACAAAATATATCAGTATAACTTTTTGATTAATATCGCAGGAGAGTGAT
Source organism: Argiope argentata (assembly GCA_026289955.1). NCBI lineage: Eukaryota > Metazoa > Arthropoda > Arachnida > Araneae > Araneidae > Argiope > Argiope argentata. The sequence goes on along the minus strand of JAOUZG010016587.1, from coordinate 11,210,927 downwards.
TGTTTGATCTTCACCCCATCTAATATAGTTCTAACAGGTAATTTAACAAATATCATCAAAAGAAGTATCTCTTATTTTCGCTTCCGGTAGACTATTGCAGTTAAGGTATTCAGTACCGTTATGAAACCGTTATGAAACCACCATGACAACTCATAACATTATTATATTTTGCTTTCGCGATCCTTTATTCATGTGTCTAAAAAATGTTTCACTGAATGCCTTACTCAAGTAGGTATAAAGCAGATGGATTTTCTTCAAATACATAGCTGAATTTTGAGAAATGATAACTAATAAAAAGCTTCTTTATAAAAAAAATCAAGTTAATAGAAAGGCAAAATAATAAGAATTTATTTAGTCATTTTATTTCTCTAAAATCTTGCAATAGGTTTAGAAATCTGACATTGCCGTACGCTGGCATAGGGGTTACGCGTCTTTCTGAGAGCTGAGCGTCCCAAGTTCGGGCATGGTTGTTCTTCTCTGTTTTATCTGTAAGGTGTATAAATGCGCCCCCCTAGTAAAAAGGGACTGTGAAAGTGACCGTAACGAGTGAGTAGCTAAATCGTACTCTTGGCTCTAGTTGTCGCTACTTCAAAACCATAGACGCTCCCTTCGGCTTAAAATTCGCTGATGCCTCGTCGAAACTTGCACATGGCAAGGGCCACTAATAATAACAAAAAGACAACAAGTTAATATTAAATCAGAAAAACTAAGAAATTAACAGTGATACCTAAATTAAAACATTTACAAATAAAAACTACTAATGCAACGCATATATTACTTGTTGTATAAAAGTGTGATAATATTATTTTGCTATTGTCGAAATCTTCCTACGATGATGCTAACAATGAAATATGCATTGCAAAGCGCTTTTGAGGGTTTTTTTTGAAAAAGGGATTTGAAGAGTGTATGTTTAAAAGAGTTTTTCATCACAATGTTTTTTTTCAATAATCCTTTACCATTGTTGCAATTGATTTTCTGAGCTTAGTTGCACTCTTTCGTTGAACAATTTTATTCTCTATTGTTTTATACAAAAGAAATCACAATAATACAAGGCAAAAATTACTTTTTTCGAAACACAAAATATGTTTAGTAAGATTTTACCCTAGGAAAATGTAACGAAAATTATTTAGCGTTCATTATATATTTTTTTCAATTTATAAAGCAGGTCTTTTTTTATGAAAATTACTCCAACGAGTTCATCCCAAAAATAGATATTCTAAATACAAAACACTTTGAATCAAGGCAATCTCTCTCTCTCTCTTTATATATATATATATATATATATATATATATATATATATATATAATATACACTTATAATCTTATAATCAATTATAATTAAGCAATACTATTCATTGAAAATAACAAATTGATATAAAACTTGTTCAATAATAATGAGAAAAATTTCGTAGAATAATCTATAATTTTATCACACTCATAATCAGAATTTGAAATTTAGATAAATGCAAATAGATTTTAATCTTGCTGCAACTTAAATTTAAAATATTCTGTGTCTAAATTTTTAGAAAAAAGTTTATTTCATTTTAAATTTAGAAATTTTAATCCTGCTGTTAAAGCTTTATTCTATTTCTTATGACTTTTATGAATTTTTGTTCCATCAACGAACTCTGTATGTAAAAAACAGAATTATCCAGAATAAATTGTCCTTTCTAACAACTTTATTTAAACTTAAAAGGTTATTATCTTGTACTTTTAACATTACAAAATACGATACATTTTATCGTTAAAAAGTGTGTGTTAAATACATTACAAAACTTTCTGAATTATATGATCGGATATAACAAAGAAAAAAAATTTGATATGACATGAATAAAAAAGGTTCAATCTTTTCTCCATTTTGAAATATCACGGATTAAATTTTCCCATTCTTTATATCTTTAACTAAACAAGTTAGAAATTTACAAAAAAAAACCGAAAATGTTTCACTTCGGATTATATTTGAGTATGTGAAGTAATTTCACGTTTTATATCAAGGAAAAAAGATGAAATGGGAAATGTTCTAAATTTAATTTACAACGAGTTCTCAAATTGTCTAAGATAATAGGCTTTATTTGTCATGATTAAAAAAATATGTGAATATATTTCAGATTTAATTACATTACAAATAAATTTACGAAAATTCATCGGAGAGAAACAGAAAGTTAATAAAGTATGGAAAGGGAAAGAACTGAATTCTTTAAGTATTTTGAACGTGTAGAGATTAATGTCGGAAGTTGAATATCACCGACAGCAAAAGGAAAACAATGCGCTTTCGTAAAGAGGATAATTATACGACAAATTGCGTTTTACGAAATGTTTTAAAAGCATTTGGTGATTGGAAGATACATATTTTTATGATTGAAAAGAATTCTTATGCTTTGTATGAAAGTTGAATTGAAGAAAATGAGGAGAAAATAAGAAAAAAAAAAAGATTAAACGCTTTTTGTCATCTAAATGTTTATTTTGAGCATAAAAAAATTAATTGAATTTTATAAATTTAAATAACTAAAGAATATTACAAATCGTTGTTTCTTTCGATGTGGAAATGAAATACCATAAAATCTCCTTAAAACAATGGAAATTAAGAAAAAAAAAATGACAAGAAGTAACATACATTCCTTCTCTTTTTCGTATAATTTGAAATTATTTCTGAATTACAATTTTGAAGCGGAGGTGAGCTATCTAATTTCATTTATCTATATCATTGGTATTTTAACTTAATGTTTTTATAGACACTTGAATACAAAAGCATTAATTGATGCTCATTAATTTGAAGGATTGGTTTCAAATTTTTTATAGATATATAGTTATTGTATTTATGTTCAAGTTATTCTGTATTTAAAAAAATAACGATTCATTTAATCCATCAAGGTTCTTCTGTTTCTGAGTTATTACATCCACTTTGAAAAAAAAGGACAGAAAGAAAAACTTTATATTAATTGATTTTATTCAAAATTCAAAGCAAATCTGCAATTTGATTGTAAACTGTACATGAAATTTTATTTTTGTGTTGTTCGTTTCATTTTTGAGTCGTCATGGTTGTAGATAAGGAAATAAGCATACATGTAGGAATGAGCTTTTGATATTCAGACAAAACTGGAAATCGGAGATTCATCAAAATTTCAAATCCAATTTCTTTGACGATTATATATATATATATATATATATATA
>JAOUZG010016587.1:11188918-11199268 GCA_026289955.1 Argiope argentata | reverse complement strand
AGACACCCTGGAGCGACTTTCTACGTTCCAGCCGCTTGAAGGGTTAATCTATTTTGAGTAAGGAAGTATGATTATTTCATCGTTTTTGTTTCTTAATATTCACAATACATAACTCAAGTATTTTGAACGAAATTTTTGAATAAAAAACACTGTAAATTTTTGAAATTGCTTATTGTATTCAAAAGCTGGATTTGAAGATACACATACATTTGGATGAAAAAGACTTTACCATATAATGAGCAATTTATTTTGATGAATTAAGAATTATAATTATCTGAAGCACTTCATGACGTGAGCGTGGATATTCTTTTTAAAAAAAATTTTAATCTCTGGATTATTTTTTCACTTTTTTTAGTTCAGAAATAGTATTAGTTTTAATATTGTTTTGCTTGCTATGTAATATATCTTTCTTATTTACAAAATAATGCTATGCAATATATGTCTTACATAAAATTTGATCTTGCTTTAAAGAAGCAATTTTCAAGCAATTAAGATTGCCTATCAGAAAATTCAGGAATTATAGATGTAATTTAATACTGTGTATCTTAATATTTTTATGTAGAAAAGCACGTCGTCTTCCCCTTTTTCATGCGTTAAATGAAGACATCCACCAAATCTTATACTCTATACTCGTAAATATTAAGCTTTTCAGATATATTTTCAGTTCCTTTGAGTTAAAAAGTCATAGTCATGAACTTTATTTTCTACGGTTTAAGTCATATGGTAGGAATTATTGCCTTCTCTAATTTCGCTGGATGCGTTTAATTTACTTCTTATGATTATCTCCTCCACCATTTGGTTGAAGCAATTAGTGCTTGTATGAAGCGTAGGGTCATAAAATAAATGTAAAATTCCTTTTTTCTTTCTTTTTTTAATACGCTACTCTTCCTTGTAAAGCCCATCTGCTCATTTCTCAGCACTACATCTGTCGGAAATGTTAAGACAGAAGTAATGCATGTATCATTTCATTAACTTACATTGAGATACTTCAAGAACGTGCCATTTCGTGCTTTCGAACAGACTCTTTCGAAAAAAAGTGGATACTTCTAAATAAACTAGAAGATAAAAAGAAAGAGCGTGGCTGCATAAAGATTGATGTAAAAATGGTACGCCTTTGCGTGTGCAAGAAGACAACTGACGTTTAAACCGAAGCCCAGAGACTTTCGTGCTCGTTTCTTTTTTAGAAGAAGATACAAAGACGAAGGAAATTATGTCATTTTTCTAGGATATTGTAGTAATTTCAATGGCTGTAAGATCTGGATGTTTCCAAATGGTGCATAAAATTACAAATTGATTAAGCTTGACACAAAGCATTAGCATAATATTTATAATTATGTATCTTGGTTGTTTTTTCTTGACTTCTAAATTGATCATTTTACTTTTTTCTTTTTTTCTTGGAAATTCCTTACTGTTACTTAACTATGTGTGTAGCCTTTATCATAAAAAATGGAATAAAGCATTGACTCATTTTTAATAAACATTTTGAGAAAAAACCTTGAGTATGGTTTTCAAAAATATTCATAAAATTATATATTATTGATACTTAGTGAACATAGTTGATATATACTTTTAAGCATTTATTTAGCTGTATTCTTTTTTCATTCCTACTTCTAGCTTACACTCTCCCTATATATATATATATCTTGTTCAAATTTTCAATCGTCAATAAAATATTTTTTATTCATCCTATCAAGTTAAAGTAAATTTTTTAAAACTTGTAGTGGATGACATTTGATGTTAATACAGTTTTTTTAAATATTAACTTATTAGTTTTTTATTAATTAATTTAAAAACTAACTTTCTTGCCAAAAATATTCCTTTCTCCGCCTCCAAATAAGTAAAAAATTCAGTTGATTTTGTCGGTGCACTATTGAGCTTAAGCTTAACATGGTTTCGGCTGATTATTTTAAACGATTCTGTTTATTTTCATAATGTTTGATACATTTGAATTTAAACATTGTTCATTAATCATTTTTTATTCATTTTAAAATACTTTCGAATTAAAATAATACAGAATAGAAACTAAGAAAATTAGAAATTTCCTCCCCCGACTGATGTAGAAAAGTCAAAGATTTTGCGCTGCCACAATCGGCTTTAAATCTTCAACTGGCGTTGAGAATTCTATTCTAGCATAGTTTTTGATCAATTATTTATAGTAATTACATTCGCTAAGCCAGGATAGTCTGGTTGTTATGGCGTTGGATTCGCATACATTGGGCTGCGACTTGGAACATCATATAAAGAAAGGAGAATGGAAAATTGCCAGGACATTCTCTTTATATTCTTCCGCTTAGTATTTATTTGTCATATTTGTATACATATTTATATTAATTGTAATTATTTAACTAAAATAACTGAAATAAACATTTTTCTTTGTTAACGTAAGTAGGAATGGATTTAAGCAAATTGTTTATTAAATTACTTGTTATGTTTTACTTATTTAGCTTGTTTTTCTTTTATATAAAAATTTATCTTATTGATTTCATAATGGTAAATGCACTTCATAGCTAAAACAATATTTTCTTTCGTTTCATAAAGCTTAAAATAACATTTCAATAAAGCATCAGAAGCAATCACAAATATTTTTATACTGTTCAAAATCCTTTTGAATCATTTACATAATACAACTGAAAAACTCAAATTTCTGTAATGTGACTGGTATTGTCATAAAAGAGTGTGTATGTTTATACGTGAAAATGCATGATGGAGATAAACGTTAAGCAAATATGGGATTTGGAATTACTTTCAGTGATGAAATATCAGGGACTTCTTTAAAACTCTTTTTAGTAATAATAATAATCTGAGGGGAAGATCATATTTTCAATATAAACTTTAGTTAAGATTTATTTAACATTAAGAAAACTGTAAAAAAATAGTTGAAATATTTCCATGTAGCTTTTTATATATATTGCTTGTACATTCATTTTCTACTTTTTTACGTTTTAAGATACTTTATTTACTGAATCTCCTATGAATTTGCCTCAGCAATGCCTGGTTTAGTTAAATGATTTTAAAAACTTAAGAATATGTTTATACGAGATTTTAATAAATTTTATATTGTTATAGAAAAACAGTACTCCAAATTTATTACAAAGAACTGTAAATATATTCTCTTTTTTTAATACGTTATTACTTTTTATAATAGCTGAGATTTTCTGTTATCTTAATAACTGCAAAATAGGTTAATTTAGAAAAATTAATTTTATTAAAATATATTTGCAACAGTTTTAAATAATTTTTAAGTTCATGGAAGTATTAAGCTCTAAATAACTAATTCTTGATACATTGTTAAACTTCTTACTTAGTGCTTTCATATTTCAAAGATGTTAGTAAAAATTTTATAACTCGATAGATATGTCCTTCATTACTTTAATTCATAAAATGATATTTCAATAATGTACTGAAATAAAAAGATCTCTTTAAGTGCAACTGCTAAATATTTTAAAATTTTATAAACTTAATATGACAAATTAAGAAGAGAAAAGTTTCACTCACTGCCTGAAAGGTATAAATAACATTTTCAAGTATCGATGAAAAAGCTATTAGACCATTTACTTTTCGTTTTTCTCGCATTTGAGTTTCTTTGAAAACATTGAAACTTGGCTATTCGAGAAAAACTAACCAAAGAAAACGATAAAACATGACACCGGTGAAACCAACATTGGAAATGACTTGATAATAATTTTGAAAACTGCCCCCTTACTATATTCTATTGTTCTTCGAGTACTTCTATAAAACCCTGAGCCCCTCTCTCCCACAAGGTACTGGAGTAAGAGCGTTATCTCATTTCAGTACGGAGGGAATGTTCACTTTATTTTTCTGCTTCAGCTGTAAATTGAAACCAAAAGTAAGTTGCAAGAAAGCTTTTCAACTTGAGATAAGACTCTAGGAGCGGGCCGGCGTGAATACAGATTGCAGTCAACTTTTGAGGAGAAAACTTGAAACCAATAAAAGTCATCACTAGTTTTTTCAACGTGCAAGAAATGTCAAATATTTACCAGATCAATAGAAAAGCCAAAGTCCTTTTATACGTGTTGTATGTCTCTGTGTATTCTCTGAAGTCTTATAATGGGAGAAGAAGCGGAAATTATTATTCATTTTTTGGAATTGTAGAAACGGTAGTAAATGTGAATTTTCTATTCAACGACAGATAATGCGAAGTATTTTTCAGAGAAATATTACATCTTCTTTCAATGCACCTTTATTTACATAATAATATGACTTTTAAGGCCATTACATTTTCTGAAAAAAAATGCTGAGCTTAAATATTCTCTTCAGAGTTTAACAGCTGTTTATGAAGCAGATCTCATTCATAGAAGTCTTCAACAATAGCATGACGACTTTTAAGCATCAAATCATGTCATAACATGTTGTGCATGAATGTAGATTCCATTCATTTATTTTTATAGTCTTACCTAACTGTTCTTGAAGAAAAGAATTTCATTCAGAATTCAGCAAGAATCTATTTCGGTTCCTACTATTAGCTCACACTCTCCCTATATATATGTATATATCTTATCCAAATTTTCAATCTTTAGTAAAATACTTTCTATTCATCCTATCAAGTTCAAGTAATTTTTTTAACTTGTAGTTGATAACATTTGATGTTAATGCAGTTTTTCAAATATTAATTCATTAATTTTATATTAATTAATTAAAAACTAACTTTCTCACCAAAAATCCTCATTTCCCCGTCGCCAAATAAGTAATGAATTCAGTTTGTTTTTTCTCCACACTACTGAAATTAAGTTTAACATGTTTTCGGATGATTGTTTAAACGATTTTTTTAATAATGTTTGATGCGCTAAAAATTAAACATTTTTAATAAATTGATTTTTCCAATTCATTTTGAAGTACTTTCGAATTAAAATAATACAGAATAAAGAAAATTAAAATTTCTTATCTATATGGCGCTATCCCAACTGATGTAGAAAATTCACGCATTTTCCGTTGTCACAATTGGCTTCCTCAATTGGCATTGAAACTTCAATTCTGGTATAATTTTTGGATCAATTATTCATAGTAATTGTAAATGTTAGACCAGGATATCCTGGTAGGGCGTTCAATTTGCATCCCTTGGGCTGCAAGTTTAAACGTGTGTGTGGTTAACGTTAAATCGGCCGTTGCCACAAAATTTTCCATGTGGAGATTAATATTACTAGATGTGCTAGGTCAGAGGTGATCGTTCTTTGTTTCAGAACTAAATGACGATCTGTGAATGAATGAATAAAATGCACAAATAAAGTTTATCTTTAAAACCGGGTTTATGACGTATGTAAGTTGAAAGTCAGACTTCTGCCTTCGGGCTCTGAGTAGTCCATATCCTCAGAAGCTATCTCCCGGGGGGGGCACCTAGTAATTGGGGATGAGATGCTTCCGGTATTGTGGGTGGATCTCGCCAACCCGGTGGGTATACAAATAGGTGGGGGTTAGGCTCCTCCCATCGATGACGGGACGTACTTCCTTCAGGGAGGGTTGTACCGTGGCCGGTGACGGCCATTATGACTCACCCACATTTCCATCTAATTGCTGTTGCAGTGGTCCGGTCATTCAATGCTGATGGTTAATCCGTGTGCCTTCGTGGCGGGTCGGAGAGTCTGTTCTTTGACTTACCCTCAGAAGCTACTGCAACTCTCTTTTCATTTTAAAGCGTAACACGAGAACAACAACCAGCATTGTAATTATTTAATAAAAAGTCAATAAAATAATTTTTTCCCCAATATTCTTAGGAATTGATTTTAAAAAATTGTTTTTTTTTATTTAACTTGCTTTTAAACAGAAAACAGGGATTTAAAAATTAAGTACCGTGTCATTTAAATTATTTTCGAACTCACCAGCTCAAAATATATCAATGACAAATCTATAATTTTAAAACTTTTAACCTTGCTAGAAAGTAATATTAAAATTCTCTAAAGTTTCAAAAATTAGCTGCTTAAGTTATATTTTTCCTAAACTATATCAAGATCATAGTGTAAATTTGTTATGTATACAAGAATTCATTCTTCTGATATACTTTTATAAAAAAGATAAATTAACATTTTAAATACATTTTTTTAATTTTATCGATTGAAAGAGACGAAGAAATCACAATATTAAGTAAAACATAAGATATCGGTGCCTTTTTGTCATATCCTTAATCAAAATTCTTTAAGGAATTCATTTTTTCTTCTTAATTTAGATTGTTTACCAGTTTTAATTCTATTTGATTTGAATGCCACAAACGATATATCACTCTCTTTCTGATTTGATACGATTGCTAAATTCTATACATATTTGTAGTATTGCTACATGCATAAAATTAATGTAAAATTAAAAATATATATATAATTTAAAATTTAATGATGCATTAATAGAATAATTTTATTTAATTTTTATTCTGTGTGAAATGCTCCATCTGCTAGTGAGTTTGAGAAACATGGATTTAAAGATTTTAAGTAACTGTAATGATAAATTATAAAATAAAAAAATTAGTTCCTAAACTCACTATTTTTATTCGTAGAATAAAATTGTAGAAAAAAGTTTTATTCAGGAATATGGCAATCAAATGAAAAAAGTGAAAGCGTGAGGAGCTGGAAACGAAACGGTAAGTTAATTAAGTCGAGACAAATATTAAAAAGAAAAAAATAATAAAAAGCTTTTATTGAAATTGTACTTTGAATGTGATTAAAATTCCAATTTACTTAGAGTATTTATATTAAAATCTCCTGTTAAATGGACTTTTATTTTTATCATTCTGAAGTTATTTCCTAAAAGAGATTGGAAATTATTTAAAAACCTTTTTTATTTATTTTTGACTTTATGTGTCAGGAACATATGCTGAAAACTACTTGAATTAAAGATTAATTTTCATAAATAAGTTCTATTTCTGTTTCTTTACTCTAATTCAAAATATTCTGCTTTTAAATTTTTTTGAATTTCACTATCCTTATCTCTCTACAATCAATAATAATTAGAGTAGAAATATGAGAAGGAAGTTACGTGAATTCCACGTAAAGATCATAAAATACTAAGATTAATTTTGACTCCAATATTTTAGATCGGCGGTTAATTGATATGTCCAATTAAGTTAATTGAGTTTTTTCATAGCGTAGGAGACCTAATTATTTTCAGTATATACGCATCATTAAGAATCTACATAAATACCATGCATTCAGAACGTTACCAATTTTTTGTGACAAAATTCTTCCTATAAATTTTAATTTTTAACTCCTTTGAACTCCTTTAATTTTTAACTCCTTTTAACTCCTTGAATTTAAGAATTTTAAGAAATGTGTATGAAAAAATATATAGTGTTTTACATACCTTGTTTCATTGGTGGTTTTTTATGTTTACGCTGAAAGTAAAATGAATCTTGATTTTTGGGTGTTTCCATTATTTACATTAATGAAATTATAATCATTTTTATGATGCTATGATACTTTCCATTTGTTGTCTCACACTCACTTTCCAGAAACTTTTTCCAAAGAATGATGATGACCAAAATATATATGCAGTTTATTAAATTTATTTATTACAAAAATTTCTCAGAAGTGTTTTAATGTTTCTCATTTTAATATATTTATATAATCTCCAACAGGAACCAAATACGAAAGATAATTTTTCCTTTTTGCATTGTATTATCATAAACCAATTTTTTAAATAAGTAAAACAGCAAAAGTTTGCTAAATAGTAATATAATGTATGACATTTCAGTCTAAACGAAACGATACTCATACATATGTCTGAGAATTTAGTGTGAATATATACTCTCTAGTAAATATGCTCACCACAAGTTTTTAGGACGAATTAAAAGAGTTTGTTGGCCCTTTTTAACTCAAACGACGAAGTTTCTAAGAAGGGAAATAATGATTTAACTATTCTAAATTTTACACAATGTGATAGCCACATAAAGAATTGCATTAAAAAATTGCATTTTAATATATTTTAATTAATAATTTACTATTACTTTCCTTTATTGAGAAATTAACTAGGAGAATAAAATTTAATACCCGTAAAATTTAATATGCTGAAAATGAAGTCATAAATGAAAACATTATGTAGCAAATAATTGAAATTTTTAGAAAAGTCTACAGACCAACAGAATTTTCCAAGTTCTTGAATGAAAGTTAAATACAATGTATTACTTTAAAAATGTTGAAAACATATTAAGAATATTTTATATACTAAAAACCACAATAAAAATTAGTTTTGCTCAGAGAACATTTTCAAATTTTGAAAACACGTTAAACAATAATCAGTTTTCATGACTTCAAAATCCTTCTAACATACGGCCAAATGGATCCAAAAGCGTTGGTTTTTTAATGTTCGCTATGGAATATGGGAAAATAATTTAATTGCGTCATTCTTATCCGTTAATGGTTAAGCGTATGTTAAATATAGTATTTTTTTATCTGGACCCTTATCTGGTTATTAGAAGTCTGTTTCGTTCTGATATATACTAAGAATGTGGCTTCATCATTCTAACGCACAATTTTTTTCAGTTACTTATTTTTCAGGCACATTTTGTGTGGATAGAATATTTTTGAATATGGATGTATTTAGACCCTATAATCGTAAGATTTAAATCTCGTAGAATACTTTCTTTGAATTTTACTTAAAGCATAAAACTTTGTGATCGTTTTTTATAAATGATTTTTCCATTTTAATCGGAAGAATTTTTTTCAAAAAAATTATGGAGAAATGTCTTTTATATTGAGCTTATAAGTTTGTTATTATATTCATATTTTGAGTTTCATATGAAATATTCATATTTCATTTTGTATTGAAATTATTGATTTTTTTTCATTATATTGTTTTTATGATAATTTGTATTTTTCCCTAACATATTTAATACCCATTTTACGCCTCTTTGTTGAATATTTTCTAATAATAAAAAGTTTGCAATCACATTTCTAATTTCGTTCTAATAGTTTACTCATTCAGAAATTGTTAACTATTCTCAGAAGTCTTGTATGCTATATAATTTGTTTTAAAAAGCTATAACTCGGTCAGTTTTCAGTAATAAAACAATCCGATTCTTTTTACTCAATGTTCTATAAAATTCAGATTCCATATTTTCTTCAACATTATTTATTAATGGAAATTTATAAAACATTTTCTTTATTTCATTTTATATTTTCTCCGATTGAAATTACATTCATGTTTCTATTTGAAAGAAATAAGATATTGACCATGTTTAGAGTGAACACACTGCATATTGTAAAGAAATATGTTTGGAAAGAATATGAGGATAAAAGAATTTACTGTTCATACTGTGATGGCTAAGACTTACGATTGATTAGTGAACATTTTTAATTTTAGAATTTTATTTAATATGCTTGCTTATACCAGATATGAATTTTCACTTATATGTTATAAGGTAAGGAAAATAGAAGTTTTTGATATCTATTGTTTTAGACGAGAATATTTTTTTTCTATTAATTTTGATTCTGGAGATAAAATTTCGGAATAATAGAAAAAGTCATTGACTGTGGTATTGTGTAGTGAATTAGATTGCCTTTCCTACTGTAGCCATGGTTTCGGAAACTGAAACAAAGGATTTATACTGGAGGGGTAAACGACATTTTACTTAAAATAAAAGTAATTTACTATCTTTCTCATCTTGGACAAAGCCATAAAATCTCAGCGTATATTTCTTAGCAGTTTTGTGTCCTGTCTTTACTATTCTTCTTGTTAAATGTTTAACGGCACTATCTACATTGTGAAGTAGAAAAGTGACATTTAAAAAAATAGCGCACTTATAGCAGTAATGTTTATGTTCCCTCACTGGACCTTCAACGCTCTTTTTCATAGTTCGTTTTTGTTTCATTTTATAGGAATTTTCTTATAGTACATGAAAGGGTTTAAATTTGTCGGACTGTGATATAGATAATTTAGAATTTGTTACAGGTAGATAGATGAAGATGAAAAACGAAAATATATGTAGTTCAGAATAAAGAATGCTGATTTGGATATAATTTTAATTTAAATGTTTAACACTTTATCACATGTATAGAGTGCATCGATTGCCAAGATTCAATATTCCAAAATGATACAGGGACGAAATTCTAGAGGATTTCTTTCTTGTATTTAGAATAATTCGAATAATTTTTGCAAGGGCTTTTACGATATAAAGAAGGAAAATTTATTGGATTTGTTGGATAAAATGCACCTACTTTTGTGCATTATTAATTATTATATAAACTTCTGTCTACACAAATTCATTAACATTTATCATTATCCTTTATCTTTTATTTTTAAATGTGAGACCATTTTTCCTTTAGCTATGTGATAACCATTTTGAAGATTTTGAATAGAGTTTCTTTGTGTGTGTGTGTGTGTGTGTGTGTGTGTGTGTGTGTGTGTGTGTGT
>JAOUZG010016587.1:11171019-11188908 GCA_026289955.1 Argiope argentata | reverse complement strand
TGTGTGTGTGTGTGTGTGTGTGTGTGTGTGTGTGTGTGTGTGTGTGTATTGGGTAATTTATATTTCTTAATTATCTACAATAAGAAAAGTAAATTTACTTGAGCATATCTGTGCTTATATAGTTTGTTATCATTCTGCGTGGAGTATATCATTTGGAAAAGCATTCTAAACTATGGGCTAAATACAGTATTTGGTGTAAATCCTTGTTACAGGTACCAATAGGTTGATTCTTCTCCGGTATATACTATCGCTTCCAGGTTGTTTGGGATATCAAGTTGGCTTTTGCTTATCACAGAAACTGCTTCCCTAGTATTAAATGATAAGTTACTGATCTCCTGGACTGTCATTGTAGGGTTAAGAGGCAGGTAGACGAACGAGCCTCTAATGCTTTGCTATTTCAAACCAAGCAAAAGGCCAGATATGGTAAGGGAAATTGCTGATATTATTGAAGTATAAACTGTCAGACTTGACATTAAGAATGATGCTGCTTGCAATAAAATATTTTGAATGAAATTATACCCTTAAAATAAAGAACGCTATAAAATAAGATTTTCGGATACCTAATTTTGAAAAGTTTTCACAACTATTTTGCAATTTTATGAAAAATTTGACTCATGGGTTTGAATTTAAATTGTTTTGATGCTGCACTTTCTTGTATAAATAATATACAATTCTACAATTTGTGATTCTTTAAAATATAAAAGTGTTGCTCATTGTATAATTATATAATCAACTTTGGAAAAAAATTATCTTTATATTAATTTGGAAATACAATTACAACATTTAAATTTATTTTTATGTATATATAAATGCTACAGTTTCTGTTTTTGTTTTATGAATTGTATTTGGTTCGGTTTATGTATGTTTAGCTCTAATATAGTCAGGCTAAAAACAATACATATTTCTGTAAATTGCTGTCTGATTTCTATATCATTTGATACATTCTTGTCCATTTCTTAGACTGTACCTGCGATTGGTTTGAAGGTATTCAAACTATGACTGACGGGAAGTTTTAAAGTTTCCTTAAATGTTTTAATTTAAAAATACTTCTATTATACTCAATAAACTTTATTGACAGATTATATTCAAAATGATTTGTATTCAAACTCAAAATGAATTAAGTTTAATCTTCTTGTAGTTTTCTATTTTAACATATTTGTGTATCCTTATTTCTGCATTTTTCTGCTCCTAATATATATGCACCTATAAGTGCTTAATTTTCTGAAACAAATTATACACCTTATATGTTATAAATTCATTTTTTTTCTTGTTTCAAGTTGAGTAATTGTTATAAGATTATATTTTAAACCCGAAAAGATTAATGAAGTTTAGCATGACCTCCCTTAAACGTTTTTCTTTCTCATCAGAACAAAGAAAATTTATTCGGATCATAAATTTTTTATGGTAATTTGAATTCAGAAAACAATTATTCCACATTATCGGAAGAGAAGTTGTTTGAAGCTTCTGTCTTAGGTCCAAATTATTTAATTTTGGGTGGTTACATTTGTTAATTTGGATTTGTTAAAATTTGTTTAGTAGATTAATTGCCAAATTTGGTTTCGTCGTACCTATTATATTGTAAATAAAAAACTGATTTTAAAGAGTTAAAATTATAGTAACCATTACAAAATCTTGGTCATCAAAATAAAACTATGGTCAATAATAAAAATATGTTTAAAATATTTGGAAAGTATTGGTTTAAAGCAAACGAACAGTTAAAAAAAGTTGCAGTATAAAGCTGTAGCAGGTAAGAGAAAGAAAATAATAGATGGACTTAACTCAAAGGCTGCTTTCAAGACAGATTTTAACAGTAAACTCAAATAGTCAGGAATTGATATAATTGAATGCCTTTATACACTGAAGTGACAAAAGTCATGGAATGACTGTTAATATCGTGTCGGTCCTCCTTTTGCCCGGCGAAGTGCAACAACTCGACATATCATGGCTTCCACAAGTCGTTGGAAGTCCTCTGCAGGAATATTGAGCCATGCTGTCTGTATAGACGTCCATAATTGTGAAAGTGTGGATGGTGCAGGAGTTTGGGCACGAACGGACCTTTCGATGATGTCCCATTAATGCTCGATGGGATTCATATCGGGCCATCAAGGTGGCCAGATCATGGGCTGGAATTGTCCGAAATGTTCTTCAAACCAATCGCGAACAGTTCTGGCCCGGTGACATGGCGCATTGCCATCCATAAAAATCCCATCGTTGTGTGGGTACGTGAAGTCCATGAATGGCTGCAAGTGACCTGCAAGCAGCTGAACATAACCATTTCCAGTCAATGATCGCTTCAGTTTCACCAGAGGACCGAGTCCATGCAATGTAAAAACAACCCACACCATTATGCAGCCACCACCAGCTTGAACAGTAGTTTGCTGACAGTTTGAGTCCATGACTTCGTGGGGTCTACGCCACACTCGAACTCTACCATCAGCTCGTAACAACTGAAATCGTGACTCATCTGACCACGCCACGGTTTTCCACTGGTCTAGGGACCAGTCGATATGCTCGCGAGCCTAGGAGAGTCGCTGCAGGCTATGTCGTGCTATCAGTAAAGGCACTCGAGTCGGTCTTCTGCTGTCATAGCCCTAGGAAGACAAATTTCGCCGCACAGTCCTATCGGACACGTCCCTCGTACTTCCCATATTGATTCCTGCAGTTATTTGACGAAGTGTTGCGTGCCTATTAACATTGACCATTCAACACAGACGTCGGAGGTCTCGGTCGTTAAGTGCAGGTGGTCGCCCACTGCGCTGTCCATGATGGAATGGGATGCCTGAAATTTCATACTCTCGGCACACTCTTGATACTGTGGATCTCGGAATGTTGAATTCACTAACGATATCCGCAATGGAATGACCCATGCGTCTAGCTCCAACTAACATTCCACGTTCAAAGTCTGTTAATTCTCGTCGTACCGCCATAAATCACGAAAAACCTGTTCACATGAATAACTTGAACACAAATGAAAGCTCTGGAAAATAAACTGCGCATTTATACTTTTTCGCTGCGATACTACTGCCATCTGTATATTTGCATATTGCTATCCCATGACTTTTGTCACTTCAGTGTACATTGTAGAAATAATAATATGGGGGTACATTTTTTTTCATTTTACCGATTTAGTATAAAATGAAGATAAAGCGCACTGTTATAATTCTTCATAAATTTCAGCACGTAATTTACCGAATTGGTTTATTTCACAATTGGCACTTAATTCATTATTTCATTTCTCAATGATTACTTATATATTCAAAGATAGTGAGACCAGGAGAAGTATAGAACGCAACGCCGTCTTTTACCCCCGTATCCGTAACCCTTTTGGTTAATGAATGGTTTTATGGGCGTGCTATGGAAATTTTATAAAATACCAAATTATTTACAGTAAAACAATAATAAATAGATACATAATTGACAAACATATTAGAAATGAGAAGAAATGAATGTGTTTAT
Organism: Argiope argentata; assembly: GCA_026289955.1. Classification (NCBI taxonomy): domain Eukaryota; kingdom Metazoa; phylum Arthropoda; class Arachnida; order Araneae; family Araneidae; genus Argiope; species Argiope argentata. The sequence continues at coordinate 11,185,452 of JAOUZG010016587.1, read as the reverse complement.
AAAGATTTCCTGCTTTGAAATATTAAACAAATTTATGTGGAATAATAACATGCAGAACATCCAAATTCCTCTCTATTTAGAAAACGCTGTGGGCCAAAAATTAGTATCCGTTAAAAATCACTTAAATCTTTTTAACCTGCAACTGTTAGAATCAATGTAATAGCCTCCTCCTACACCTGTTGTCTTATATACGTGCTGTCGACAGCGTTGCTTTACACTGATTGGTTGATCACCTCCCTTATTTGCATAGTATCTGCTATATCAGTCTCTTCTGTGTAATAAAATCTATGAGGATTTAGGCCACAACGGAACCGCTAAGATAGTTTTTAATAAGAGAAAGCTACCGATTGTGATAATGTTTTCAGCCTCTCACGTACAATGTGTGTTATCTGAGATTATATTTTCAGAATAACTAGCAAAATAATTCACCGTTCTTAATTCGAAACCCAGAAACTCATAAATTCATTTTACAATGAGAAAACGACAATTTAAATGTTTATATACAGATTATTATTATTTATATGTATATATACAGGCTACATTTCTATAGAGATTTTACAAAATAAAATTCAAAAATAGTTTGAGGGAAATTTTCTATTAAACCAATGTATCTTTAGGTTTATAAACCAGAATAAATTAAGTAAATTATATTTATAGGCTTTTTCTTTTAAAATAGTCTCTTAGAATTTTCCTGAAATCCTGATTCTTTGCAACAGCAACGCTATTCAGAATACGTTTATTTCTCACTAATCCGGAAATTATTTTCTTACATGAGGGCGTAAAGCAAGAAATCAGAATATTTTTTCATAATTCATAATTCAGTTCAGTACAATAAATACAATATCAATATTTCTTAAATGTTTTAGGCAAAAAAAAATCAGAAATTTAATTAAAGGCCTACATAAATTTCGCATCAGTTAATAAAGTTCTTATTGTTTTCTTTTCTTTCATTATCATAGAAAGTTATAAAAGTAATTAATAAATGTACATTACCTTCACTTAAATATATTTGTTTAAAGGAGAAACTTTAAAAATAAGTAATTCCTTTTTAATTTTGTACTAATTTTGTCTGAATTTTGCATAATTTTTTAACCAAGTCAAAAGTTTTGTAATGATTTCAGTTGTTATTTATATGCATTTGCACTATAGCATAATATAATAAAATGCTATAATATTATAAATCAATGTATATAATATATAATAGAAATATTTTACGGAATAGTTGACAGGAAATTTCTATAATTATGGATTAAATTATCTTATAAACTTATAACTGACAGTCATAGTTAAAACTCTTCTATCTTTTTAATATTTATTGTTTGATTGATTAAATTTTTTACAAGTACTATAAACCACTATCAGTATTAAAAAAATAAATAGAAAAACTGAAATGCAATGAAGAATATTTTTATCTATCATCTTCTTAATCTTACATATAAATATTTATAAAAAATTCCGCAACTGCTTAAATTGATCTGATGAATCCCCCGTTTAGATGAATGGGACCGATTAACAAGAGTTTTTAGGAAACGATTATCAAGTCATCTCATTTTCTTTAACATGGTGAATGGAAGAAAGGCATTTGTTGACGTTCTTGTGTTATTTTGTTTATATAGTAGGGGAAAATGAAGAAGAAAATTTAATCAAATGGTGAGAAAGGAAACTGGCCAACCGAAATCCGAAGCAAAAAAATTATTATTTGGCGAGACGGACTACAATTGTCAAGAAATAGTGAAATAAATTGATGAAAATGTGAAGATAAGAGACACATACGGACTTTTATTTCACCACAGACGTAATATTGCAAATGGTTTTGTTTGGATTTTTTCCCTACTACATAGTTTGTTTAAGCAGGGTGATTGCTTTTTTTTTCCTTTTCACGCTACCAAAAATCTTGATACATTGATTTATTTTCTGCTGTGTTTTTTGTTGATTTAATGTTATTTATTATATATTGTATTATAATTTTAGCATGTTTTGAGTTTTTTTAATCTGTTAAATTTTAAGTCTTTAAAAATTCCTTTTTCTGGTTACCTTCCAGAGTTTTTACAAATCTTCTAATTTTCTAATTGTACTTGAACCCAGCTGCTGCTGTGTGTTTTTAGACTTTTTTCTCTTTGAAGTATTCTCTTCCAGGAGAGATAATTAATGCTCTAAAATCAAAAGGTTCAGCTGACTTTTCTGAGCTTTGAACAGATATCATCAAAGGGGACATTTCTAAATTTTCAAATGACATGAAGAGATTTCATCAATATATAATAATCTTGTAATGACAGGAAAAAAAGAATACTGCTGTAAAAGCTGAAAGAGATTGTATAAATCGTGGAAAAATATCATCTATGTGTGGTTATTTTTTTTCTTTCGTAGGGGAAAAAATTTAAAAAATGTGTCAAGAATCGATTTAGAAAAGTTGTATTTAGAATGCTTTAAATCAATGATCGGGAGTTTAATTATTTTTTTGGTATTGAATTTAATAAACCCACAAGTCTTGAATAGAACTAAGGTGATAAATGGGAATAACCATATTCAAAATTGCATAAATTAACTTTTACCATTCTGAAATGAATGATATAAAACCAAAATTTCAGCCTTTTACTCGCAACTATTTTCAAAATAAGGACATTTTTATATTCAAATAAATTAAAATATCAGTCATTCTTTCAAATGTACATTTTAAGCGAATTTCAGGTAACCTGTCCCAGTCTTAAAACAGTCCAAATTTTTTTAAAAAAATTATTGTATATACATTTCATGTTGTTTCTTCAAAACTATTATTTTTATAAATTCCATTAATAAATCAACAATCTTGGTAAGTTCTAATTCAAATGGTATATAGTCTTATGCTATTGTTTCAAAAATAATGCTATAATTAGGTATCAAATCTCAGATATACACTTTTATTGAAAAGTGAACATAGTTTTTTTCCCATTTTTGTAACTTTACCAAGTTTTTAAAGGTACTTTTTCCAAGAAGTTATTATACAAGCATTTAACAAATTCTTAAATTTCTATTGAAAGTTAACTGCAACAAAAACTATTGTCTATATTTTTTATCGAAAGTTTAGGTACTTTCAATTAATTGAAAATTAAGTTTGAAGAATGCGAAAACTTAAAGAATTTAGCATCTCTCATTTTCATCTTATCAATAAATGTAACTTATAGAGACCATGTATCTTAAAAACACTTTATCTTCTAAAAAAATTCTTGTACACGAAATATCACTCACTGGCTAATCTTTCAATTCTCGTGCTTCACTGAGCAAAATTTTATAGAGACAGAATTTGTCCCTCAGGAGAATCTAGAATTATCGGCACATCGAAAATGCGTTACTCAATGCACGTTAAAAATAGATTTATGTACACAAGTCGCTTTGTTTACTTTACCTTGTTTCTGAACTACTTTAAACCCCAAGCATCAAGTAAAATGTGACCACTGAGAATTCTAACACCGTTCAATATCTCAGGAGGCAGCAACACAGTATGTATAGTAGTTTCCAGACGGCCATTCAGCGAAAGGTTTCTTAAAGAAAAGAAGGGGAAAAAAGAGCGAATGAAAAAGAAAGAAGGCAACAAAAAATAAAGGGACGAGAGTAAGAGAGAAGAATCAAAGATACAGCACTTTGCGCAAAAAGGTAGCTTTAAAAAAAAGAAAAGTCAAAATAAAACCCCGAGATGAAAGTAGAATTTTTGGACTGCGTTTAGAAAGAAATAGAAAGTCCAGTCTCTATGGGATAAACAAAACCAATAACAAGAAAGAAGATAGAAAATTGAAAGATTTTCATTTCAAAAAATGCCCCTCGTAAAGGATAAAATTTCACAGTGGAAAGTAAGATAAATCTTCTTGATATTGCGAAAGCGTAATGGCTATTCGTTTCGTATATAAAAGAATTCGAACAGTAATTTCTTCATTGGATACATTCTAAATCCTTCAGAACAAACAACAGGAAAATACTTTTTGCTCTTGGATATAGTCCCCTTTAATTCCTTTAATTGCTTCTTCATTGAATTTAAGTCATTTATTCTGTCTTTTTGTTGAAAATTACAAGCAAAATAAATGACTTTCTTTCAAAATGGTTAAATATTTCATAAAATATTTACTTATATGCGTATATACCTATGAAAGTGGCAAAATCCTTTGATTATTTGAATAGGAGAGGGTTCCCAAATAAAAAAAACAGCAAGTAAAATTTATTTTTACGGCAGTACCGCTCAGATAAAATGTAAAATAAGAAGCCCAAATATTGCGCACTTAATCCATTATCTTAACAGGCGATTAATAAATGGACCATTAATCAAAAAATTGCTTTATTTCATTATTTGGCCTAGTATCACGGAAGTACAGCTCTTACGCATAATATTAGCATAGCATGACCAAAGCAATATTTGTATTATAGAAGGTATTTTTGTTATTGCTAATTATATGTTTTTAACTCACTAATATCCAAAATTAGTAACTCAAATATTAATTTATGTTACATTCAAGCTTTCTTTCTTAAATGCAAACACTAAGACTCAGCGGGATTAAATCTTTCTTATGCGTTTAGGAAAATAGTTAGAGCTCAGTTTTAAAACTTTTATTATATACATTAAAAAATCTGGGAGCTTCTTATTCAAACTTGTATGTACATATAAATAAGTGTGTGTTTGTGCGCGCGTGCGTGTTTGTTTGTGTGTCTGTGTGGGTGGATATCTGAGTGGGTGTGTCTACTTTCTTCTTATTGCTTTATATATGACACCATTTGATTCAAAATTTAAAATTTCTTCAAAAATTGACCAATGTGTATCATTACATATTTCACAACAACTGTTGCCATTGTCATCAGGTGACGCCCAATAAAGAACTTCCTCATCTTCTGCCTACAAGAAACTTCTTTTCATTTTCCCGATTTTCATTGTTTTGGAATTGGTTTTTTTACAGTTTTGCTGGGTTTATTTTTTTAGAAATCCATGCAGCTTCACGTTATAGTGCTTTTCCCGCCTTGGAGTCAATGAAAATAGATTTGAAGAAGAGCCACTTACGTATGCAGGGGATCAGCTCTAAAGTTTGATATGGTGGGAAATACATTACTAAGTATTGAAGGAATTCTTTCGGAGGTGGTATAGGCTTATAATTGGAGATGGCTATGGAGACTAATTCGACTCCACAAGATTGTTTGTTGTTTCTTATCTAGAGTAATAGGTTGTTGAGGTTATAGAAAATGTACGTCTGATTGTGGAGGTGTGAAAATATGTTAAATGATCGGATTAAAAGGCAGATATTTTACTCACATTGGACTTAGTAGCTGCTATTTTAGCTGCTGTTACGTAGAGTTTTCCTTAAAGTTCTATAATTTGAGATATTGTTACTATCGAAAAATTTTGTATGGCGTGGCAAGTTCCAGCCTCTTGAATTTAGTATATTTTGATGATCTTCATAAATATTTTGTCTAATAATTTGAAGGATGAAGAGGTGGATATTCAAAAAAGACGGAACGATAGAAGCTAATAACTTTATTTTTGTATGGGTAACGTGATCATTTGGGATAAGGATTGTGTGGTTGGTTTTCAATGTGATATAAAATGATTTCTTTATTGATGAAGACAATGATTGAATCCACTTGATTGGGATGGTAACGTAAAACCCTTTAAGGGACTGTTCCTTCCAAGAGCTTCATCTTCTTCATAAAATCACAACTCTTGGTGGTACAAAACTAACCATGTCTACAAGCAGGCACGCAAGCCAAGGTAGTTATAATTCGGCAGGGTTCTAATGAGGGAAGTTAATTTTTTTCTTATTTTCTCTTAAAGGAAATCACTTTTATACCCTTATGTTGTGCCTTAGTCTCTCTAGTCTCATCAATATTGAAAATTCCTATTCAAAGCGATTTCGCTCTATCTAATTCTCATTTTCAGAGATCTTGTTTCATGCCAAAGAAAGTACTTAAGGTTTCGTTAGAGACAACACTGGTGTCTTTTGAAAAAATATATATATAACTATTTTCTACCTATATATTTTTTTGTAGAAATTAGATGATAAAACTATTTCTAATGGAAAATGAAATACAATTCTTTGTATACTCATTCCGGTAAATCTTTTTAAAAATTCCTGTATTTGTAATTAATATAAATTAAAATAAATTTCATCATACGGATACAAACACTAGCCTTTATTGTTACGTCAAGTAATTTTTTATGTTGAGGAATTTTTCATACAATTCTTTGCCTAGATCTGGAAAGATGAAACACTTTCTATATTTTTAATAACGATGTCTCTTTATTTTTATACTATTATATTTTATCTCCACCCTAAGGCTTTCTATATGACATTGGAAAAATAAATCATACTTCTAAACAATTTGCAACATCGGCTATATTGGTAAAGAGGACACTCCAGTAAGCAAGTAATGCTTTACTGTTGATCTGAGTACATGAAAAACGAATGATATTTTTAACAGCTCTACCTTATTTCCTATAAATATCTTTTCTATTCAACTTAAATCATTCAATGTGGTTCTGGTAAAAGAAAACACAGTTATTATCTGCAACGGCAATTTAGAATACTCAAGAAGCCAATATTTTGAAAAACCTAATTTCCAAAACACGCGGCCAAATATGCCTTCCAAATTGGATAACAAACTAATAAATAAACTATACTAACATGTAACTGATTACAGTCGATGCTATTGTCCAAAATGATATAATATTGTCACTTGAACCGAATTGGATATACCAAATATAAGGAAACAAGCATTTTGTTTGGTAATACTGCACAACTGGCTTACAGAATAAGAAATTGGACAAAATACCCAGAAAATATAAAATGCAACACTGGTTTATCTTTTCATATCAATAAATAAGTTCCAAAAGAGTCCATATAATAAGAAGTAAGATTATGAATAAGAGTTCTTATCCATAAATAAGTTCCAAAAGAGTGACCGTTCTACCAATACTGTTCACTAATAGGTATTAGCAATAAAAAAGACGTTGCAGTAATTGACAACATTACGAATGTAGATGTTATTTGGGCCTTGGACTTTACAAGTATTGTTCTAAAATAGCGAAATTACAAAAATCGTGAAAACCTTTTATATTGCCTTAATGTTTAATATTTATATATTAAACCTAATGAACATTTCATCAGAAATGTTCATATTTATATATTAAACCTAATGAACATTTAATACGCATGTCATCTAGAATGCAGTTTTAATGCTAGGCACTCATGTCAATTGAATTTCTTTTATGCAAAATACACAGTGAATGCTTAAATTAAATTAAATTCTGTGAACTGATATGAAGTTTCAAATCTTTTGGAAACTGTATATGTGTTAAAAATGAAAAAAAAGTTAATATTATATATTTTATACTTATTATCTGAATACGAAATATCCCTAATAACAGTTTATTTCATTGTGAATGAAGAAAACTATAATAAATAACATTTTAATAATAATTGATTTTGCAGACTGATGCTTTTATCAATTTGAAAAATTTTCATGTACATGGAAAGTTATTTGAAATATTGAGCCTCGTCTTTTAAAAAAAGTTGTGTAATTAAAAAAAAATTGTAAATAGCATTTTGTTCATTTAATATCCTATACTTGGACTTCAAAGCAATCCCATGTATAATTCTTAATTTCTTTTCTTTTTAAATATTTTTTTGAAAAAAAGCCAGCTAAAATGTTTGATCTGCCATTTATTTTTTAAAACTTTCATGCGTATTTTAATGCCCACGTATTATTTATTTCCCGGCTTTTGGTGCATAATTTTGCTACTAAGAAAGAATACCAATTAAAACATATTCTTTCTTTTGGTCATCTATTCGGAATTCTCGGAAAATTTATAACATGAAATCTCGGATCAGTATTTCTTTCTCCAAAACTAATTCCGTCTTTCCAACTTTAGTTCCGTTGAAGCTAATTATATTTTCAAGAACAGATGCTCTCTAACATCACATTTAAAAGAAAAACAAAAATAATGTGTACTGCTTTTTTTTGCATTTTAGATTTGTTTTTGAAGGTGATCGATTAAATAGGGTAATTTTTAACAAAAACTTCTCCCTTTTTTTCCCGCCCAGTAAACGTTGGGGTAAAAGAGCTTTTTTACTTTACCTACAAAAAAAAGTTTTCTTGAAGGACCTATCATCCTAAAGCCAGGATTTTTTTTCACCACCAAACCTTTCGGAAGATATCTCAACAGATCCGATTATATTCAAAATTTCCTCTATGCAACAAGAATGGTTTTCGTACACTGAAGCTTTCTGTTTTATATTCTTGCGCTGAGGGGAAAAAAGAATTTTTTGGAGAAAGAAGTCGATTTTGGCAATACCTGTCATTTGAGATTATGCGACTTTCTAAAAATATGAACAAAATAAATGTGATATAGTGCCTCACTTTTGTAGATTGAAAAATTGAAAAACGGTTAAAAATCTAAAAGAAGTCGACTTTTTTGTTTTGAGAGAAAGATAGTGAAAAGGAAAAAATAGCAATTTTATTCACATTACCATAGAATAGAAAATAAAAAAAAATACTGATGTGTTTCAAAATGTTCGCACTTTTTCATGATTGTTTTTTAAATTGTGTATGAAAAAGAAAGGTTTTGCACTTATATATATCTCAACAAAAAAAATTATTTATTGTTTTACGTTTCAATCAGTGACAGGATTGCCACTTGTTTCCTTGAATTTTGTACTTTGGCATGTATATTGATATGGATATTGAAAGTGAACATTATGTTTATGAATTTCTCTGCTTCTCTTTTCAATAAATTGCTGTTTGATTTCTTAGATTACGCTTCATTTCAATTTCTACTATTAGCTCTCTCTCGCTCTCTTTATATATATATATATATATATATATATATATATATATATATAAAATCTTTTTTAACATTTTCAATCGTTAATAAAACGTTTTACTCATCCAACCAAGTTTTAAAAAATTACTTTAACTTGTAGTGAATGACATTTGATGTTAATACAGTTTTTTCAAATATTAATGGATTATTTTTAATTAATTAAAAACTAACTTTCTTAATTATTTAAATAAAAATAAATAAAATTATTTCAAAATTTTCATTACTCCACTGCCAAATAAGGAAGGAATTCAGTTTGTTTCCCCTCACACACACTAATGATGTTAGGCTTAACATGTTTTTTAAGATTTTAAAACATTAAATAACTTTTAAATTACTAAAGTAATTTTAAACGATTCTGTTTGTTTTCATAATATTTGATGCATTTGAAATTAAACATTGTTAATTAATCTCTTTTCCCGATTCATTTTGAAGTACTTTCGGATACAAAATAATACAGAATAATGATGAAAATAGAGAGAAAGAGAAAAAAAGCTTTTATTGGAACGGAAAGTTATAATTACAGGTTTTCAACATGTTCACCTTCACAGGCGACAACACAAAGCATGTGGGAGATTGTGGACAATAATGCCAGCGTAGCATGAAAGGAGGAATCGTATCTTTTAATTCTGATACATCTCGGGGACCAGACGTTTACACCTTAGATTTCAGATAACCTCACAATTATAAATCCATAGGAGTGAGGTCAGGGAAACACAGTGACCATGAAATTACAAAGTTACGAGAGATGACTCTATCACCAAAGTGTTGTTGCAGCAATGGTCGTACCCATTGGGCGACGTGTGGAGGATCTTGCATCCATGCAACGTCACTAATGACATTCCGTTGCTGCTATTCAAGAATAACTTAATTCTTTAACATTGATTTAGAACGATCACTTGACAGAACATGATTTCAAACCTGTAGTAGTGACCTCTTCGAAGAAGTATGGACCGAGAATAAATGTGCTAGGGATGTCACTCAATCACTTTGTCGTTGTGTAAAGGTATTGATGCCACATCCTCAGGGGTTTTGTCGGGATTTTGCAGGACATGTTAAGGCGTTAAGGGCTCAAAATTACTTCTTCTAATGACGACACTTTATTACCCTGGTAACTAAGTAGTTTTTGTCCCATAAAAAGGCCTTTTCTCATTAATCAGCAGTTTATAATTAGTAGTTTTGACCCATACTAAATGCTTCATCTTCACTTTATCAGCCAAATGCTGTTTATTATTTTGTCTTTTTCCTTATAGGCTACTTCCAGAAGCTTAAGAAGTACTGGTGAATCCCTTATAACAATGCTGCTAGTGAACAAATCTCTGAAAGCCTGTTCTTATTTTGCTCGATGAATTCTCTTAATAAGAATTTTATCGTTTCACGGATTTTTTTTATGTTTTCTGCCTTCCCTTTTTTGAAAAAACAAACCAGATATTTTTATGGTGTTGAAAATTCTTATATACATAATTTAGTTATTTAATTATTACAATTTAAGAAGAGATACCTCTTAATTTCATATAAGTTTAACATTTAAAAGCAATTACTTGTGTATTCTTCCTCAAGGTGATATGCATAATTAAATTAATTAAATACTAGAAAGTTATATTATATATATTTATATGTTGTATCGAATATGAAATGTTTATATATTTCACAGAGAGCAAAAACTGACTTTTATCTCTGAAAAGCTTTCAACTAAGCAGAAGTTTATTTTCATTTTACGCCAAGCAAATTACATTCCTATCGTCAAACTCTAATTGCCATATCCCCTTAAAATTGGTAAAAGTGCTCTGAATGAGTATTAGATATCAACTGATAATCATATTACATTTCAATTAAAAATATTTTATGATATTTTTTTAATTAATTTGCATGTTATGGTAATTCTGTGATCTAATTTTTTTGAAAAAAAAAATAATTTTTCGTGCAAGACACCAGCTTTCTAAAAACCAGATCATCTTATTACTTAGTGATCTGCTATTGAAATCTTGAAAGAGATGTGTGGAACAGTGTTTTTAATTGTGCCCCAACATCATTCAAAATGCATACACAAAGAAGTACTAAAGACTTCAAATTAGAAATCTATTGGGGATTTGTGTGTGTGTGTGTGTGAGAGAGTGGTGGTATACTTAATTTATATTTAAAAAACATATTTTGAAAAATTAGATAAAAATTTGGCTATATTGGTAGTTTGTATATTAAATTCAAAAATTTGTCAGTAATTGTTTACACACATATGGGCTCAAATCTGTATATATTTAGTAAGATTCTTCGACAAGAGTTTAAATATATTCTTAAAGAACATAATAAGTTAACGCTTGCTAAATTATTATAAATAATACCTTCTCTTTACCGTTGACAGTATTCAAAGTCTTTGTTTTGACACGTTAATCTTTTCGTAAATCAATACAAAAAATCTATATTTAAGTAATTACTTCTAGCGTTTTGGAGAAATTGCTTCTTTTGAAATGCAGATTTTAATAAGAGAAATGGCTATCATAGTGTTATACTGATGTTTACATTAAAGAAGTTTTAAGTTTCTTTAAAATAGCTGCTTCAGGATTAAGCCCTGCGGTATAAATTGATTCTCCAATGCAGTAAAAAAACACAACACAAAAAATAGCTGGTTTAGTCACATTTACCTAGTGGAAGATTTACCTTCGGGCACTTTTGGAGAAACGTCAGAAAGTTTTGAATAGGGAAACGAGAAAAGTGTTGATAAAACATTGACTGGAGAATTAAATGTTGACGAAAAAACAAACTATGGAACAAAAACTCAGACCAATCAAGGAAAGTTCGGAAAAGAGATTTTAAAACAAAGCATATAAAAAAAAATGGAAAAAAGTAGATTAAAATCTCGTGGGACTTCGGAATGGAATAATGTAACGATGCCGACTTTGAAAAAATATTTGTTCGCTTCCCTCAACTCAAATTCAGTGGGTGTTATTAAATATTAAATCATTTTTTGCTTAAAGTCAGAATTATTAACTCCTTTTATATAAGAAAATATACAAATCTGTCAAATATTTTAAAACGCAGATAACTTCTAATTAGATAATATTTTTTCGGTTTAGGTTAGTTATGATAAATTACTCTCATAAAGCAACATTAGGCCTAATTTGCAACAGATTTAATAATTTTGAATAGCTGTCAGATGATGAGGACGATATTTGAGGTGGCACGCTCTTTTCCACGCCACACCAAAGAGAATACGTTCAGTCCTGACAGATTTAAGAACGGTTCTTAATCTGTCAAGAATCTGTTAAGAACGGAACCCTTACAGAACGGTTCTTCGATGGAATCGGGTCTCGAACCTGAAATCATACAATTCAGGATCCGAGACCTCTCTACCAGACCATTGCGGCCCTAATATTTCGGATTTCGATGTTTGGTAAATTTTGTAATTATTATAAAGGGAGAATTAAAATACATCATACAAATTCTTAAGCAGCGCATACAAAGAAGACAAAATCCCATAGGAATATATGACAAAGGACTTACCAGAATGAAGCAAAGGATACATAATTTGCTAATGATGAAGCAATAAAGGGTGAAAACTTTTATTCGGCGATGCTTTAAAATCAAAAATGGTGGTTTAAAAAAGCCATCATATTGATTCAAGAATCATTTCGAAATTACTTGACTAATCTTGTAACTACTTTTGAAGCTGGGCATCTCGTAAATCATGGCTTTGAGGATTTCCCTTCCCTTCCTTAAAATTAAATAAATAGGTCATTTACCGTGAATATTCTAGAGCTTTTCCGATTGATATTTTCAATCATATCTTGCAAGTCATTTTGACTTGTTTTTATGTTTTTTACCATCCCTAATAATTAATTTTGTAATAACTTGTATAATTTACAATATTATGCAAATGTAAACCTCTGCACCTTTAATTTCTGTACAGTGACATCTCGAAAGTTTTGGCTTTTATTGTTTAAAAGTATTTCATACCGAGCTTCATTTTATTACACAAAGGATGCGATAGTACACTATATTTCATACTTTTCGACAAAATATAACTAATTGTTTCCTGACATCAAATGAAAAGATTTGTCTTTAATATTCTGCTTTTGCATTTTTCATGAACTAATTATTTTAAAACAGTGGAGACAGAGAACCCTGTGGCAACTTCAGAACTTGATAGTCTTAAAATGGCCTACTGTCACTGAAGAACCTCTTAATAATTATGTTGTTATTGTTGTTACTAATGGCACTTACCATGGACAAGCTCACTGACGACCGTCAGCTATTTTAAGTCGAATGAGAGTTTCTTGTTTTTGAAGTAGTGCCAACTAGGGTCAAGAGAACGACTTAGCTACACACTCCTTATATTCGCTTGCATAGCCCCTTTCTACAGGGGGGCGGCACATCCATACACCTCACAGATAAAACACAGAAGAACAACAATGCCCGAACTGGGATTCGAACCCGGATCAATTCTGTTCTTACGAATTCTGTTTTTTTTAAAAAATTTTTTTTGAATAAATGCATATTCAACTTTATTTCAAGGCTTCGAAAATACCTTGTTCGTCAATGCTAATTTAATTATATAGGAATAATAGAAACTCTAAATGGTCATTAAAGATTTTACAACCCTATTTAAAAAACAATATTCTGAAATTTGTATCAAGTTAAAAACAAATATATGTGGCTTATTTCTAATGAGGTCAAACATCCATCTATTTTTCTTGATAAAACCTCGCTATGTTCGTGACTGTTTCTTTTCTGCATATCATCGAAGTATTCCGTAAATGTCTGGCTAGCTGAAAGCTATCTTCCTTTTTTCCCCCCTTAAATATTCGGATGGATTTACAGGAGGGAAGCTCCTCGTTCCATGAATGCATACACGTACCTTTTCCTCTCTTCTTATTTCTTTCCCATCGATGTGCTCAAACTTCCAGGCCTATATATATGTATAAAAGTTTATCTACGTTTCTCTCTTCACAACCAAATGCTGAGCCTTATACTCGTCCTTCGGTTAGCGCGAGGGAAACGCACTACGAGATCGGCACACGCAGGCCTAACTTTGGAAAAGTTTGAAACATCAATCATGTAAAAACGATTTCATACTTTTCTTTTTAAGCGAATGTTTCTCGAACTTGCAGGAGTTGCAAATCAAATATTACTACTCACAGAAAAACATTGGGGGAAGGGGGGGGGGAGAAGGATTATTTTATTCAAGAATTTTCATAAATCTTCAACCTATTATATCTTAAAATTTCTTTTTTACTGTTTTAAGTATTTTCGGAATGATTCAGAAAATGTGGAAATAGGACGAAGCGTAATTTTGTTTTTGAACTATAAGTTATGGTTTTATGAAAACAAGGAAGACATTTTTAAATAATCATCACCCAAATCTGTGTTCACCTGTAGATCATTTTCCCCATATACAGATTGCAGATGAAAAGTATTCAATGCTTAGCTGAAAATTTAAATAAATAGGCAATGCAGAATACTTTTTCGTCATAATTAATTATTTTCTCATCTTTTTCAATCTTTTATTATTAATCAATTATTTTCTCAACTTTCACTTCAACCTTTTATTATTAATCAATTATTTTCTCACCTTTCATTTCAACCTTTTATTATTAATCAATTATTTT
>JAOUZG010016587.1:11137715-11171009 GCA_026289955.1 Argiope argentata | reverse complement strand
ATTTTCTCACCTTTCATTTCAACCTTTTATTATTAATCAATTATTTTCTCACCTTTCATTTCAACATTTAAAGATAGAGATCATTAAAATTCTTGAATAATCAAAATAAAAAAATATATAAAAAAACATGGACTGTTTGATGTTTAGCTGCATTCAGCGAGAAAAAGACAAGAAAGCTCTTTTTTTTCATCCTAGTTTTAACAAAGTATTTGAAATCAACTTTAAAAATAAATAAGACCTAAAACATCTGAAATAACCTTATAATCAAGCTGTTAAAAAATATGAAATTATTACTATCTAAATTAGTCTATTATAAATTTAGTCATGTAACTAAAAAAATAAATAAAATACTTCTAAACATTTAAAATTAGTCTTGGGGTAAAAATGTTTAATTATTTTAGAAAATTCAATTTTTACCCTAAATTGTTATTAAAGGCACAAAATATAAGAAAATAAGAGATATTACATGTATTATTCTTATGCGTTTAAATTTTATGTGCTTACTTCTCTATGTTTGGCTCAAACTTGAATTTAAAAAAAGATCAAAACTAAATTTTAATTAAAATGTTGAACTAAAATGATCTCAGTAAAATATGTTTTTTGAATTAAAAAAAAAATATTTTGGTATGTATTCAAGTGTAGGAAAAATTACTGATTGAAAAAATTAAAAGGAACAAAAAATCTAATTAGTTGGTTGAAGATGGAAGCGTTTAACAATCTGTTAATGTTAGGTTCCCTTTTATTCATATCAATAACAAATAGCCTCGCTCAATGATGGGCAGTTTCTTCATTTCCTTAGGTGAACTAAACCCATGTTCAGCCATATTTGTTGAAGTTGAGGGAAAAGAAACTAGAAATTTCTGTATTCTTGTTCTCAATTCAGAATTGAGAGTTTTTATTTATTTATGAAGCTATATTTGTTGGTATCCATTTATGAATTTTACTTTTAATAGGTTGCTTAATTACTTTAGTTTGTTGGTTGTTTAGTAACATTAATTTGTTTACTTTTTACTTACTTAAGAATTTTTGTTGTTCAGCATCAAGATCTTCCTTTTCATTCGATTCTGCAGTATTGTGAGAAAAAAATTAAAACGTTTCTCAGTACATTCACGTTACTGCTGATGGTATATACATGTTCAAATCCATGTATTTTATTAATTTACTAAGCAGACAGGTATCCTTCCATTGAATAAAATACCATTGATTAAATAAATTAATTTAATCAGCTTGAGTAAAAAATTATGTTTCTATAAGTCTATAAATTCTATCTTCAAAATCTAAAAATGAAATTGGATTAAACTGAATTATCGTGTCTTTTATTATATTTTTAAATAAAAAAATCGATATATCTTTCATTATTATCCTCATCTGTGGCTATTAGAATTACAGTTTCTAATTTAAAAGTAATACTAACATTTCTTTTAATCTTCTGAAGTTTCAATTATAACATTCGCATTTCTTGAATTTATTATCACAACATTCCATTAAGTTCCCTAACGTTCACAATATTCAACAACATATTACCTTTCTCGTCTATCTCAACAAAATTTCTTTTTTGTTTACCATTTCACAAAAAATAAAAAAATAAAAGATGCCCAAATGTTTAGAAAAATCAATTACAGAGCACAAATGGAGTTGAATATAATACAGTTTTCTCCCAAAAAAATTTACTCGTGAAAGATGAAAAGAAAGAATTTAAAAAATTTCTTAATAACAACAAGGTAAGACATACCACGGCATTCTTTATAAAACGGGCCAATTAAAAGTTTATTTTCGAGGCACCATACATCTCAAGCAAACAAAAGAAATTTTAACAAGAAAAAATCTTTTTTGCCCAGTTTCTAACCCGAAGAATGTCTCGTTAATCGTCAAAAGAGAATTAACAAAACAAAGTTGTTAATACTATTTCTTACAAATGAAAGAGAATAAAATTGAAGAAAGAGAAGAGAGAGAGGGAAAAAGACAAGAATAACAGCGGTTTCAAACCGCTCATAATGGAAGTGTTATACGGCAGCCGGTTCGAAAAATGTTCCAAAACAAAGAAAAATTCTTCTTTTTGTTCCTACCCGCGTAATAGCGCAGGGAGAAAATTTAACTGTTAATTGATTCTTTTATGCAGTAACTGTATTGATCAGCATCGTTTTGCTATCGGAAATGGAGCGCAGAAGCGCGACGAATTGTCTTTTTGGGAAATAGGTGTTGTTATGTGCAGATAATTGGTGATTGACGTCTTCAAAGAAAATTACGAAAGAAATTGAAAACAAGGCAAATCTTTATTCTTGTAAGAAGAGGATTTTTTTAATCATTCGAATGGAACATTTTCCCAAAAGCGGTATCAAAAAGTAAAAACCGTTTACTTTTTATCCTGGATTTCTTACCGATGTATGGATAGCTGAATTTAAAACACTTCGTCGAATCTAAAGAAAAGATGCTATTTCTGGATTCTTGAAGAAGAATATATCTGTAAATTAAGCTATGCATCATAATAAAAAATAAAAATTATTCCTTTTACTGTTTAAATATTTGAAACATATGATAGCTGCGAAAAACCCATGCACTTAAAAACTACTTCATTGGCTTGTTATAATTAAAGCGAGAATTCTATTCACAACTTTTTCATATAAATTATTAAATCTTCATAGTTTTGATTAGCTTCATGCTGTAATCAGGAGAATAAATTAAGCAAATTGGAACTATCTTTTACAATATGAATATACCCTATTGCCACAAAAATTTGAACCCACAATCGTATTCCTGTCTGTTGGTTGGTTCTAGCATTTTTGGTGAATAAAGCGAGATATGGGATCGAGTTGGCTCCCCTCTGATGACGGAACCTCTTTAAGGAATGGTTGTACTGTGGCTGGTGATCGCCAGTAAGACACAACCAAAGTTCCCACTGCAGAGCTGTCGAGATGTTGTTCTCTATTTTTCCCGTTTCCTACGTAAGAATAGAGCTGATTAACTTTACAGATTATGGTTAGCATTTTAATTCAAAATATGATATTTACAGACAATTTATGTATTAATATCCCGTATCAAGTATCTTTCAGCTGATTCATTGTATTTAGAGTGACTTAGTTTCCGTACAGTAAGACGGACAAGCATAGAGATTACTTACTGACGGATTTACCCTCAAATTTTATATAAAATATTCATAGCATAGACTTGGTACAAATTTCATTTGTTTTGCTTGTACTATTTGCAATATATCTTGATTATAAATGAAAAAATGTATTTAATAGATTTCGAAATATCTAAGACGAGGAGATTTATAAAAATAAATTTGCCGAAAGTTTTTTTTAATGAATACCCTTGGGGATACAAATAATATAAATAATAAAAATAATATATTATGTCTAAGAATAGAATGAAATTTAAGAGAGATCGGATCAAGATCATAAAAAGGGATATGATAAAGAATGTCTAATGTTTATAATACTCAAACTTCACCTCCTTATAAATATTGCTATGGCTTCAGACGGCCAGATTTGAAGCCAAGGAAGCCATTTCATTATTTGTTAAATGATGCGCAGATATTTTGACATTTTTAATTTTCAAAGTCGGCAGAGTAAATTCTCGCTAAGTAGCAGAGAGTATATGTTTTTAATTTTTATTGCACATATTTACTTCAGATAATACACTTTTTATAATCCTAGATTAAATATATATTATATCTTCTAATCCAGCGTAAAATAATTCCATTTTTTAACATTTACGATTAAGGCAAAATGAATAGTGTAAGTTGACCACCTTGTTATATTGCTTCAAGCATTTCTTGCAATTTTTTATTTGGCACTTATATGCCTTATTTTGGACGATATCCTTTCCTTAATGAACATGATTTACGAATTTTTTCAAAACATAAACCATATTCGCATAGACCAACATATAGCATTTTAACAATTTCACTTTAGAATATATACTGGTTCCACAACACACACATACACATCATGTTCCATAAGAAAATGAAAAGCAATAAAATGAAGAAGCTTGGATACAAAAAAGAAGTTGCTACCAATTGTAATCTCATCAAAGAAGTTGCTAACTGACATTGTTTCCTGCCATTTCGCATGAGCAACTACTTAATGAGAAAAAAAGAGATAATGTTTTAGATGGCCCTATATGACATCTTCAACATCAGAGCAGATAGAAAAAGTCTGTAATTGGTAGTTATAAAAAATGTGTATGCGGATAAAACCATGTTATTTTAGAGAATTCATTTATATAGATAAATTTTAAAAGCAAATATATAATATATATATAAATAAGTTTCATAAAACAAAGAAAAAAACACTACCCTAACCGAGAACCCATAGCTTTCATGTTGTACTGATCGTGTAGCGAAATCGTTTTTTTTTCCTTATTTTTCCAGGAAAGTCACCTATACAAATAAACTTAAAAAGGAAAATTTATCTAAATATAAAATTTGATCCAAATATTTAGAACCGTTTCCCCAAAACACGAAATAAATTTATTACACAAGAAGTGATCGTTTTATGAGATAAATGAAAATAATTAGCATAATGTCTATATCTTTTTACGTAATTCACGATTCTGAAAATATTATCGACGTTGATAATAGATATTTCATCGTACTGTTGCCTGATGCCGAACAATTACAGTAGCTATTTTACCTCAACTGCTTAATCCTGATGCTACGTGTATACAATACCAAACACTGGTCTTGTAAACAATACTAGAGTAATAAACTTCTAGGCGCTCTGTCTCCGTCACAAAGGCTTTATGGTATATCTTATCTTCCGTACCGATGCATTGTCAGAGTTTCTCTGCTGAACTCACTTGCCCCTTTGATAATAGAGGCTAGATCAATATTATCCGGCAAAAACCTATAGTTCTTTGCTCTGATTTATCGCTATTAGATACTTACGGTAAGTCTTGCCCACATAGGCAGCCTATGTTGGAGAACTGTAAGTAACTTTACAACAAAAGAAGATTGTTTCCTTTTTGCTGCCTCTGAAGAGATAAAATGAGGAAAAAATCTATCTATTTTGTAACGAGTGTTCAAGAAGACGTGATAAAAGTGCTTATTGTCTAAGTATTTTAACGAGGTTTCTGTGCATACAGAAAGAAGAAGGACGTAATAATTCATAATAAATTCATGTCCTAGTAGTTATTTTCTGTTCTGAAAATTGGTGGCACTTTTTGTTAAAATAACCGTTAATAGAAATATGTTTCATGTTAATTTTATATGCGATAAGAATTATATACATCAGAAATTTACTATTTCAGCTCTGAAAACAAAGCCGTCAAAGTGAACCGGAAAATGTCATTTATTTTACAAGATCAAATAAATTGTAATTGTAACGACATGTAGTATTTTTAAACCAGTCATTATTTTGAACATGAGCAAAATAGAATGTTTTTCTATGTTTGTGATGCAGTAGAATACTTTCATTTTGTGTATAAGGAAGTTTCCATACTTTAGTCTGATCATGATAGCCTCAGTTATTTGCAATGCTATAATATTCACCTAACATTTTAAATAATGATATGAAAAAGGTAATAATCTATTCACATGTATAGTAAATAGACATTTTTTATTACTTTATGCGATAGAAAAAAGAATAATCAGAAATATATTCTGGCACGAATTAATTCAAACGTATTCTTTCATGTTTGAAACGTTGAAAAATATAATTTCATTCATACGCACCTTTCAAATGTAAACAATGAAATAATATTTTAAATTTTATCTCAATTATTTATAAACTAATCATAAACAATAATATATATTTCTAAGAGCATAGGGATATTATCCATATGATACTTTCAGAATATACATATTAAAAAGCCTTATCACTGTTACGTGATTTGTTTTTCATTAAAGTTTTGTACATTTGGACATTTAAGAAAAAAAATTGTAATTTTTACGTTGTTGAACATTGGGATGTTTGAAGAATTGTAGAAAAGACTAGTTGTTTAGTAACTTTAATAATTCATTTCAAAGCAACACTTCATCAATTTTGGATATTGCAATTATGAAATGCTTTCATGAGATGAGCACTCAGCTAGTAAGCAAACCTCCAAAATTTCCCGCTACACCAGTGGGAGAATGCTTGAGGTAATAGTTAAAGCACAGTACGCCACTATGTTTAAGAGATCTTCGATAGAATCAAATCCTCACTCCTTCCTCAATAAATTCTTCTATGTGTAGTAAAAGAGACTGCTAAAATTGTAAATAACATACGTATAAATATATTAAATGAATAAATAGTAAAAAAAATTCGTCTTATGAAAAAAAGGTAAAAAAATTACATATATGTGACTGTATGCACGCATCTGAGTTATTAGCATAAATTAGTTCACAAAAATTTTATACATTCATATTTTCATTTAGTAAATAACTTCTCTTTAATACAATAGACTGTCGACCTGGCACAATATAATTTTGTACTTATTGCATTTATAGTTTATGAACAGCGACCTGTGTAGCACACAAACAAATACACAGATACAAAAGAACATACAGTAGAAATACAAAAATACAACATTTGGAAACACGATATTAAAAACATTTTTTTTTAAATTTAAAATTTAGATATACAACAGTCTAAACCTGAAATGCAAAAAGCTTTAAAAATAACTGTTATTTTTGAAAATTTATTAAATGCCAATTACTGGAAAAACAGTGAAAAAATTCCAACATATATAGTTTAATCAGAAATTATTATTAACATGTAAGCATTTTAAATATTTAACGGCAATGTACTGCTGTTAATATAAAACATATAAGCATATTCATCTATTTTAAATGGCAAATTTAAAAAAAAATCAATTTGTGAAAGAATAAACTTTCATTCATCCTGGGTTTCTTAAAGAATAATGAATTGTCTTTTAAATAGAGAATACAAAAAAAAATCAAATTTAAAATGGATCACTACTCGATTTGGAACAAATTTTCCTCTCCCCCTAGTCTGCTTTTTTTGTGTTATTTCTCTTCCACTCGCTGCTATTTTCATTACTCAACCATCAATGTCTTTTTCTTTCTTTGCAGTAGACACATACATAATTCTAAATTTTGAGTAGAACTTTTTACGTTTATTTTGAGTTACGATTGAGAGAAGAATTTGCAGAGGAAGATTTAATTGAGCTGATTGCTTTTTCTATGTTTGAGGTAACTATGCAATGAAAAAAAGAAACGTTTCTAATTTTGTGGAGAAATGTTTTTGGTTAATTTGGCATGAAATTGAAGGATGGTAAGAAGAAGATATTGAAACTTCAAAAATGTTCCATTTGAAAGTGTGATTTATCGATAAAAGATTTTACTTCCACAGAATCATTCGAAATTAGACCTTATAAAAAATTTTAAGGTATTACAAAAAAATTGAGAATGTTTCAGATTCCTTGGAGAGTATTTCTGGAGTTTTCTAAAGCACAATTAAGGATACGAATATTTGTAGGACACGAAATTTTGTGCTCAAAAGGAAATAAAAATCAAGAAAAAGCTTTCAAATTATTGATAGCTAGCTTTCCTGGGATATCAAATGAACTCCAAATCTCTTATTGAACAGATATTGGCAAAGTTTAATATATTATAGTGAAATGTGATCTTAAAACATTTCTTATTTTTAGCTACATTATTATTCTGAAACTTCAACAAGAAACGCTGAATAGGGAGAGAGATTTCAACAAAATATTTCTAGAATCTCAAAACACCATGATTACAGACTCTGGATTACCTGGAATTGTATGTTTGGTGCTTGAAAGACACGATAGATGGTGTTGCCCGTGAGCATAATTCGAAATCATGAATCAATCATGTAGCAGTGACAAATCGTGACAGCATATCCAAAATGAATATTCGTTGCCAAAGTTGTGAAAAACACTTTCTTAAAGATAACTCAAAACGGACCATACATTTCAGAACGACAATAAAAATTAAGCATGAAGAGATTCATTATATATATATTTCCGTCCTCCCTCCAAAACATTGAGAAAAAGAGAATGTAAATAAAGTTATTATTTTTTATTATCAAATATAAAAGTATTGATCAAAATTGTTTGATCAAGAAATTCTTGATGCCATTATTCAAAATACTGGTATGAATATGTAGAAAAAGTATATGCATATCGGTATAGTGGTATGTATATATTTTATTACATATGATTTGTAGGTATGTATATGCTTATCAAAATATCGACATACTAATTTTTTCTACATTTGAATTGCACATATATGATCTACATTTTGGAAAATTGGCGTCAACTGTGACGCCATTGGTTATTTTCAGGCTTTATACACATATAACAGATTTGAGATTAAAGATTATGATCCTTTAATTTTGCTATGGAATGCTGAAATGAATCTCTTAAGCAGCGCTTGGGAATCCCATGCATGTTCAATGTCAACTACCATGTCTGGAAAGCATTTCTGATCCAGTATTGCAACGATTTTGCGCCATCTAGGTGCGTCCTAAAACTTTTTATAATTTCGCAACTCTTCTGCAGGGGCAAACTGTAGAAAAAAAAGGTTATATCTGGATTATCCTTATAATTGCAGAAAAACCCTCCCCCCCACCACACACACAAACTTTCAAATGGTGACAAATTGCTACTATAAATAATTGTAACCATTTTTTATAAATTAATTTATTATTTAAGTGAGAGGATGATGATAAAAATGCGGAATCCAAACATCAGTTTGGATACAAATGTAAAACATGTATTTTTAACATTGTTAAAATTAAATAAAAATTAGTTTTAAAACTAAAATAACTTTAAAAAGTATTTTTCGGTCGATCTGTCCTTATTATTAAATCATTGTCTTACCAGTAAGCCGGTAATCTTATTTTATTACCATTTTTACCATTCATTTTTGCTCTTATTATTACCATTTATTTTTGTTCTTTTGTATTAGCTTCTGAGTCTTAATTATTATTTTTTACTTAGATGATGGCCGAGGAGATTGTTTCTTTATAACTGAAGTTTACTAGAACCAGATTTTTGAGGCAAAAATAGCCACTTTCAGTATTCTTTTTGACATTTTATCCTATTTTCTCAAATTTAATTCAAATATTTATTTTGAGAAATCATATTAAAAAAGTTTTGGCCGAACACGTTATTCAGAAACCTCTATTGCTAGAAAGATTAATGACCGTCGGGTCGCACCCGAACGGATGACGTATGACCGGTTCATGTTGACATCTCGACCGAGCCACAATTGATGACCAATACAGATTTCTTGCCAAAACGTCACTACTTCTGAATACATTGTGGATCACGCCGCTTGAACCTGCTTTCGAAACTAATGCTCCTGTTTTGTTTATCCCGCCACGTCTACGTTGAGTGATGACATATTATGGAATGATCTGTGTTAGATCCATGGCCATTAAAATTGTTAGCTAAAACAAGCGATGATGAGTTTTTAATGAACTCAGATAGTTAATATATTTATCAGTCATTATCATTATTTAGAATGATATATTGAAGACATGTATAGTTGTCAGAAATTTTGTTGTCCCTTTCGAAAATGTATTATTTAAACATACGATGAATTGGGCACTTGTTATTTCAAATATAATTTTAAATAATTTATTAATATTTTATTTTTCGAGTATTCAAGCACTAAAAGTTATATGTTTTTCGAATTTTAAATATTTTTCAAATTTCTAGTCCTCAATTTCTAATACATATTATGAAATTATTAATTTTTTCTAAAAGTTATTACCAGATGGTGCCACCTATAATGAATGAAACTGATTTAAATTCATTGATTTATCGATAAAGAAGCTCTGATAAAATTAAAATATTGTACTTTCGTAAAGCTAACATAATTTTACAGCAATTCTTAAACTGTAATTCATTTTAAAGTGAATTAAAAATATATTAAAAAATTTCATTCTTAAAAATGTAGAATAAGAAATTATAAATAAGAGTTTATATAAAATGCTATATTTTCCAGCCTTACTTTGTCAGAAAATCTTTCTTTATAATAATTTTAACATCTTTCAGAAGACTTTATTTTAACCATAGACTTTTGTTTAGATAATGAGTGCATCTTAACATATGATTATCTTCAAGATAGGCGTTTCAGCAACATATTAACATTTAAAGTTTCGAATGAACTGGCGGACGAGTTCGTCTGCCAGACGTCTTTGGATAGTAATCCTAATGAGCAACTTTGATACAGATATGAGGACATCCAGTCCACATTCAGGATCTTAAAGTGATCTACATTAAAGGTTACTTTGCTTCTGTGCAGTTGCTTAACAATTTAATTATCATTATGATAAATTATTCAAAAATGCATTTGAAATTAGAGAGATGGTTTATCCATAGTTGCTACAGTTTTATTTTGTCATTTTGAGTTAAAGCTTTGACATTTATTTATTTATTTCAAATAGACAGTGTTAGCAAATAGTGTAATAGATAAATAACAATTTTGAATGAAATTAATAGATAGATGACAAACAATTCAATTAAATCATAGTTTCTTTTTGACGCTTGTTTGTGAAGAGAAATACAAAATCAATTTGTGCTTCAACTTTTGAATGACAGTGTATTTAAAATTTAAAATACACACATTTGCACTTCTTACCCAAATAGACACTATGTTAAAAAATAAAAATAAAAATCTGTGTGTCTTCTCTGTACCATTTTCACTACTGATAAGCTTTTTAGGCTTATGAGGAAAAATCTGCACATTAGACACATAAAAAACGAATTAACTGAATGTATATTTTCCGAATTGTCATACCTTCCCTTTTAATCCCTAATTCTTGTATACATATGCATTATTACACTAAAATCTGTTTTTAGATAATTTCAGTAATAAATAGATCTAAGAAGAACAAAGAAGATTCCAAAATTATCGCCAAATTGCATACCAGATTTTGGCTTTCTAAATGATCAATAAATGGCAGTTAAATTTTCCAAAGATTAATTTTAATTAATCATTTATGTTTGTAAATCATTATCTTTTACTGTTTTCTTTGCAGAGTATTTGAAACCTGCCTTCTTATTTTTCCTTTCCTTCAATCCACCTGTAGGAAGTCCAAATAAATACTTTCTTTCGAGTAGAAACCCTTCATTTTTCAATGGTTCCTACCAGCGATGGAACCAATAATTAAAACGCTTATCACAACTAATCCATCAATGTCTCAAACAGGTCCCAAAATGATGACAACGTTGTATAAACAAAGCTTCTCTTATGATCTTAGAAAAAAGCCTCAAATAGTGGGTTCTCTCTTAACATCTTTCAAATGCTTTTGAAAGCTATAATTCGAAATGAAAAAGAAGATTTCTCTGATTAGAGTGTCCTCTCTAAATCTTTGCTAGAGAGCAATATATAATACAATAATAAATAATATAATAATATATTTAATATAAGGTGGGTTGTAAGAGACTTTTATAACTTGTATTGAAGCAGGATTGTCCTCTAACATTTTATAAATGGAATTAACTGTACAGGCTCCGAACAAATCATTCAAAAAAGTTTATTCATCAATATGCTCTCTAAAGAAAATAACGGCATGTGAAATTTGCAATCTCAAGATGCTGCATCTGTATTCAACCGCTCGTAGCAAGTTGCATGTGGCACATCTGAATGGATAACAATCAGGAACAACAACATTAAGTATCTGGCAAAGTGTTAATGTCTGGCATTATGTTATCATTAACCACCATATAGAAAGGGATATAGTAGCTTATGTATAAAATTCTGTTTCATGTTGGAAAAAAACCATGATCTTGTTTGTGCTGGTTTTCCATTGTACGCAGCATTATGGTCTATATCGCTTACCTTTCGCCCCAAGTATCATGGTTTAGGATAGAATCGTTTTTGAGAAAGAGGGAATATTACTTAATGAATATTACCAGATAATTGACAACTGATATACATATTAAGATGTCTGTGGTCTAGCAACTGGAATAGACGAACTGTGGTTCACTGTTCCCATAGTAAAAATCCAAACCGCATTTAATGGCAAAATCTTAGGAGTTAACAATTTCTATTAAACAAAATAGGAAACCATATCTATGGCCTGATAACTGGAATAGATCAACTGTGGTTCACTTTTTCCGTAATAAAAATCCAAACCGCATTTAATGGCAAAATCTTGGGATTTAACAGTTTCTATTAAATAAAATAGGAAACCATATCTATTTCACACAATGTATAAAATAATGAAAAAGAAAATTAATAAAAATTAATTTATCATCAAAAGAAGGAAATAAGCACCGAATTGTTTTTAAATGTTGAAGCATATCTATATAAAATCTTAACAATTAAAACAGAGTTAATTGTTATTGTTCTGAAGCTTTTAACAAAAATAAATTTAAAAAATAATTCTTATTGCAGTTTATCAATCAAATTTCTCCTCACTCCTTCATTTTTATTAAGAGTATTAAAGTGCAATTCTATTTAATGAAATGAAGTAAAACTTAATGGTACTGAAAAATTGGAGATTCTCATTACCTGTGTAAACATTATTTTTAAAAAATCATCATTAATTAATGATGTTATAATTTAATAAAAATTGGCGTATGAGGATAATCAAAAGCTGGAAGCAAATAGACGATTCTCAAAAGAAAAATGGAGGTTTTTTAATTATCTGGTAGAATTTAAAATGCAAACAAAGATGAATTAAAAATGAAAATGAATTATCATCGAATTAGATTTTATCGCTATTAATACAATAATAGTCTTGGAATTATTACAGTTGTTAGGACTATCTTTTAGATCTAGACTGTTATAAATAAATTTTTATGATTATAATACAAATGATTTTCTATTTATTTTATACTTATTGTCATATTCTATATTTTTTCTCTGTTAATTATATATTTTTCTTAATTTAACTTGTACTAGTCATTAAGAGATAATAAAAGAGATAGTTAATGTAAAACCTTTTTATCTTTTTCAATAAATAATTCTTATAAATTATAATTTTCTCATATAAAAACGAGAAGAAATTAATGTTTTTTATATTAAGTCGAAAAATGCTGTAAATTTGATTTAAAAAATAGTTACGGTGATGAAAAAACAAGGGAATGGAAAACTATTGAGGTTTATTGACTATTTCAGCTTATATTTTATATATAAAATCGAAATTCATATAGATATAGAAATGTGTGTACTTTAAACATAATTATCATGATTATTTTTAGATCTACTTTAATATCACATATTTCGATGGAAAAAGCAGAAATTACTGTTATTGAAATTTTTTTTCATTAATATTCTTCATTTAATTAATTTTATTATTCATCTAATTGTTGTAGAATTCCGAAAAATAAACACAGTTTTGTTTATTTTTAATACACTAAAAATCTTTTTATTTTTTAACATGAAATGACGTGAAAGAGAGTGTATTTGTGAAAATAAAGTATCGAAATATTTCAAAAGCTGTCCTTTCACCAATATTTATCAGGAATTTTACTTTTCCAAGAATTGAAGCATGCTATTTGTATTCTTATAAACCATTTTCAGATAATGTAGGCAAAATACCATTTTTACCCTATTTCTATTATGTAACTAATGATGTTATGACGTTTTATACCAGAGCATATACTTCAGTTTGTGATCTATGATTTCTTCTGGGGGCAAGATTTTAAACATTTTAAGTGAAATAAATCGGGTGAAACAATTTCTTCGAAGAGTCTTTTTTTATTGTTATTTGCTTTGGAAACCAAAACGTTATTGATAAGAATATATAGGAAATATATTTTCTCCTTATTGTAATCTTGGGCCTTTTGAGATGAGATTTATATTTCCTTTACAGAGCACTAAAGTAAAAAGGTTTTTTTACCTTAAAATTATGCTTTTACTTCTGCTAAGAATATAATGTTTCAGAAATTTTATTATCAAGGGAATTTAACATTTATATTAAGGAATTTCTAATCAGGAATGTATTTTAAAGTTAAAAAATGTACAGCGTTCCACTTATTTTTACTCAATGACGTGAGATACAGTATTACAATATGGGCGATATTAAAGTTATTTTCATGTATCATTGTTTATTTTTTCAATATATAGCTATACTTTTATTACAACAGATTTGTCATATAAAGCTCCTTTTATTTCATTTCCTTATGTCAAAAACTTTTCAAAAGCATTTTAATCAAAGTTTAAAACAAGGACTATGAAATTTAGAAATATGAATTCTGTTGCCTAATAAGCCTTGATTAAATATATAATTCATAATTCAGTAATGTTGAGAAGTATATATTTTCTTCCAAATGAGCATATTTTACTATAAAATCAGAAAATTGTGCTAATTATCGTATTAGATATCTTCTAGCTTGAACAGTACACTTTGCACCAATCTTAATTAATAATTTAGTGATAATCCAGCCACAAATATACCACTTTTTTAACACTTTATTTAATTTGATAAATAATTCCTGATGCACCACGAAGCTTATGGAAGATATATATTGACACTTTAAATGCGTTATCATAAAGTGCTGGAAACAAGATGCCCGACTATGAAGCTACTCCGTACTATACTCATAGAACATATTAATTACAAGAGCGCGTACCTTGTTAATTATTCCTCTTGCCATGATTAACGTGTACATCATGTATGTACTGTGGCTCGTCCGATGACTGCCTTTGTGGTATTATATGATTCGCATTATACATATTATATCACACCATAAGCTAAATTATATGAAGAGATATAGTACTGAAAATGAGCTGACGCATTACTATCTGGAAGTTACCTGGAACATTCAATGAGTGACACTTACTTCCTAAACAAATAACTTACCCTATTGAAATAAAAGCATTTAAGTGTCAAAAAGTCTCTACAAATATTTTCTAACATTCATGCAATATTTATTATAAACTTAATTCGTTTTAAATTTAACGCTTTTTGAAGCATATAAAGATGTATGTTGTTGTTGGTTATGACACTTAAGTCTGCTGTTAGATCTGTTAGTGATTTAAGATGAGTTAGCGTCTCTTGTTTTTTCAGATACGCCAACTAGGAGTACGACTTAGTTACTTCATGTGTCACATGCACTTGCTAAACCTTTTTTACAAGAGGGCATATTCACGCACCTCACTGATATTAGAAGAACAATAGTTTCGGGACGTTTAGATAATGGTGAAGATGCTCTACCCCTATTCCAGGACGCCGGCAAAAAGTTGTTTAGCTAGATTGATTGCTTTGGAAAAATACAACTTTTTATTCGTGACCGAAATTATAAGTTGTCAGAAAAGAAAACCATAAAATGATTAAGATTCTTTATTTTGAATTATATTCTTTTGCAATTTTCTGTCGAATCAGGATACGAATTCAACACATATTCAATGTTCTTAATATTCCAACTGTTATAGTTGATTTTGTGCATTCCATAATAATAAAAAGTTTCCAAAGTCGCTCTCTCTCTGAAACTCTATATGCTACAGCCTTCCATTTCTGGTTACAGGACTGGAAAATAGTTCTAACTTGTAGAAATCGTGATTAGTTAATAGTTAATAGTGAACCAGTTATAAAGCTACAGAACTATTGCATTAGAGCTATATATTCCTGATTCGGTTAATTTGATTTTGTTTCATTTCTGATGTTTTATTAAATTTTTAATGTTCTCAGAAAAAATTATATATCTGTACAATTCTAATAAATAAATTAACTTTCATTTTACTATAAACATTATTTTGTTAAAACTCAAAAATAAAAAGTGATCTTCCTATTTCCAGAATTATTAAAGAACTCGCATTTGTTCTATTTTATATGTCACTGAATGTTAAATACATAAGAGTTAATAAATTTGTTTAATAATAAAAATATCTTCGGGGCTTAATAAAACAATTTTTCTACCTAATAATCAAAAGAATTAATTTTTATTAATTAGTTCTTTAACCTTTTTGTTTTAAATGCCCAGAAGAAACAACTCCCATCAAGTATTATGAAGATCACTTGCTTCATTGTAAATACCTCTGACACATTTTGAATTATTCACGAAAGTTTATTTGAACATTATCCAATATTCATGAAACAATGTTCGAAATATTTTCAAAAAGTTTGATCCTTAAGGGGTGTTTCCTTGTCGATACGCACAAACATGCATAAGACTGACTTACTCTATTATTCATCTTAGCGATCTGCAATATTGTCGGAGTTTTAATATCGAAAATAAATTAAAAGCAAACATAGCTCTTTATTTTAATAAAGGAAACGAGTTTTCCTAGGAAGGAAAATGAAGTGCTATGAATTTGTTCCCTCTATAGATTGCAAAATAAAGTCTTTCGATAATTGATAAGTGCTTTTAAAGATCGGCGAACCTGAAGTTCAAAGTTGCATGGTTACGCCGTACGTTTTAACCCAGACACGCAATAGTTACCAGACATCATTTCTAGGGTGATTAAAATAAAGTAAATTCAGTCGAACATTCATCTTTCTATTTCCCTTCAGTGCGTCATCTTTGCAGATGAGTTTGCCGTGACATAAAAATAATTCCATTTCTCACAAAAGCTCCATCTGTCAAATATTTACCCGAAACTAGATAAACGTATAATGATATGCAAATGCCCTTGTCTGGCACGCACATTTTGCGTTTATCTAAAATCGATAATTTTCCCTAGAATCATCAAATCAACAATAAAGATAAGAGTTTCGGAGGTTTCCATTTTTCCCACAGGCCTTTCGCACAGGAAAGGCAATTCTTAAAAGATTTGAGGTTCTCGAATTATCTCATGTAATTTTATATTCGCGACTAAACGTGAGAATTAACGAATCTGTTCGCAAGCGTTGAAACTAAGAAAGTGAATCACTCTCGGAGATTGAAAAGAATTGCGATTATTTACTTTTCGAACTTCTCCGAACTTGATTACCGACATGAGTATATATTCCTTTCGATTAGGCATATAATAGCGGCTGTTTCGTAAATCGTTTTTTGGATTGAGAGGTTTTCAATTAATCTTTATAAAATAATATTTGTGTTGTATTTCTTTTTAATTTAGTTTATTTTTTACTTTTCATGCACAATTAATTTTCAAAAGCAGGCTATTAAATATTGACCCGTTATATGACAGATTGTTTTTCGCTTAGAATAGAAAACAATTGGAAGATTGTTTTTCGCATAGTAATCAATAGTTAATCTATCTTTATTAGAGCATTGATAAAGAAAGATTAACTATTGATTACTATGAAAAGCGTTATTGACACCAGACGATGTAATATACAATAACATGACAATTAGTCACGCGCAATTGTATATTGCAGCTGTTTATTGTTCTGATGACTATTTTGCGCGCCAGGAAAGCTATATAAATTTGAAAATATAATAATGCAAAAAAATCCGAACTCTGTTTTACATTGAAATGGGAATCTGAAATTAAGGCATCTATCCAAATGAAAAGGCACTATACTTTTCTCTTTTTGAGCTATTAACATTGATTCAAAAGTTTTTAAAATAAAAAGATAAAGATAAAAGAGTCTTGGTCATAGTTAACCTATTAGGAAACAATTTTGAAACTATATTAGGTCCTTAAACCATATCAGGTAGCATTAACCATTAGTCAATGTTACCATATTAGGAAACAATATCCGGTGCAAAAAATACAAATATAATATTATATTTTAAAATTCATTCGCAATTTATATTTGAAAAGTAAATTTAAAACGATTGGGAGAAGAGTATGTCAGGACGTCTTTCACGACTTAGCTCTTTGGTTTTGCGGTATAGCTATCTATAACCTTATAGAAAAAAAGGCTTGGTCACGTGGTCATTGAAGGGCCCATATTTTTTTATTTCCTGGTCCCTCTAAAACTAACACTCAGCAATGCACGTTTGACATATAAATCGATGAAATTCGGACGGAATGAGATTCAGCCTGTAGATGGATGCGTTGAAAAATTTCTAAATCCAAGCAACTAATTGTTGTAAATTGTCTATCCGATGGTGTGTGAACCTTCATCGTAATGTAAAACACCCTCCTTACAGCAGTTAGCCTTTTTTGAAACATTGCGTATTGCAAACTATAGGACAGCAAAAATTACATGAGCAACACTGTTGATCGCACATTCTTTCTCCAGGTATTAAAAAAATAATGCTTTCCAAAACATGGTGAACATCCTTTTCCTCACATTAAATATTTCTGATGTGAATTCGAATGCTTTTATTCCATGTATTGTATTTTGGTCGTAATAATGCACCATTTTTCTTTCATGTGCGAAAACGTGTCACCTTTAAAGTAGTCGTTGGGGAGCAAACGTTGACAGATATTAGCAAGATTGAGTATATGCTATGAGGTAAATATTCTAAGCATTCATCAAGCACCGATATTACGGAAGCCGAGCTTGTCATGATGATGTGATAATACCCGTAACTAATGTTTACAGACGTGGCGACTCCATCAATCCAAACTCGCAGGTTTGCCAGTTTATTCCTCGTGATTGTTCAATTGTCGCTTATGTAGTGCCAGGCGATGACTGTTCTGTTTAACTCTTGTTCGGCCGTTTCATTACTCCTCAAACTAGATTACCCATGATAAAACATTATCCTTATATTATACCGAGATGTTTTAATCAATCTTAGTTCTTTTCCATCAATAGATATTAATGATAGCAATCAATTCCAAATTCATACTCTTCACCATATTTACCTTTTAATAATGTTAAGAGAAATGATTCTATTACATCCAAATTTATTATACCATTATGCTATTTCAAATTAAATTTGAGTTCTCAGCATCTAATCTTCTTAGCAAATCGGAAGAAATATTTAATATTTATTAAAGTATACCGAGAAAATACTTTTCATCTATTGAAATAAAATTGAATCGTTTATGTACTAGTTCTAATAAAGACATTTTTTTAAAAAAAATATCATAAAACCGCTATGAAAATGATTTGGTAAAACTTGGAAAAACTCCCAAATAACTTATTTATGAAATTCGGTAAGGAAAAAGTAGAACAAGGATGAGTGATTGGTTATGGAAATTATAAAGTGCACAGACCAGACTACAACACATTACTTTAGATTGAAAAGCATTACTTTGGTTGTCCGCTCCATAGACAGAAACCATGCTATTTGATTATGCATATTTACTTTAGTTGCAAAGGCTTTCAGAAAAAGTAGAAACAAAACTTTTGTGAATTTTGATAATCAGTCTTGAATTCTGTTTATATTTATACTGAATTATTAATTTGTGGATTTCTTTCATTTGTAGTATACGATAGCTATGAGAAAATTCTGAATTTTCATGTTTGGATTTACTCTTAAAAATCAAGTTAAAGTTCCAACAAATCCTAATATATTTCATTGAGGGTGATTGTTAACAGGCTTTTAATGAAGTGAAAATGTTATATATTTTATGCATTTGATATAATTATATAATATAAAATTATTTTAAACTTAGTAACGCCACAGATTGTCTTCAAGACATTAATACTTATATCGTATGTCAATTTAACAACTGGCCTTTTTTAAAAAAATATGCCATATAATCTACATATATGTTACTTTTTATGTATAAAACTCGATTTACGATGATAATATGAAGCGATTTAGCATCTAATATACAGTAAATTATCTGAACTAACAACGAGGAGGGTGCAAACGTGTTACTAATGGAGGAATCCGAAAATGATGATTTTGACTTGTTTCAAAAACAATTAGAGCTTGTAGAGATAGAGAATTTTTTTTTCGAATTTGGAACTCATTTTCAAAGATTATATATTTTTTGACTGACAAAGTTAAAAGTTTCAAAATGAAGAATCAATATTTATGCATTTGCAAGAGTGATGGAAGTAATGATGACTAACGTTTACTTTCAGAAACACCGAATCAACTAATTCAAAATTTAGTTTTGTGACGAATGACATGTTTGCTATACTCGTGATTCATATTAAAATTAGTTACTCGCAGAATTTACTTTTAATTTGAAGATAGGTAGGGAATATTTTTCAATAAAAAAAGTTAAGACTAATAGTGGAATTAATGCTTATATAGAAGTAAAGATTTTTTCTACTCTACACTACTTGAACTAACTGTAATATAATTTCTAAATCTTAAAAATTTCCTTTTAATATATAAATTCAGTCATTTGTGCTTATATAAAGATACATTCCCTATCTTTCTCACACAAAATTGGAAAATTTTGAGAGCAAGAGAAAATTTGAGAGAATTATTTAGTAATCCAAACTGAAAGATTACAATGTTAAAATAATTTATACGCGATATTACGCAAATTTGAAATTATTTTTGCATCGATACATTAGCTTGGAATAAATGGAAATAATCAAATTGAAACCTTTGGCAATATACAATATTTTTCTGCTTTTCAGATACATTTTCATTAAATAAATTTTTATTGTGATAAAAAGGATAGCATTGAGTTTCCAGTCATTACATAGACTTTTAGGTTATTGGGTAACACACTGCGGTGAATTGAAGCGCTCCTGAGTGATACTAGTAACTAAATTATTTATTTATAAAAGGGCATTGCTTGATAAAACTTGAAATTACTCAAAAAATATATACCACTTCTTAATCTCAAACCAACATTTCAAACTAAAGCCCTCAGACAGTCGTCTTTTCTAGCATAATTTCTAATAAATATACAGAGTGTCCAGAACTAAACGATCCTCCTTTAAAGTCTTCTAACAAAATTATTGTTCAGAAAGTTATTAAGTTTTGTATAGGACGTAATGAAGGGATGGGAGAATTTGTTTGAGCGAATAAGAAAAAAATCGTTCGAAATTTCACCGCCATGAGCAGTTTTTCAAATGAATAACTCATTTAGAATATTTTTGACTCATTTAATTACAGCAAAACATATTCAACATGGTAGCCATCATTTTCCACTACCATCTAGAATCGTAAGATAGCATGTTAACAGTTGACTGTAGTATGTTCTGGGAAATAGTAATAACATACTGTGAAGCGTTTCTTTTTAAATGAGGTAAAGATTTTGGATTATCATGACTTACCAGACGTATTAAATTTCCTCAAAGCCAAAAATCACATGTATTTAGTATGGAGACCGGAGAGGCCACAGATCACGAAAGTGATGGTTGATACACGTTCTACGGTAAAATGATTGTAGGGAACATTAAGATGGAGCTTCTCCACTCTTTAGCCGTTGTGTAAAGGACTTGAAGAAAGAGCCTACAAGATTATAAATTTTGGTTGATATTAACACACATATACCAGAAAAATAAAGTTTTATTCTAAACAAATTTTAATCGGACTGATTTAAAATAAAATTTGAGTCAAAATTGCAAACCAAATTTAATTTATTTAAGTCATTGAGCTTTTGAATGATTGTTTCTACTTGCATTAGATAAACATATATACGATCAATTCATTTGTTTCTAATTCGATAACGATCGATACCTTAGATATTAAGTTTCTTCACTATTATCTTAATATATCTCTAGTACTTTATATTCAGTTGTTATTGTGTAACTTGTACTTGAATAGATGGAAGGAAATTCTTTCTTTTAGTGGATATCGTATCTCAAAGTATTTTTGAGATCGTGTTTACTAATAGATATATATACAAAAATTTAGTTTTTTGGGCTCAGAAAAGTCTGAAACGGAGAAATTCATCAGAATCTTGAATATGAATTTCTAAAGAATGCAATGCTTTCTCTTAGTATCTGATCTGTGTATATAAGAATGTAAAAATGACAGTTTGTAAAAAACACGATCCCACAACTGATCCTACGTCCGTAAGAATAAATTGCAGAAGTTGCTACTTAAAATGTGATTAATTCAGCAAATTCTCCTTTTATTATCAAAATTCCATTGTTGTTGTTACTAATGACACTTGCTTTGGACAACCGCGCTGACGACCATCAGCGATTTTAAGCCTACTGAGAGTCTCTTGTTTTTGAAGTAGCGCCAACTAGGGTCAAAAGTACGACTAAGCTACACATTCACATGCACAGCCTACTTTCACAGGACGGCACATACACCTCACAGATAACACACAGAAGGATAATAATGCTCTGATAGGGACACGAACCCGGTAATCCCAGATCATAAGGAAGACGCGCTACTTCTGTGCCAGGATGCCGGCTTGCATTTTTTGTACGGATAAAGGACTTTTTCGATTCATATAGTTCATTATATGCTTATTCTGTTATATTAAAGTCCCGTTTTAAAGCAGCAATACGGCTATATTCCTTCAATTTTGAGCCACTGTCAGATGACAAAGACGACACCTGAGCTGGTACCTCCCCCCTCCAAACTCCCAAACCCCATCATTTGGAAACATTTTAGCCCCGACTGATTTAACGTGCACCGGACCTGCTTACACGATGGTCCTTTGGAGGAATCGGGCCAGGAGACTGAAACTTACCTTCTTCGAAGCCGAGGCTTTACCATCAAGCCATCGCTCAACATTCCATTTAAACAGTTAATGTTTAGTTGTGTTTCAAACCTGAGAGCATTAAAAACCCAATTCATTCTTTAATTTCGCTTTAGACTTATTAAATTAACATTTTTATGAAATATAGATTCTTCAATTAGGTGAAAAATATTTACTTGTACTATATATGAAGCTAAATAATTCTATGAGTTTATAATGTCTGAAAATAATCAGAATTTTTTGTAGTATTTAATGGAAAACATTCCGTATCGCCCGTAATGATCAAAATGCGATCAATCTCTATATTACTTTTATGCATATTTCAAACAATAAATATAAACTATAATGAATAGATGCCGGCTTTCGGGCACAGAGGCAGCGCGTCTTTCTTGTGTTGTCCCTGGTTCGGGTCCCAGTTAGGGCATGGTTTTTCTGCTGTGTGCTATCTGTGAGATGTGTGAATGTCCCTCCCCCTCTGTATAAATAGGTTGTGCACACAAATGTGTTGAGTGTGTAGCTAAGACTTACTCTTGGCCCTAGTTGGCTCAACTTAGAAAACAAGAGACTCTCTTTCCGGCTTAAATGTGCTGCTGTATTAGCGGGGGGCTTGTACAGAAGCAAGTGCCATAAGTAACAACAACATAATGAATAGCAATGAGTCGATAAGGCCATGAAAGCGATGCTAAATAAGTAAACCGTCCTATAACCAGAATAATTGAATCTATTATAAACTTCACAAAGGAATTTTAAATATTGAGAAAGAAAGAAATCCAGAATAATTATTATTTGACTCATATCAAAAAGAAAATCATTGTTAAAGTTAAGGTTAGTTTTAATCATATTTTAATGCTATGTGAAATTATATGAAGACCATTTTATTTTCATTTTTAACTCTGTTGACGCGAGCTATAGCAGAGGATGGTGTAAGAATGACAGATGAGATCACCAAGTACAAACCTAATATCTTCCTATTCGCCAATCGAAACCTATTTAAAATCTTGATAAATTATTAAGAGTGTCGAATATAGATCTATGTAGTACAGAAAAATATTCCCTCGCGCCATTGCAAGTCAAAATTGAATTTTATTCCGAAAATTACCTATATTTACTATAAATGGGGAAAATTATACTGTGATACGAACATTCACCACAATAGTAATTATATATGGTCTTCATTTTGGCAGTAACAATGTAGAATTCTATGGATTAATACATTTATTGTACTACTATGATATTCTTCTGATAATATCTAATGAAAATTCGTCTTTGAGTATAGCAGGATGGTTCAAAAGACATTTCATAGTACATCCAAATTTGAAATTTCCTTAGCTTATTTGTCTCCAAAATCTTCCGAATCTCATTCCTCTTGTAATGAAGATAATGTATATTTTTAACCAAAAAGGGTGAATTTCGATATTCTATATTCATGTAGTCTGATAAAACGATTTATTTCAAACATTTCAATATGTTAATAATGTTATTCACTCATTTCATTCGTAGTAATTATTCAATTAGAAAATAGTTACCCAATTTTCGGAGATTTTTGATTCCTGAAAGAAATATTTTTTTACCATTAATATTAATATGATTAGTTTCATTAACTCTCATTCTTATTTTATTAAAATTCTTTATTCCTTACCCGTTCACTCAAAATAAATTTGAATATGAATTTGATAAATAGTGTATAAAGTTCCAGCGACTCAATGATTTTTTACAACCAAATATATAAGTAATATATCTTTTTATCTTTCCGATAAAGTCAAAATTAATAATTTAAATTTTATTATAATTTGTAAGAAGATTAATTCTTTTTTTAAAAAATTATAAAAGATATTTCAGATTTCACTTTAAAAAACAAAATGGTGATGATATAGACTAAAAAGTTATTTTTTATAATTACTTATTAAGTTTTGCATCAATATTTTTCTAAAAAAAGATTGCGTATAAAAATAAAACGCAATTTTTCCGCTAATAAGAATTGCCAAGAATACAAAATTTTCAATTATGTTTTTGCAGAAGTTCTTGAATAGCTTTTGTTAGAATAAATCAATGTTTTGACAATCTTTACATTGTTTAACTGAAAGCATCAAACTTTATAAAATTATTGTATAAAAATTTATCTACTTTACTTATAAAAAATATTTATATAAATCCCAGCCAATTGCGAAGAAGGTAGGTTTTCATATGAATTAGGATTTATTTATAATATTTTATAATTCAGAATAAACAAAAAAAAGCAAATTCAATTCACTGAAAATGTTTAATGTCAGGTGTATCAGACTTGTTTACTTTAAAAAAGTCTCACAAAATGAAATATTTTTCTACGCGATAAAATGTGCTCAGAAAGAAACAATCAATAGTTTCAATATTTGTTTATTTTTCTTCTATTATTAAACTATCAGAAAAGGCTTTCTTATTAAAAGTCGCATTGATTAAAAAATGGATTTCATCTGCCGAAATTTCCTTAATTTAAATATTTGATTAAAACAAGGTTTTTCTGCTTAAACAGTTTTTAATTTCTTTACAAAATTTAAGGAGTAGAGTCATATACATAGGGAATCATAATATAATCATCAGTGCTGTGTGAAAAAAAATTAGAAAAGATGGCACAGCTCCAAAATTTTATGATAGTCTCATTTTGAAACTCAGGCTTAGCAAGAAAAAAGTTTTCTGCTTTGAAGAGTTCGAGAATGCGTATGCTTATTTGGAGAGTTCTAGAATGAGTAAATAAGATAAAATTTGAATTATATGTAATTCAAATGATGAGCTTGATATTTATTTAATAAAAATATATAGTTCCTAAATCTTTTATTAGAGGGTGTTGTAATAAACACAATGCATTTAATATGCTTTATAAATGTTAAATAATATAAAAAATGTAGCATTGAAACTGCTCAATGTATCCTTCTTGTTCAATAATATGCTCTAATCACCGAATCATATTTTACATTAAGTTTGCCTGAATATCATTAACATGGTGCCGAATGCAGCCTTTAAGATCTGGCACAGATGTTGGCCTTCGGTGGTAAATATGGTTCTTCAGAAATTCTCATAAAAGAAAAACATACCCGATAAATGAGTAACCATGTTATTAGAATATGACGGATGATCACCAGTGCATACTTTAATAGAAAAACAAGAATTATTTTCTTAGAAGTCTTTTTAAACTGGCATCAATATAAGTTGGTGCACTGTCCTGCATAAAAATGATATTCTGAAAGTATCCATGCTGTTGAAGTTGTAAATTACGAAATCTTTCAGCATATCAAGTTAACAGTGGATTATTACATAATATATATGGATTCCATTTGTAGTTATCTCTCTTTAAACACAAATAAATGATAAAGATAGCCATGAAACCAGAATATTAGACCTTTTTTTCAGGATGCTAAGGTTGTACCTAAGTAGCGTGTGGGTTTTCCCCGGTTGAAATTCGACAAATGTCAGTGGCAACTTGCCCATTCAAGGAAAAGTGGGTGTCAACATTTCACAGAATATTCAAGGTCAAGTGACGTTAACCACCAATCCAATAAAGATGTGAAGTGCACAAATTTCATGATCTTTCGAGTCCGCGTATTGCAATAGGTGCACAGGTTTTTTTTATAGATGAAAAAAGGTAAAATGAGCCATGAAATGTTTCGTATGTAATAGCATTAAGTGGATATGGCATATTCACTACACGGGAAACAACTGGTACAATCACACTATTGTGCGGGGACGGCAGGATTCAATGATCTCGATAGCCCCATTTTCAATTCTAGAAGAAGAGATTTGTTTTATCATCTACCTGTAAGAATACCAAGTAGTAGTTATTTTAAGTTTCTGTTATATCTTATGTAGGGCCCAAGGAAACACAACTGAACTCTTTTACAGCTGCAACAGAGTTCGTTTGGATCTGGTTAAGCAATTTTACCAGCAAAGATTTTTCTAGCAACGTCGGTGTGATGAACAGAGAAATAACCACCAATTGTGCAAAATTCGTTTTCTTTTTATCAAAAGATATAATAATAATACATTTAGCAGGTTTGTGTTATAATTCAAATAATATTTCACATTTTTATTATATGTAATAAATATTATTGTGTTGAAGTGCTATATATCGGTGAACTTTAGAAGTAAAATATTTTATTTCAAAACTGTCAAGCGAATCCTTTGAATGATCCATTATTTAAATTTTATCGTATTTAAAAGAATAAAACAAATTTTTAAACCCTTTAACACGGAAAAACTTATTTCTAGATAGTTTCGTATATAATATGATTAATTAATATTATTTTTTTCTATAATTCAGTTCTATTTTATAATTATGTTTATAGTCAAATTTCTGTCCTCTTTTTATGAGGAATTCATTCAGTATGTTTTTAAATCTTAGTTTTATGCTGAGTAGTTCTTATTAACTATTTTGTTTGATAATGGTATAGTTAATCTACCATGTGCTAGAATTTAGAATTTTCATTTTAATTTCGGTATGACAAATATTCTACCTTCAAATATAACTACAATTTATGTAGATAATGTATAGCTTCAGAGCTTGTAATTAATTTTGCAACCATTTGACTTATCAAAAATTTAATAATGTCTTCATTTCATATTTCATTATGTCGATATTATCTGACCTTTTAGTGATTTACACTGATTTTTTTTGCAAAAAAAAGTTCTTAATTTTTAGATATATAATGCAAATATTCTTGACACCAATACTGAATGAAGATGGATATGTTGCGGTAATTGTAAAACTGTATTATTATTTACTAACTTTTGTTTAAGGATATATACTCATTAATGTAAAGAGTTTAAATGAAAGTTTGATTAAGACAAATCACTTAATTTCATTTGTTATAATACTGAAATTTACACTTAGGTCTCCACTCCAGTCTAACCGCAGGTGACAGTGAGTTGCCGTAAGTGAAATGCATCTGAAAGGCCTGCAAGCATATAAACTAATCTGCCCTAAGCACCTATACACTGTCTGCATTGAAACTGCCATACCAGTTTCTGAGCAGAGCTGACAAGGCAAGTTTGATGCTGTGCTCTGCTTGTTTCTTTTGGCAGTAACTGACAAATACCGGTCCTCGTTCGGTGTTCTAACTCGGGGGCAATATGTGCTGTAACGTCTACTGTCATTACATAATCTTGGAATCGTTGTCAAAACCTGGAGATGACACTCTGCGCAATTCCAAGCTCTTCGCATATATCCAGCTAGGTACGCCCACATCCCAGATGGACGATAATTCCACCACGCAAAAAATAATCAAAATGTGTCATTTGCGTCATAACTAAGCGATTATTTCACTGAAAGACTTATAAGGCGCTTGCGAACAATTTTATTTCTTTGCCTGCATTCCTTATCAAATACTCTCTTACGCTCTCGTCATTGTGACGTACTTTCGATGTCATCTGGTGGCTTCCTGCAATTTGCATATGATTTTTGAAGTTGTGTCTAGCCGTTTTACAGGTGATATATGTATTTTAGAGTTCGATTTCAGCGTGACTCTGAATTATCCTAAATTTATGGACATGAGTGTATTTAATGGAAAAATCTTTGTTTTTTTTGAAAATTATAATACATGATATTTTAATGGTCGTAGTTAACAAAAAGAAACAGTCTAATCCATCATTTATTTATAGAATTGATTTTCGGCACTACCAATCTTTCTTTCTTAGCAAACATAATATTATGGCATACAACGAAATGTACATATTACAGTAATGAAAATTTATGCATGAAAAATTCTAGTAGATTTCTTCTAAAATTCTTGTAGTTGTTAAATGTTCGGAACAATGTAGTATTTTTCCGAACATTTAACAACTAAAAATAATTTATAAATTCGAAAAGATACAGAGATTTTTTATTTTAGGTTTTTGTGGTCTTATATATATATGCTTTCACAAATATATAGTTAACAATTATATAAGGATAGTATATTAGGAAAATTCCTGAAACCTTCTTTAGTACAGCTCTAACGGGAACAGTTTCGAAATTGTAAATGAGTACGCCTTTCCTAATGAGTTCACTAACGCTTAGGGAGATTAGCCGGTTAAGCTGGATCATACAGCTGCGACATTCCAATATTCACAAGATTTCGGGTATATGACTAGATTAACTCTGAGAAGTCTAACAACATAATTGCGTTTGTATAAATTGATCTGAAGAGACACGAATGATAACATTAACGATTAATACTGCGGATAATATTCGCTGACGAAACCAAATTAACCGGTTACATTGCATTCTAAAAGCCGTGGGACTTGATCAGTTAATGAGATGGTTGCTTGTAACCGTACATTATGAATATTATATTTTTATAGTTAAATTGATTGCCTTTAATGTAAAGCTCTCTTAAATATTTCATTTCCAGGGAAAATAATTAATTGTATTTGGGAATATAAAAGTAATTCACTAATATGGATGAAACAAAAAAATATTTATTTATTTTATTTTATTATTTTTATAAAACCCTCTAAGAAGTCCTTTTTTGTGCAGCATATACTGTTATTAATAAAATTTTGCAAAGCAAGTTACAATCTTTGGTGTTCATTTCATTTTCTTTGTTTCAACAATAGCAATAAATTGCATAGTATAAAAGTAGTTTTACATGTATTGTTTTGTAATAGGTAAAATAAGTAATGAAACTATCATTTCGTTAACGGACATTGTCACAAAATGAAAGAATCCTTTATAGAAAGCTTTTATTTTATTTCATAATTTTCAACGGAATTACACT
Source organism: Argiope argentata (assembly GCA_026289955.1). NCBI lineage: Eukaryota > Metazoa > Arthropoda > Arachnida > Araneae > Araneidae > Argiope > Argiope argentata. The sequence goes on along the minus strand of JAOUZG010016587.1, from coordinate 11,141,996 downwards.
ATAATAATAATGTATATGAGCTCAAGAATGTTGAATACATATACAATATAGTTCATGTCTGGTATTTATAAAATAACTTCAAATCAGCGTAACTTCTGATTATAGTGAAACTCTCGATACAGGTGAAAATCTTGGCTAAGCAGACGTCCTGGCACAGAGGTAGCGCGTCTTCAACCAGATTTGTGCGTCCCGGGTTCGAGTCCCGGTTTGGGCATCGTTCTTCTTCTGTGATCTATCAGTAAGGTGTATGAATGTGCCCCCTTGTTAAAGAGGGCTGTGCAAACGACTGTGATGAGTGTGTCTCTAAGTCCTAATCTTGGTGCTAGTTGGTGCTACTTCAAAAACAAGGTACTTTCATGCGGTTTAAAATCGCTGACGGCCGTCTGCGCGTTTGTCCATGAAAAGTGCCATTAGTAACAATAACAACAACATTCTTGTTTAAGGCTGAAATGGTCTTCATAGCTGCAAAGATATAATATTTACTATTCAAAAAGTGTCTTTTCTGAAGTAACATAATATATCAATAAATAATTATCAAATGATATTTTGAAGTTTTATTCCACATTTTTTAAAGCTATGTGGCTCAAAAAAGATTGGTATGTATTTTTGAAAATAAATTTGAATTTTTCCGTGACCTATACAGAAATTTCACTATGAAATGAATACCAACTTTATTAAAGTTTGCAAATTAAACGTTTATGGTAATATAAGATGGCTATTTCTTTCAAGTTTTGTACCACGGTTATCTCTTTCCAAAATTCAAATTTTGTAACTGAATTAATCTGAATATTGGTTGCTTGGTCAATTCTGGGTCATTCCAGAACCAAATATTCTCCTGCTGGTGTGGAATAGAATTTTAGAGTAAAAGGATGGTGCCTGAAAAATTCTTTTAATTTTTTTAAACTTACACTTTTCTAAGTAAGCTAAACTAATTACTTTGACATAATGGAAGAGGCTCTAAGATATTAATTTCCTTTAAATTAAACTGAATGAAAACAGCTTACGAAAAGTGAAGATTAAATTATGGAAACGTTTTCGATGATCAAAAGGTATTTTTATTGATTAAAGTCTGTAATTAAACTATTAAGTAAGTCTCACTCATCTACAAGAAAAATATATTTTACTACACTGCATCTTTAATTCAAATTAAGGTTTTTTTTATCTTTCTAGAAATGACCAAAATAATTTAACGCATAAAAATTCCCTAATTAAATGCCCAGCATCACCTTTTCTTCGGCAATGAACAGAAAATGGATTTAAAGGAAAGATAGAAGAAACTCAAGTAAGAATAATTTTAAAAAAAGACCGTGCATATTTTCTGGTGATCATATTACCACTTATTAGAATTCAGTCTGCAGACGGTCTGGCACAGATGTAGCGCTCCTTCGACGTGATCTGGGCGTCCCGGGTTCGAGTTCCAGTTAGGACATGGTTGTTCTTCTAAGTACTACCTGTGAGGTGTGTGTATGTGCCCTCCTGTAAGAAGAGGCTTTGCAAGTGATTGTGATAAGTGTCTAGCAAGGTCGTTCTCTTAGCCCTGGCTAGCGTCAATTCAAAAACAAGTGACGCTCATTCTGCTTAAAGTCACTGACAGCCGTCAGCGCGCTTATCCATGACCATTAGTAACCACAACAACAACAGATTTCAGACTTCCATCGAATACACAATTCACCCCATTGTGGCTGTTTTTACATTTTTTTTCATTATTTCAATCTGATACCTTGAATAACTATAAAATCACTAGAAGGGTATTGTATTATAATGTCAGCCACTTGAATCAATATAATAGGAGACTGAAAAAAACATGTTTTGAACCTGAAACACCTTCACACAGTTTTGTTATTTTGTCTTTTTTTAATGTATATTATATAATAATCAGGCAAAGATTAATAGATCATTCCAGTAATTATTTTTGACAGATTATTTATTAACTCATCTAAGTTTTGATATTTCTTTTTAAATGTAAATATAAATAGCTTGCTTAAAATATCTAACACATGTTTATTTATTTCTTTGTCTCGGCCGATTTCATTTGTCGCAAAAGATTAGTTTGAATAATCTAAATTATATTGTTTGAATAAATTTTCATTAGACGTATATGAGTATTTAATGCGCAATGTAACTTTTTTTTCCAAAACTCTTTTGAATTCTATATTTTATGGAATACTTATTGGCTAAATATACTTTTGGATATCAGGTCTACTTAAATTTTATAAAAGAAATTTGATAATCTAATTTAATCCATTTTTATTTTACAATGACAATCAAATACAATGTGTGTGAAATCAGTTTATATATTTAGAGTAGAGAAATAGTTTTTACATATTCTAGAAGATATTTTAGTACTTTATTTTTAGTTTTTGATTTTAAGACCGAAGTTTAAATTGAATTTAAGATTATTTAAAAGAAATATTTATACATTTTTTTAAAGATTTTCATTTAATTAGTATCGGTTTATTGGAAGCTATTAGTGCTTCGTTATTTCGTAGTAATAAGGTACACTACTCATTACAATTATAAATTTATTAATGTAAAAAAACTGTTAGCTAACTATCATTTTTAATTTACCAATTTAGAGCAATTTTATGAAATTGTTCTTTGATTAGAAAAGTATATTGTAACAACTCATCAAGTTCATATTAGTCATAATTTCTTTGCTCAAGTATAGCAATGCTCAAATTGAAATATTAGGGCTTAAGTAAGGAAACCATGGGCCGACCTCTGCTGCCTTAACGATCGAAGTAATCTGAATGCTCGTCACCATCAAAATCAAAATGGACACTATGATGAACGTATTGTTGACCCGTTGAGGGAATATTAATCTATCTGCCTCTTACCCAGATGTACAATTAATCATTGAAGTAGAAGAACCGCATACCATTATTGCTAAACCAAAGAAGAAAGAACCAAGCACTAAATCAAACTTTTTCATCGCATATTAGTTAAATATATGTTAAATATGAGAAGTTATTCAAAAAATTTAAGCATATATCATTCCCCAAATATATTTTTTTTCCTGAAGAGGTGAATACTTTAGTAACTGATTCATAAAATTTAATCGGAGGTTATCTAGAAAATTTATCTAAATCATTATTACGCTAAATTTAGATTTAGATAACCGTTCGAAGATATGTATATCTAAAAGTGGAAGAACATAAAATATTCTCCCGGAATATCTTTGTTTATTTTGAATGGGTCTTTTATTAACTGATCTATGCAAAGTTATTTTGGTAAGAAAACTTTTAATTTGAAAATCTGTTTTGATTATAAGTGCTTCAGATCCGAATATAATGATCAAAAGGATGATCCATGACTTAGATTCCGAAACATAGATGTCCTCCAGACATATTTCTTTCTAAATTTCGGTTGAGCACTTTATTGATTGATGTCAAAAGAGCTTTCCGTATCTCCTAGACAGAGCTCTTTGATCTCCAGGAACGCGCAGAAAAATCTCTCGGTTAAATATTACCGGTATAGAACTCCCAATAAATAAACAAGGACACCTTTATCGGTCCCTCAGTGTCTCTATTGTACATTTTGCTCTACAACCCCCCTTTAAAGTATTGAATGACAACAGGACATTGTTCTTCAATTGGGGGGTGGGGTGCCAAGAAAGACGAGAAATAAAGAATGTAACCGAATGTGAAATCGTAGATATAGATTGACAGTACCAAGCGTGAGTGAAGCATACTGCCATGTGGTGACTGGAGTGTAAAAGCGATATTTCGACGAGACAAGTAAAAATAAGAAAGAGAGAGGAAAAAATAAAGCAAAGAGATAAAAGAGAAAGCAAGTCGTATCGTATTTGCGCTTCAGAGCACAAGTAGAATGAAATTGCCGGGACTGGAAGGTATCCTTTCGGATACTTTTGGTACCCCCGTCTTTGTTCGGTCTTTTAAATCGGAGAGAAAAGAAGGAAAAACAAATTATAAAATATTTGGAGAAGATTTTTCTGTTTCTTTTGACAGGTCTCTGTGTGAAGCAACAATGCGATATTTGCTGGAGAAATTCTGGCCAGAGTCAGCGTAAATTTGAAGCCTTGTCTTACAGTCGATAAAGAAATTAATAAAGGTTGCTTTATTCGCTTATTTTGAAACAATCATTTTGAAATACGGTAATCATACATTTCAATCTCTTATCCGTTATCTTACGAATATGAAAAGAATTAAATAATTGTAAAGGGAGTTTAAAGATCATATAAAGTAACGTATTTAGTAACGTTATCATCCGACCAATGCTTGATACAGTAAGAATTAAATCCTTTCTCTCAAACTAATACAT
>JAOUZG010016587.1:11117272-11130828 GCA_026289955.1 Argiope argentata | reverse complement strand
TAGTTACTAATTAGACGCATATTTGCACTTTAAATGTTAAATATGTGCACGAAATTTTATCCATCAAATGTTCTTCTTTTTGGAGCTATAGTGTTAACATAAATAGGGGTAGCTGGACAGACCTACCCTTTTTTGAATGGATTTCGTTCTAAATTTGATAAAAAGTTATTAATGTTGAGTAGAGGTCATGTACCAAATTTCATCTAGGCATGGACAAAGTGTTTTTGAATTATCATGTTCACAGACAAACAGAAAGACTGGTGGATAGATATTTTCTGGAATTTTGTCTTTCGAACTCAAGGAGTCTGAAATGGAGAGACTAATCGAAATCTCGAGTCTCAAATTCTCGGCTGTTGCAATATTTTGTGTACGATAAAGCAAAAATAATTTTTGTTTTTACCAGAAATGCAGATTCAACTCATACTTTGAAAAACTTTTTAACGTAAGAACGGCAGTATAAAATTAAAACATTCATCGTCTTCAAAATCGCTGATAATTCTATAAAAGCACTCAAAAATACTATAATAATGAATAGATCTTCTATACTATATTGGTTAGTGAATCCATAAATACTCAATTTTATGACGAAATTCTTTACAAATTAGGCGCATATTTACACTTTAAATATTAAATATGAGCATCAAATTTTTTTCTATCAAACATTCTTCTTTTAGTTGCTATAGTGTTAACATATATGTGGGTAGCTGGACAGATACATCCTCTTTGAATGGATTTTATACAAAATTTGAAAGAAAGCTACAAATATTGAGTAGGGACCATATACCAATTATCTTGTAACCATGTACAAAGCGTTTTTGAATTATTGTGTTCACAGACAGATGGACTGATGGATAGACATATCTTTCGAACTCAGGGAGTCTGAAATGGAAAGACAAATCGAAATCTCAAGTTTGAAATTCTTGTCTATTGCAATACTTTCTATTTGTATACTTTGTATACGATAAAGGAAAAATAATTTTTGTTATTACAAGGAAAGCAGAATCCCCCATACTTTGAAATAAATTGTAACGTAAGAACAGCGGAACAAAATGAAAATATTCGTCTTCTTCCAAATCGCAGAGAATTCTATAAAAGCACGCAGAAATACTGTATTGGTAAGTGGATCTTCTTTCCCGGTTGAATACAGTTCACTATGTAATAACGTTCCTACTTATACTAAAAGTAGAAATTCCTATGAAGTAGTTTTTCATCTATGATAAATTTATTTTTTTTCGATTTCTACATTTCCCTTATATCTTCTAGCATAAGGAAAAACAATAAATTTAAAAGGATATGCAAGAAAATAGGAGATTTCGAAAACTATCCCGTTTTTTCAGTCTGAAAAATCTACTTTGAGATTTACAAGGTTCCAGAAACAGAATAGTTGGAAGAGAAATGCAGAAAACGCAAAACATATGCTTAGAAAGAAACGCTAGGAAAACGAATGAATATGCAAATAATGGTGTCACCAAAAATTCCTGACGTGTAAGCTACAATACAGAATTTCAAATGTGAGAAATATTATACAACAGGTAAATCGACTCACAGAAAGTGGTTGTAGAATTTCTGAAGCATATATATTTCAGCTTGAGGGATATATATATGCACATACACCTCAAATTTGAATGTTATTACCATATACCACAAGTGCACACTTTGGGATTATTGTTCTTACAATTTTAACAGAATGTTCTTAAAAGAAATAGATATCAATACTATACACATACAACAACATATATCAACATACAGAAATATCGAACATATTCTTACGTTCAATATGATGAAAAGAAATTTCTAAGAAAAAAATTTTGTAGAAAGGAATAATAATTTGTATCTTTTAATTATTTGCCTTAAAAAGTTTTGAATGAAACACATTTTTAGAGTTATTGATTATTTTTAAGATGAAGTACTTCGAGCAGCTTTCGTTTAAACCACCACTACGCAGTTAATAAAGTTTATTTCGCTGTCTATAGAAAAAATGACTCCTTATTTATCGAAGAGTATCGGAATGCTTATCGAAGAGTTTTACAATGCAATTCGAAAAACCAAAGAAAAAAAAGAAGAACTATCAAAAGTTTGAAAAATCGTGCAGAATTCTTGGAAGAAATTTGTTTGTCACTTTAAATCCATACTTCTATCAAATAATTGCAATAATTAGTAAATTAAAATATGCTAATGTTAAATAGCAAATAAAGAGGAGGAAATTTAGTCAATGTTCACAGTGATCTGTAAGAGTGAAATTTGATCCGAGGTCAGTAATTTAAACCAAATCCATTTTCATCGGCTCTTCTTAAATACTTTGAATATAGTGAAAATTACATGAAATGAATTCCAAAGAGAAAAACAATTAAGCGGTCGGGGAGATCGTAATTGCCTTGTGAGAGATTAATTATGATATACTAAATGATGCATATGCTAATATGATTTGATTTTTATGTATCTCATACTTAAAAATATGTATTTTATAATCAGCTCATAAGAGGGTCCTGTCATGGCAACCTGATGGTAAGTTCTTGCCTTTGAAACCTCAGGGATTCCTCCTCCTATACGAAGTCATCGGGTAGGTAGGTGGGCTTGATGTAAGTTAAAACCGTCGGTGGCAATCTACTTCCACTGGTGTGGTGTGAAAGTTTCGAGATGGTTTTATAGCTCAGAAGTTGTACTTTTCTTCTGTCGGTGTTCAAAGTTAAAAAGCACTTCAGAAAAAAGCTTTAACTTTCATTAAAACGGGGAGTTAATGTAAATAAATGAAACCAGTTCATATTTAAGTGGGAACACATAATAATTTTTTGAGAGTCATGGACACTCTCATGAAAATTTCATAAGAACAAGTATCCTGACAAATTTTATTCAATAATTAACTCATCTTCATTAACTCATTAATTGTTATAATTAAAAGCTATTCTGAGTATAGATTTAAGGTAATAAAATATCTTTTTAATTGCTTATTTCTTTGCCTTAATGACTTGTACTGAGTGGCATATATTATCTATTTCAATTAGAATATCTTTTGAGCTTTCTAAAAAGATTTATCGTTGCTCTATCGGTGCTTTTGCAGATTATTGAATGAGAATATTTCCTTCACAAAACCAATTTGCAAGTTTAATTAAATCACAAAATATTTAAAATATTTTCTATATCTTGAAAAGAATAAGTCAGAGCTCAAAAATAATATGTTACAACAAGAACATAGTGTTAAATGTTCCATATTTAAACACTGGGATAGAAATAACTTATTCTTAACAGATTTAAAATGAACACTACTTTGTGAACTTCTTGTGTGATTTCTGATCATAAGACATAAGTTAATAGTATTTATAATAAATTATAATAATATATATTCTGCTGATGTATCAGCGGGGCTTGTCCATGGCAAGTGCTATAAGTAACAACAACAACAACATAATAAAGTAACCTTAAACATTCCATGTTTATTCATTTGTAGAAAAAACGAGAACTATCAATTAGAATCCTTATAAAAGAGTATTCTTTCATCTGCTAGCTGCTGCTTCCATACAAATAAAAGTATTTGAACTTTCGCTCGAAATAAATTCCAATCATATAAAGCCAACATATAGACGTTTGATACTACTGTGACCGCTTCAGCATCTTATTTTAAATTTTGATGCCTGATCACAGATAAGAAGAACGTTTAACAATAAATAAAGTATCGGTAAATAAAAGAAATCAGGGCTGACACCGGAGATTGTAACTTCTCTCCAAACTTCCCGACGTATTTCAGTGAATTTAGACACACTTACACGACGATTCTTTGATGGAATCGTGTCTAGAACCTGAAACCTCCGTTTTCGAAGCCTAGTTCTGACCCTACGGGGTTTAGAATCCTTTACAGTTAGATCATTCCAAATGATTAAAATACCAAACAGTTTTCCATTTTGAATAATATTGTGATAAGAGCATAATATTTATTCCTAATTCAAGCAACTTCATTCCCTTACTATGCCTTTATTAAAGTCTTTATGGACTTGGGAATATGATAAATAAATTTGAATAATTTTTTTATTTTAAAATTGATTCTAATGCATATACAAAATTGCTTAGTGAAGGGCTCTAATAGTCCAGGAGGCATGTCTTACTCCCTTTATTCAAAATTAATGTTGCTTACAAAAATGTGATACGAGGCGGCAGTGGATAGAAAATATCAAAAGAATTGAACTAATTATATCTGCATAGCATAATACAGAAAGGATAAAACATGATATATAACATACAGGTACAGAACATATATTGTATCTTATAGATACACGATAAATTAAAATAATATAATAATAATAATAATGATAAAATAAAGTCTTTAAAACAGTTTAGATAAATAGCACAAACTATACCTTTATTCCAAATTAGAAAAAAAATAAGCATATCATAAATGATTAAAATGAAGGTTAAATGAATCAAATGAAGAATGAACAATAGATTACTAGGTCAAAAGTGCTTGGATCAGTAGGACATGCATCATACTATCCTAGGACATACGCGTTGCTGACCTTTCTTAATCGCGCTAATGATTAGTGTTAAGAAATAACGACACCTCTTCAACATGTTTAACATGGCCTTCATCATGAATACTGAAGTTATGTAAACTGTCAGTTCTCGAATTAGAAGACTCCAAAGACTTTCTGGAGTTTTCCTTTGTTTTCATGGCATTTCTTTTCTCACCCTAAATATTAACTTTAATTTAGTACCAAATATTCCTTGAAAATCTTTTATATTTTAAAAGGTTTTCCTGTCTCGTGCTCTCATTTGTTTCTTCTTCATAATTTTCAAAGGAGTCATTAGATAAGTAATGTAAAGATATAGAGTGAATTGTCCTGCAGATCCTTGGTGTAAATCTTCATTTCTCAGTTATAAGAAAAAGGATAAGAGTATAAATGTCTCTTATTGATTGAAACGCCTCGGTTCAAGATCTCTTGAAATAATGAGTTGTGGCAATCTGCAGATCTTCGCATCTAAGAGCTTGATCATTTCTATAAATGATATTTGTTGATTAGAAATGCATGGATATGGTTGTTAGGTACTCATGAACACTGTTCCCGAACCATAGCATCCATAAATCAAATCAATTTTTGAAATAGGACAATGGGAGCATTTCCTATTTTAAACAAAAAAGAGAATCAAATGAAAATTAAAACTGCTTATTGACTGCAAAGTGATATTTTTTCTTGTAATTATAAAACTCCATCATCAGACTAGCTTGAAAGAAGTATTTCAAATTGCTGTAAGGATCAAGATTTATTTCTCTCATTAATTGTTTCTTGCCTCAACTGCTTTAACACGGCTGGTTATTTGTTTAGGAGAAAACGTAAAGAAGTGCCAATACAAGATATGGAAATTTCTTTAATCTATACTTTCAAGCATGTGAAGGGAATACTGAGTGTATCCAGTTACCCAGTTTTGCTGAAATCATTATTATTTTTTTATCTGATAGAATTTCGGGGGAGAGAGTAAAAAAAGCAAAATAGATTAATCGATATAGTTTCTATATTTAACTCTGTTCCGGATTTAAATTAAGTACCCTGATTATCGTTTTTCCCCCATTTTTATTTTTGATACTAATAAATAAGTGATAAATTATGATTTGTTATTTTCTTTATTAATTTCATCAAAAAATGAAATTAATTTTTAAATTTTGTTCATAATATAAAATAAATTAGATTAGATACTTCAGAAAAGGCAAAGAATATTTGCATTTTAATTCCAGAATCGTGCATAATTAACTGCATTAAGAATAATTGCAATTAGTAATTAAATTTCAAACAATCAGCATGTAATCATCGGAAATCATACATACTTACCTATATAAAGACTTTTCTTTATTTAATGTGTTGTTTTGAAGTTTTAACTTCGTCGTTCAAAAGTATCCATTTATTTGGTTTAGAAATTTCAATATGAAAATATTTTCTCACACAGCTTTAAAGTGAGATGTATTTTATAACTGATTGCCTACTTACTAATATTATAGTCAAAGTAGCAAGGAGAAGAGGGCGATTAATCTTAAATTAAAATAATCAATTAAGTGAATGTAAAATAACGTTGCGTATATATATATATATATATATATATATATATATAAAACCATGAGACATCATAAAGAAAATGTTTTCATTTACAGTATTTACAAAGATAAACCGAAAATATAAAGCCAGATCTTAAAATAAATTTTAAAATAGGAATAAAAAATGAATATGGAATAAATTATAGACAATATCGAGTAAAACCACATTAAAAAGATATTAACTGGCTCAATCTAACGCTCTACTTATAGATTGTGTTGTGAGGCATAGAATTCAATTGTATTTTCAATGAGTCATTCGTTAAGTTGATTTAAAATTGAGATCATTCCAACAGTATTTTAATTTTTTTCTCCGAAATTATATTTTGTAAAAATAAATTTATTCATTACTAAGTGTTTAATGTAATAAAGTTGGTTCAGATGATTGCATGCTTCAACTCTTTGTAATGAAAAAAAATAATAATTTATGCATCTCTATTACTTCGTAAAGAACTATAGACATAATGTATGGTATGATACTGTATAGACATTAAAACTTACTTTTGTTTGTTGTTGTTGTTTTTTTAAATTTTTTTTCATTAGAGAAGATAATACTAATGTTCAATTCTTGATCTTCAAATATCATTCAGTAGTGCATCAGATATGCTAGATGGCGTTGATATATAGCTTGTTAACTTTAGTAATTCGGAAGATTGCTCCTTTTATATTAGTTCAACACTTTTGGAGGAAATCTATTCAAACGGATAAAGATGACCAAGAAAATTCAACATATTTTAAAATTCTCATTTAAAAGAGGTTTAAGAAGTTGAGCGTAAGCAAGAAATTAATCGAACATTCTGCTTCTAACATAAACTTTGAAGAGAGTGGATTTTCTTATCTATGCACATCATTCCTTTTTTTTTTTTGTTATAAGCTTATGGAATGATATCAAGAGTTCTATTTTTTCAAAGGCTCAGAAATAGTTTCCAAAGTGAATAAACAAAACGAGCTTATTTTGTTGTCCTATACGAATACAGCAAATATAACTTCAATATGAATATCTATACGAACTTTTCTTGCATTACCGTAATTTTCTTCAAAATATATTTGGGAATTTTTATAGTACAAAAAAATAAGTGCTTCAAATCTACTGAAATAATTAACCTAATTGCAAAATGTCTCATACAAAAATTCGTTATGAAATCAATGATAGATTTTTACGTTTATTCAGCATACCGTAATGATTTACGGAAATCAAAATTATTATTATTATTAAAGATTCGTTGATATTAACTGTCATTATTATCAATAATTAATCCAGTGCAATGATATAATATAAAAAATGTAAGTGTAATGAAGTGGTTTTAAATAAGATAGCATCGTAATTATAGGGAAGAAATATAAACTGAACGCAAAACAAGTTAAAATTCCGTAGCGAAAAAGATGGTATAAGCTGCCATCTGTTGGTCATATTACAAAATAAAATTTAAAGCCAAAGAAAATCTTAGATTCGGAGAATTTCAAAAGAACACAGAATTGCCGTAATATACTTTGCAAAAATATAAAACATATTAAATAAGAGAAATATGATAGAAAGAGGTTTAAGGGAATCTTGAAAAGAAAACTTCAGATAAGGAAAGGAAAGAGAAACAGTCCAGAAATGTGTATAATTTGGTGACTCATACGTTCAAAATAATAATCTAAAATACGAACTGAGTTATTAGAACGAAAAACTATTGCGATTTATTGTCATATAGCAATGGAATAGAATACGTCATATTCGATCAATTAAAACAATATTTTTAAGCTGCTTTTATAAAACTGGTCTATATGTAGTATTATTGTTTGTTTTATTTGATTGAATATGACGTATTCTATTCCATTGCTATATGACAATAAATCACAATAGTTTTTCGTTCTAATAACTCAGTGTGTATTTTAGATTATAATTTGCCTAAAATATTCGTACATATGAATATATATATATATAAATATCGTACATATAAACAAAAAATGTTGTATGATTTTTTTTCGTAGCAAAGTATTAAAACTAAAAGCACTTCATTAGAATGATATTTTGACTAGTGAGCTGCTTTATACTTCTTTTATATTAGTTTAAAAAATACATCCATAAAAATACAGAAAGAAGTCCATAGTCCATACATATAGAAGTCCATAAAAATAGATAAAGTGTGATGTTTTGAGGAAATCTGAAAACCTGCATAGAATTTTAAAAAAGTAAATTGTATAATTAATATTATTTATCATGTTTTGAAAAAATATCAGCCAATTTTTCTTTAAATTTTCCTTGGAAAAAAATTGTCAAAAGAAACTTGAATCTTCGCTTTCAATGAAAATGGATTTTCACTTATATTTAAAGCTTGACAGCAGTAATTACAACCTTATGCCTTACTCCTTTTTATTAGTCGAATCTCAGGAATACATATTTGCTGACAGCCAAAATTTTGCATGAAATAATCTCTAATTCAGTTTTCTTGGTGTAAATATTTTGTGAGTGCGTCCTTAAACCCTATAATCTGCTTGAATACGGGTTCTTTTAACTACTTAAGAATAATTTGAATAAATTAGCATTTCTTAAATAAAATTTTAGATATTCACAAAATATTTTATATTTCTCAACAAATTATATTTCACTTTTTTTCATCCTCCTGTAGATATCCTTTTTTTTTTCAGTTAAATTAACCGAATCTTTGATTTATGATGTAACAAAAACTGCTTGATGAAGATTTTTTTTTTTTATTCCGTATGAAATTTTTGATGTAATATCAATGTAAAACTTATTTTTTATAAAAAATTTCTTTATTTTAATTCTTTCTAAATTGTAAAACATAGCAAAACAACGTATTTATATTACGAAATCATTTGTGGATATAAATTAATTAATAACCGGGGAAAATTAAACTTAAACTAGTTTTGTTCATTAATATAGAGTAAAAATATTTATATCTAATTGTCTTATGACAGATACATATATTTTGAAATAAAATATCAAAAATATACTATATATAATATTATTAACAAACAATTCTATTTTTATTTTTCAAACTGAGATAAAAAATTCTTCAAAATAAAATTATAAAAAGATATTAATGCTCCACATCATGTATCAGAATATTATGTACAAAGTAAGTAAAAAAAACTTTTTCTCGAAATTACACGAGTTCAAAAGTCAATAGTTTTAAATTATCCTCCTATGAATTTGAGTTATTGCAAGAATAATTATAACAACATTATTTATAATTTACTTTATAGTAACAACATTATTTATAGCTTACTTATAGTAACAACATTACTTACAGCAAGATTAATTCAAATCGCGGATGTTTATTGATCCTTTTTTAACGTGTTTCCGTCTGATAAAATGATGAAGAAAGTTTGTAATTCGAAGTTCGTTATTTATAGATTGATAATGCGAATCAAATTTATAATTTAAAAAAATTGAATCTGGCATGTATTTCTCCTCGCTTTTGGCTAAGCAATATAATTTCTTCTCAGATGGCACCGGTTTCAATTCAACAAGAAGTTTTTTTATAAACCCTCACACAACGATCTTATTAAAAGTCTTCAAATCTAGGAGCTTAAAATCCACTTCACAAAAACTTTCATTCCATGATTTAATTGTTTTATTATACCGAATTTATATATCTTATAACTCTTCGATATCTATGACAATATTTAAAATCTGCTGGCATAATTTATGTTGGAGGTAAAGTTTCCATTTCAAGATGTTTCAACATTCCTAGTTTTGTCCTAAATAACATTAAGATATTTCTTTCTATCCAAAATTGTTTCAACTTAAGTGTACAGTTTCGAGTGGCTCAAAACTAATACAATTGTTTAGTGAGAAACATCTACAAAAGGAACATTCTAAGATATTATTGTTTTTGCTAAATATTCCATATGATTTCTTATGATGTGTTTTCTGAAATTTAATAATTGAATTATTAAATTTCATATACATTAACTATAGTAATATATTACGCATTGTTTTTAAAATCTGTCGGGCAAAACGACTCATTTATGCACAGTTTCCAAAAATAAATCCGATATTAACAAAAAGAAATGCATGATGCTGATTGAATAATTATATTTCTTGAATTCCTGAAATAAAGTTTTAACTAGTTATTCAAAGCAAAATGCTCATAAAGCAGCAAAACATAATGTCATGTATTGCTCAAGTAGATTTTTTTTCTGTGAATAGTATGAACCTTGATTATGGCCTTTTCTCGATGAAGAATCTCAAGGGCCATTAAGGAGTAAACTACAAATACTTGCAATTGGGTTTTCTGTGCGAAAATATCGAAGACGTAAGATTGAATGCCTCACTTTTAACTAGAAACTTAGTCTGTGCATAACAATTACCTTTTCCTGCACAATTTCTCTCGAAAAAAAGCCCATGCTTGGTTGGGATTTTATTGCTGAGTGTACGAAATAAAATTAATTGCCGAATTCTGAATGCATATCAATAATTTCTATGCTTACAGAAACGTGTCTAACATGTGTAGAATATGTCATTTCTACATATTTTACACATATTAGGAAAATACAGGAAAATGATCAGTATTCTCCTGCATAGTATACAGAAATTTAAAAATCAATTAATAAGTTGTCCTAAAATTCGTGGACGCATTGTATTTCATATAAACAAATAATTATGACTAATGCCATTTCTTTGGTGCTACATATTCCTAACATACTCATACAGTTTTATTTCACATTTTTATTTGTCAGATAGTTCATACTGATACATATAGCGCCATCTATATATGACGTTCGTCAGGATATATATAGATGACTCTGTATAATACTTGAAGAAGATTTAACGAAAGCATTTTAAATAATAGTTGTACCATTTCATTTTTAAAATTGAGATTCTTAATGTTTATCATAGAAATATATGGAAAGATTGTAGTGTATCTGATGAGTTATAATGTTTTGTAAAGTTTCAATGTATTATAACTGATATATAATCAAGGATAACCAGCTTGGAAAATGTATTTGTATTTTGAATATTTCATTTTTACTTGATCATACTTCTTCAACTGTATTATATCGCCTAATGTGTTTCTGTTAGTATGGGAACAATTTTATTTCATTTCGTTTATATTTGTGTATTGACTTTTTCCTCTATTTTTCTTTGCAATTTGCCAATGCCTTTATCTGAAATTTTTTATCAATTGGGAAATGACTCACATCTGTAAGTCTTGTGGTATACCTGTTGACTCACAAGAAGTTTATGCATCGAGAATAATAAAAAAACCCAAGCGCTATCAAAAGATCTCATGCTGAGATTCATTATCTCAAACAGTTTAAGTCTAAGTATTCAAGAGGTTTTGTTACTATATCTTGTAGTTTTTATCTTGTCGTGACATTAAGTAAAGCTAAAACAAGACTTCTCTGATACTTTGTATGAAAAGATGACATCAACTTTTATATATACAAAAGTCAATAATACTTTTATTTTTGAAATTTAGTCTATTGAAGTTTAGGAAAATATAAAAATTAGTTTTTGTACTTTTCTTTTGGTTATAAAGTTTAAACTTTTATCATTCATTTAAAACACAAACTTATGTATTGTTTAAACTTCTTTACTTTAATTATGAGAATCTGATAATCATTTATAGTTGAAATGCTAAGTATACTTATCAGCAAAGGTTATGTAGCAAGATACTGTAGTATTGAGACTCATAGGGCATATATTAACTTTCAAGCAAAATGTAATAATAAAAAAAATCTTGTGGTATTGCTCTTCAGTATTCTTAAATTAAAACCTGATTACTTGAGAATTTTTACCGTGGTATTCCTTACATTAAAAAAAAATATGGTATTATGGTTCTAACGATTATGAAATAAACATCGGGTTTTAAATGAAAAAAAAATCTACGAATATGAGTTTCAAATTTCAGAAGAAATCTTTAGGAAGACTAAATCCCATTGTTCTAATTTAACCACTTCTCTAAACATATATACTAAAATCATATTGTTTCTTCTCTGCTAATTTCAATAGTTCAAAAATTTTTTTTTCTGAATAAAAAAAGGTTTTCGGGAAAAACTATTAATATTTCTGACATAGATCTGAGATTTAAAGGTGTAAAAAAAACTTTCAAAAAAAAGTAAAGAAGAACATTAATGAGCAATAATACGTCAGATCATGTACTAATGATTTTATCAATTATGGATAAGACTGTAATATATCTCATAAAGATGATAATTAAATGGTCTATTAACAACCATTATCAGCACCGCCTTTCTGTCATTTTTTTCTCCGGAGATTCTTAGGTAATGTAATGTAGAATAATGAGCCTTAATTTAGTTGCATATGATTGATCACAGCTTTTTAGCTTAAATTCTATTGCAAGGATTTCTTTGTTTGAAGTTATAGTTTCTTAGGTCATAGTATAGATTTAATCAGCGCTAACTGTTTTATTGATTTAAATAAAAAAAAAACTGTTTACTTTTATTTTCCTATCAATTTATAAGCGACACACCTTCATGAAACATTAAACATTTACTTGAAAACATTTTAAAGACAAATCAGAGGAAAATTAGCTTTATTATTGTATCTCTTCAGTAAGTTAAAAAGTCGTTAAGTTGCCGTATTATCTTATAAATCACATTCAGAAACTAATAGATGAATTTATAATAAACGATTACCAATGCATAAACATTATAATTTACATATATTGAAAAGCAACTGACAAGATTCAAAAGTGAAATTATAAGTTGATTTTTTTTCATATTTATATGTGGGAAGGAATGAAGGATCAAAATATAAATTTTAATTGGCACTGAAAATAAAGTGAAGTATAAAAATAATTCAAGATACAAAGTGAAGTATGAAAAGAATTCAAGATACATATGGCAAATTCCAAGTTAACTGCAGGTTTTCTGGCACAGAGGTAGCGTGTGTTCCTCGTGTTCTGGGAGTACCGGGTTCGAGTCCCGGTTTGGGGATGGTTGTTCATCTGTGTGTTATCTGTGAGGTGCATAACTATGCCTCCCTGTAAAAAAAGGTCTGTGCAAGCAAACGTGGTGAGTGTGTAGCTAAGTCGTACTCTTGGCCGTAGTTGACACTACTTCAAAAAAAAGGAGAGGCTCCTTTCGGCTTAAATCTGCTGCTGTATCAGCGGAGGACTTCTCCATAGACAAGTGCCATAAGTAACAACAACACAAGTAAACTACTTAGATCTAACGTGAGTTACATATGGTAAAAATGTATTCTAAATTTTCAGATACTAAATTTTCAGAAAAGAGAGAAAACAAAAGTAAAGCATAGAATTAGTAACTTAAAAAGGGTTAACATGAGTTAATAATAAATTTTGTTATGACATTATTTACTAATGAAATTAACAAAATTCTACTATTCATTTTTTTAAAATTTGCAATGCATAAAGAATATGTCTACTTTAGTTTTGTGAAAAAAATATTTGTGATAAGATAAAATAGTATATTATATCTTAATATGCCGTTACACATTTATGAAATATATATATATATATATATATATATATATATATATATATAT
>JAOUZG010016587.1:11093027-11117172 GCA_026289955.1 Argiope argentata | reverse complement strand
GATTAATTCTAATAATTAATAGACTACAATTAATAGTCTACAATTTAATAGTTTGATTTTAGTAACGAACTAGAAAGGTTGAGCAAACTACCCTTGAGTTTCGACCATATAAAAATTTCTTGAAATCGCATTTTGAAGTAATATCTGGTTTACGAATATACATTTAAAGATTAACCAGAGAATAATTTGGGCTCAATCTGTTTCACAAAGATCTGCTAAAAATTTGAACTTTACATCAATGATTTTGTTTGCTCATTGTTATACTTCCAAGTATTATCAGTGAAATTATGAGTTCATGCATAAAGGTATATATATATATATATACTAGCGGACCCAACAGACGTTGTCCGAAAATTTCAAAATTTCTTGAATAAGTTATAACAATCTGGTGTTCGTTTTGATGAAAAATTGTATAAAAATGTTATTATAATACCTGACGTCATCAGGTGTACAGTTCCCACAATTAAACCTATCGATTGCTTGTGAGTATGCGTATACTATGAGCTAAGTTCAATAAAGAAACTTAAACTGAACTGAAACTAAAACTTTACTGTTTCTATCCTACTTTGTTGAATAGAAAATTAAACTTGTTTTAATTAAAGGGTAAAAAAAAATGAAATTCGACCTATTGTTCTTAAATGTATATTTTTTTAATGTACAAAAAATTAATTTATCGTAATGCCATTTCATGCACGATATTTTTGGTTAATCCTTGTGGGATATGAACAAACTAATTTGATGGTTTTCCAACCTTCGAACACGCAACATATAACTGGCCATGCGAAAAGCAAGGATTTTCTAAATCTAAGCCATAAATTGACATCGTTTGACCTTTTGACTTATTAATAGTCATAGCAAATTGGAATTGGAAATTGCAAACGTTTGAATGGGATAGGTGAGTCTGAAGGAATCGTTGGGATCCGTGGTAAAAGTACAACTTCATCTTGAAATTTGCTGTTCAAAATAGTAGCCTCAAGAATATTTCTCATGATTTTTTTAATGACTAATGACTAATTTTGGTGCATTCAAATTTCGAAGCAAAATGATAGGTGAGCCAATCTTCAATCTCAACTTATGTGCTAAAGTTTTACAAATTAGCTCTGCATTGAAAAGATATAAATTAAAACATGTTTGTTTTAAAACTTATTAATTGGGTTAATAATGTATTCGTTATAAATGCATGTTATCATGAAATAGCAGGGTCGAAAGAAATCAACTTGAAGGCTTTGGCAAGGATAATCCTAATACTCCTTTCTTATACTTTGATTGATGTCAAATGTTTGACAGTTAGAGGGAGTTTGTTTTAAATTTTTAAGCAAATGCGTGAATTTTCTACACCAGTTTGGGTAACAAAAATTGGTTATGAATTTTTAATTACTTTATTTGTTTTTTTTAATTCAAAAGTATTTCAAAATGAATCCGAAAAAATCGATTAATTAACAATGTTTAGTTTTAAATGCATCAAACACTAAAAAAAAAATGTTTAAAACATATCCTTTCAGGTATAAAAAAATCGATGAAATTTGCAATATCTTTATTTTGATATTTGATGTATATTTAAACTGTAAGCTATCGTTTGGGAAAAAATTATTATGATATATTCATTCGTTTGCTCAATATCAGCATTTTTTTTATTGTTATTAGGATGCCACACCCACTTGTTTCCATTTGGACAGCTGCAGTAAAAACAGTTTCGTTTTCCTCCAAACACTGCTAGTGAGCATTATGTGCAATTCTGATTTTAAGGTGTTGTTTTTGCTTTGGCAGATGTTAAAAACTTCTACCTTTTCTTTCTTTTGTTGTTTTTTTTGATTTGTTCATTCATTCCTCATACATTTCATATTCGAATGGCTCGTTTCAGTTCCTTTGAAATTAGATTTAAAAAAAAAGTTCTATTCAGAGTTAAAATTGAAAATTACTTTTAATTACCTTTTTTTTCTTTCTAAATTTTGTTTTAAACATTTTTTTTATCAGTTTTCATTACCGAAAGCCTAAAGGACGTCCAAATAAAAGCAGACAAAGTCTGAAAATGTTAAGATCTGATGGACAAAGAAATCCTTTGATTCATAACCAAGCAATTCTAATGACATTTTGGAAGTTTCTACCAACTACAATAAATCTGAAATAGTGAATTCATCATCAAAAAATTGTATATAATAGTTACATTGTTTTGTGCAATCACTTTAATATTCTTTTTTGAAGAATATTCTTTGTCATGAATGCCAGGAAAAATTTCTTCAAATTCTTCAAGCAAGTTTTTTTCCATCAAAAATGTGTCTATTATGTGCTAAATATGGTAAAGAATTTTGTTCTGTATTTACTGCTGAAAGGGAACTTACATAAAAAACCCACCTTTGAAAGTGAACAACGAAGTTATAGAGGCCTTCTTGTCTCCACGAAGAAAATATATCAAAATTTGATTGCTTTTTTACTATAACTTAGGGAAAAAAAGTACATTATATAAAATAAATTGTATCTTATAGGCATGTATCATATTGTAATCATATAAAAACAATGATTATGAAAAAAAATTAAAAAAAAATCAGTACATGTCAAATTAGAAGAAAAACATGAGCTCATAATTTATGAAACAGGCAAATTTTGATTTGCTTCCAATTTTTTAATATATTTGTTTATGGCTGCATATATAGTTTAAAAATGTTATATGAATATAAATTAATCTTTGTGGCTAATGAAATGCTATTAAGAAAGTGTAATTTCTATTTGAACATTTTTTTTTGATGAAAAAAAGGAGTTGGTTTGGTTTCACCAATAGTATTTCCTTTATATTCTTTGAGAACTCTTACAAAAATATTTTAAATTTATAGATGTATATATTTCATAAAATAAACAATTATTTTAATAAATAGGAATATTTAACAAATTTATTTCAATTATGTTTTTGATCTGTAAATGTACATTGAAATGTATTCTTCGCAAAATATAGTTTTCTATTTCACAGTATCTATATTATTAATTTTATAAGTCAACTTCATGAAAGCAAAATTGTTTAATTCATGCAGAGTATTCATTCAAATCCGGACCCAACAACCAATTTGTAAATCTTTATTAGTAGACACAAATATTGTTTTGAAATTTTCATAACATTTTGCATGCTTGAATTTATTCAAAATGTGATTTTCCCTTTATCGCCAAATTTATCGCCAATTTGGCGGAGGCCGTATACGGGAGCTGAGCCTTGAGGGGAGTGGTCTTCAATAAAAAAAATATAAATACATAAAGTTTCAGAGTTGTAACTAAAAGTAGAATGCATAGGGTATTTGAAATTTTGATGAGCATCACAAAATTTCATTTTGAGGAAAAGCTAAAAGTACGGGTGATTAGTAGTTTAACCCCCTTCTTCGCCAAGTTGGCGATAATTTGCCAAAGATGGCAACTTTATGGTTTTCCTATTAAACTACGATCGCACCTGTGTTAACTTTTTTTAGAAAAATATATTTATTTATTTCATTTAAAAGAATCTTTTGCTGAAAATTACATTTTTCTGGATTTAATTTGCAGCAAAAATTTTAATGGAATATAAACAGAATCTTGAAAATATTTTAAGCCGAACATTGTTAGCATGGGGGAAAAAACCCGAAGCCTTATTCATTTGGCAATTACTTATTATTACGACTTAAAATAACTTTTAAAAAAGATGTACTTAAAAATATATAACTAACAGAAATACTGTTTAATTACAAAAGCAACATAACTAACCTTTTAACAGCGTGTATCCGAAGTAAAACAAAACAATAAACCAATAGCTTTGTCTCCGTTTAAATAAAGTGCTCAACAATATGCGCATGCGTTAAACTTCGTCAACAGAAAATGCATTTTTTTTCCAACATGAGTTGGACAGATTAGAAATTTTTAATTTCCTTTATTCTGTTTTATTTTAATTCAAAAGTACATCAGAATGAGCCTTAAAGGCCGATTAATTAACGAGGCTTAATTTTAAATGCAATAAATGCGATGAAAATAAAAAAATCGTTTGAAATAATCGATCGGAAACATGTTAAGCCTAACCTCATCGCTGTTAGAGAAAAACACCTGAAACCTTACTCATTTCGCGATGGGGGAAGGAAGTTATTTTGGCGGGAAAGTTAGGTTTTAATTAATAATTAAAATTCTACAATTTGTAGTGGACTGAATTGTGAATCTAAACCATTCTCGAATCCGCTTGAACACACACAAAAAATGTCATTAAAATCGGACCAGTCGTTTAGGAGGAGTTCAGTCACATACACACGCACAGAAGAATTTTATATATAAAGATATATTAAAAAATCCGAATTTTGTTTAGAATAGTTTTGTTTATAAATTCAGTCCTACGACAAAACCATCTGAAACTTTCGGAAAACATAATAATATGCCTGTAAAGCAATAAATTAAAACTCAAACTGAATATTTTCAAGTGGAAATATAATTACTTGCGGTAAATAGTTTTTAATCTCGCATGTGCTTGAAAATAGCGTGTTTTTTCTTTCATAATTTTGAAGCCAGATACATCGGGCAGTTAATTAGTGATTCCAGTTGACTGTTAGATTCAGACGAAAATTAAGATTCAAGTAAATGCTTTTGTGTTACTCTTTAAAAAATGCTGACTGATGATGGATTTTTTTTCAAATTAATATTTTTCAAATTTAAATTTGATAAATTAAAGTAAAATCCCGAAGTAAACTACATATCTTGCATAGATGAAACTAAGTGCAAATGCGATTTTATATGAACTCAGTTTCTTAATTTGTCAATATTAATGAAATAAAAACATAGTACGCTGTTATAAATCTTATTCAAGACGCCAATTTCTTTTATATTGCCTTTTGAAAATGTTTTTGTAACTTGATAAATTAAACTTTGTAACTCTTTTCTATTTGCCTTGGTTCAATTTCTTAAATTTTGATTGCGACTAAGCAATGTCATTTATTGAATAAAATAATTCTTTTTTTTATGCATTGGTATCACACTTCTTCAAAACCGGAACAAAACTGAAATACTCTGTTTATTTTTGAAGTTCAACCACAATGTTCCATACTTATATAATATTATCTATTTGGAAATCCAAATTATATTTTGCATTATAATCATAATTTAGCTTATATGCATGCTATTTAAAGTTATATGTGCATACAGAAAATCAGCTAGAATGTTGATAAATGATTTTAACTACAATTTGTTTCTAATGATTGATTTATACATATTTAATTTTTGCTGAAAAAATTTCTATAGGAGCAAAGGACATTATAAGTCATATATATACTGCTGCCATCTATTGTTCAAAATTTAAAGCAATCTTACCGATTTACGGATAGCACGAAAAGTTGAATTCAATAATTTTCGGAAAAATGCAATATTTTTCAAGAGTATAAATAGTCTATTAATTCTAATTTTTTTGTTAATTTTTCTTGTATATTTCATTACTTATTCTCGAGTTAAATAAAGATAACACGATTTAAATGTTATTTTAGGCTCACTTCTTTTAATTACATGCTTTGAAACTGAAAATACAATAATAATAATAATAATAATAATAAATAAAATTCTTATTATTTCGCAAATTATTGACAATTATTATTCATTTTATTTTAATTTCAATCATACCTTTTGATCATGTAAATATTTGTAAAAAAGCAAGTCTTATTAAAATCGCTGTATCTTTTTTTGAGTCAATTGAAAGAAAAAAAAATACAAGTACTACAAATAAAGAGATTTCCTAATTTTCTTAATTTGATATATATTTCAAGTATAAAGTATTTTATAAAAATATTATTTATTTTAATGAAGTAAAAAGGGCACTGTACTTTTGCAATTTATCATCTTGTATAATTTCAAATGTAATTCAATGATGTAATTTAAATTAATGAACTTATGTAATGTAAGTAAATTTGCACAGAAATGCACATACTAATGACATCACTCTAAAAGAAAGCGAAAAGGGAAGTATTTTGTTAAAAAAAAGCTGTAAATAATTTTTTATGTGTATAGATGACGAAAGATGTTAAAGCAAACAGACAAAAAATAATTAAAACAGTTTTAAAACAAAGTTTTTTTTTTATTAAAATGTAGAATTTCTTTTGTTTTAAATACTTTTTTTGCATTACTGCCTTTAATTTATGAATCATGATTATAAATATTATGGCATCTCGAAAAGAATATTAATCAAATTCATTACAGGTTCATGGAATAATATTTGTAAATTAAAAAATATTTAAAAGTTGTAAAACTATGAAAATAATTTGCTGTCATCAAGAATGAGTAAATGCCTTATTGTCTCAAAATTTTAGAATACTTGAAAGTAAGCAAAAAAAAATTGGTTACAAACTTCTATTTAAAAGAATTAAAAAATTATAAGTAAATAAAATCTGAAAGAATAATTTAATACTATAGAAATAATAATACAATTATATTTAAAGATTTAAAGCTTTCTATAAAAGAGATTAACAATCCTCATTGCTTGCAAAATTAACACACCTTTCTATGCAGTTTTATAGCGTTTTCTTTCATACAGGTGTCAAAGGTCTCTAGTAAGTTTATTTTAAACTCTTAATGTGTAGCGACAATGGAAGCATTGCGAAAATGGAAGAAGAAAAATATCGTTCTGAATACTATCTTGTACTTCCATGTAAATTTTCAAAAAAAGCAAAAACAAACGTTATGTATATATGTTTTATTATTAGTTAGAATCTAAATTAGTTAGAATAATTATTATTTGAAGTTGGATTATAAATGTTTTAAAAGAAATATATCTGAGGTGATTCTTACTTTGGGATTTACAAAAATTTCATCGAGAATTATAATACAATCAAGTGAAAGTTGTGTCTATGAATAAATAACAAATAGCCTCAAAACAAAAAAAAGTGTAAATGCCAAAATTTATGAATAATTTATCACCTAAATGAATACAAGAAACAAATTTTAGGAAAAAAATGATTTGAAATGTCGTGTAATAATTGCTGAGGTTTTGATAACAAAGACAATAATTTTCATCGCCTTTTATTCATATTGATTTTGTATAAAATAAGTATTCTAATTTTGAAGTTTCAGTTAGTTTTCTTCTATGATGCTCGGTTTTTCCGCAATCGTTTTTATCCATGTATATATTATGTCGGAACTAAAAAAGTATTCGCCAAAAGGGAATCGTTTTCAGCTTTTAATTAGCATCCCTATATTTTAGCAAGAATCAAAAGATTATGTAAGCGACTGATATACTTGTATAGAAAATTTTCAAGGTATAAAAAAAATTGTAAAATAATTCTCAATGTAAATAAATTTGATGTAATAAATGCAAATGTAAAAATTTATTTACCAATGTAATAAATTATCAAGGTTAAATAAATTTTTTAAAGTAGTTTATTAGAACTTCAATTTCAACTTTCTCATTTTGAAATGTTTTAGCTTTATCTATAGATTTTCCAATTAATCATTGATCAACAATTTATATGACAATACCAAAAATGAAAAAGCATTTAAAATTCCCGGTAATTGCAAAGAATTCCTTGTAATTATATTAGGGAAGAATTAAATAGGAATTTCAGAAAATACTTAGAATCATTCACATTGCTTGAACATAACATGAGCAACGCTTCCAGAAAAGATAACTTTGATAGAAAATATTATTATCGTCTCTGATGTATACAAACAACAGCTCAACTAAAGCTTGGAGACCACGGTTAGATTGGTTAATTGCATATTGATCAATTCTTGTTGGAGTATTTTGTGGTTCTGTCCATGGATTGAGTATTCCAGGAAAAGCTACAATAGTACGATTTACCTTAATTTTTCTTACTTGAATGCAGTTTGGAAAATAGTAGTATTATACCCTTTAAAGGACCAAATTAATTTTTGATAAAGTTTATTCAGAGAAATTATATACATTACTTTCCATACAATGTATACAGTTTGCATTTTTCCGAAGGCAGATGTACAATATTATAAAATAGAGTTGCAATAAAAAAAATTATGAGACCATATTTGTATTCACACTAAAAACTGAATAAAATATAATTGAGAAATTTAATTCAACTAAAATTGTGCTCTTCATCAGGGTAATAGATGAAAATAAGAAGATTCCGTAAATATAATAATTAGTATTATTATTTAATAATTATTATAATTAATTATAAATTATTATTAATTATTGTTAATTAATTATTACGTAAATATTATATTATTATAGTATTAATAATAATTTCTTTAAAATTGATTTATAAAGTTGGTTTTTATATTACAATTTATATATTTTGTTTTTAGATCTGTTTAGTAATATATTTGTTAGAATATCCAACAGATGACGCCACCATGCTTATTTTAAGTCTTGAAGCAATTAATAATTACAGACCTTTGGAAAGTGACATCCTTGATTACATTTTTTTTAAACTTTATGCGCATAACTTTCAGAATTTGTGATATTAGTATTATATTTACCTTATTTTTTATTTAAATGCTGACAGATTTAAAAAATTACACGCCTTAAACGAAATAAGTATTTGTTATAATCAAGCGCACTGCTGCTATCTATCGGGAAATAATTGAAGTAAGATATTTTTATGAGAGTTTCCCCTAATATTCAAAGAGTGGAATATATGTTTAAATGCATGTTGCAACCTCTCAAAGTTAATATTTATCTCAATAATTCATTTAGATATTAAACACAAAAGCACATGGAAAGATTTCTGTTATGAAGTGAAGAAAATTTACGAAATGATTTTCATCAAGTTAATAAAAAGATGATTAAAA
Organism: Argiope argentata; assembly: GCA_026289955.1. Lineage (NCBI taxonomy): Eukaryota > Metazoa > Arthropoda > Arachnida > Araneae > Araneidae > Argiope > Argiope argentata. The sequence goes on along the minus strand of JAOUZG010016587.1, from coordinate 11,108,433 downwards.
ATAATGATTTTTTTTATTTATTGGTTTATGGTGAGATGGGAAAATTTTATTGTATGATTCTTTCAAAACTTAATTTGTCTTCATTTCTTAGTCTTAAAAAATATGAAACTAATCTGAGTATCTATTTTTTACATAACTTCTGCAGTATTTTAATTCAGAAAGCGTTAATATCCATAGTTATATGTAAATAAATATATACGTTTTAAAGATATTAATCGGAGAAATAAGAAGTTAAATGATTCTGAAGCAATTTTCAAACGAATTTTTAATTCGTATCGAAGAATTAGCTTCAAAATATAATTATAAAGAAAGATTATCGTCCTAATGCACAAATAATTTGTATTTCAGTATTTGCAAGAAAGTATCCAATAATTTAAAATTTTAAAGAAAATGCTTGCAATCATTACCATTTTCAACTGCAACGATTACATAAATGATTAAAGTGTCGAAATTTGTTTTTATAATTATACTTAATTATGCATCATATTACAAATATGAAAATAAAGAAAATATATGTTATGACTCCCTATAAAACATTGACTATCCTCACAAAAGAGTTTTCAAACAATGGTTTTTTAATTAAAAAAGTGTAATTATTAAAATTTCAACGAATTTTCAGAGTCGAAACATATTTTAAATGAAGTTAGCCTTTTTTTCTGTCTTCAAATACGCTATCTACAAAAGATAAAGAGATAGATAAATAAAATTTGATGCTCCGGTTTAGCACCTAAAAGGTAGATCCATAACAAATTGAGAACTATTTTTTCCAAAGGGTTAATAATCAGTTGGTCTGTACTTACGCATGCAAAAATTCCAAATCGCAATGATTTAAATAAATAAAATTTAGAATATGAATTTTTAACTTAAAAAGAATTTTTTTTTAAATAAAATTTTGATTTCAGTTTGTTGAAAGAAAGTCTTCCGAAATACATATTCGGTTTTCTAATGCTTACGTTTTAATACATACCTGCGATTAATAAAATCGCCAACATTTGGTTTTTAAAATGTTCTTTCGTAGCTATTTATCACCAGTGACGTGTGATTAGTGCACAAGTACTGGTTTTCTTTTATAAATCATGAATCATGCAACTCTCTTTTTCAGAACTCATTTGCAGAATTTACGAAATAAACATCTGAGTTCTCGTAGTGTTGACAGCCTTAATTTCAGAACTTAACAAGTGTATAGAGTTTAGTTGGGCTAAGGCCCTTATTGGGATATATGGTAATGAAAATGCGGATCATTATGCATATATAGTGGCACACACAAAGAGTGTGGATGTAATTGTCCCCTAATCAAATGGCGTCTTAAAATTGGAATTAGGAGAAGAAATTAAGCTACAAGGGTTTGACAGATGGTGTATATCGAAAAAAGAAAGATTAACTTACGATTTTAGTCCTAATCCAGAAACAAAAATAAGACGATACCATCCATTGGTAATCCAAATTATTTCAGGACAATGGAGATTCCCAGAATATTTCCAAAGATTTGGAAGAATGCAGGAAAATAAATGCGTTTGTGGAAGAATCGGTACTGTTTACCACTATTTGAAGGAATTCACAGAAATCTCCGAACATAGAAAACATCTACAAGTTGAAAATAATGACTTGAGCTCTGTACTGATGGAATAAAGTAATCTTAGGACTCTGAAGGACATGATGTCTAAAATTGGCAGTTTTTTGCCAACTGTTTGAAAGTTTGTAGAGAAGGAGGTGGTCAGTATTTGACCACTTTGGGATCAATTATCTCGAAAGGAATATCAGTTTGACAGATTTGGTCAATGTAAGGATGGACATTGCTACAGTCCACAGTCGTCCGTAACAAATCCTGTCGATGTTGCTGCGTTCAGTGGTGGCGGTTTGGTTGGCTGTACATAAGAAGAAGAAGCCTTAATTTCATGTGGATAGGTCCACAATGTTATACGGAAATGTTTACTGGAGACCACTATCATTTCTTACAATCAAGCAATTTTTTTTCAAATTCTCAGAGCCCGCGTTTTCATTCATCAACTGACTGCTTGGGGAAGCGTTGTAAGGGAAAAAATAGGGTTCACCAATGCTGTTGATGACAGTCTTCGAGAGGATCATAAGTCGGAAAGATTTAACGTAATTCCTTTTGCCTAGTTTTTAAAAATTAAATAGAAAGAAGAGGCGTACAACTTAAAGTAGAACTATGCGATACAATATGCAAGCGCCTTCATCTATCAATGTGCAAGCGTCTACCTTATCGTTTGACTTTTGTATGTAATAATTTAAAAAATGAGTTATGTTGAAAATGTTTATCAGATTTCTATTTAACAATCTAGAATTACTAAAATATTTGACTTTCAAGACTTGAAGAAAAACTTTTATTCTACAACATTTATTGTACTCTTCTTTCAGGTCAGATGCTTTTTCTAACATAACTACCTAATATAAACATATATTAGGTAATTTAAAAACGATTTTATAACATGCACAAAAAGGTTTTGAATAATATTTTTATTTAGGAAAGATTCGTAATGAGTTACTTCAATTCTTAATTAATGAAAAGATGTTTTTGCTGATTTTTTATGACTTTTGACTTAATAATTATGAATGAATCCATATTTTCCAAAACATTAAATATAACAGAATAGAGAGATAAATTAGACGTGTGACAAAATTAAATTGACAGAAATGACTAAAATTAAATTGACAGAAATGACTAAAATTAAAATTAACAGAAATGACTAAAATTAAAATTAACAGAAATGACAAAAATTAAACAGATTTGACTAAAATAAACAGAATTCGTATAATATTAACACATCATATATCAATAAGTAATTGGACACCAGTGATAAAAGAGATAAGCACAATTTATTGATATTCAATACTTATTTGAGCCTCCGCTTGTGGGTATTATAGCCTTAATTCTCAGAGTTAGGCTTTCTACAAGTATTTAGATGATGAACAGTGGTAGTTTCTTCCACTCATCAAGGATAAGAGACAGAAGTTCTTTCGCAAATTTTGGAAGATTGCTCCTTTAACTAGCCGATGCAACTTATCCCAAAAGTATTCTATATTATTCAATTCGGTTCATCCCATTGTCATCATACCAATCTATAGTGGATCTTGCAATATGACAAGTGGCGTTGTCATCCTGGAAATAAGAATGATCCAACTCGTAAAATTGCCACAGTGCTGGAAATACATTTTTGTCGAGAAAAGTATAGAAGTTGAGCGTGGCATGAACTGGAATCAAAGGTCCCAATCCATACCACGGGGAACATCCACGACCATAATTCTAATCGCCCCAACTTTACTTAAGCAAAATGCATTCTGACAAAGGGCGTTCAAATGCAATAATAAAATATGAAATTATTTTAATCCTTTTCCATTTAAAATTATTCCCTTTTGTATATATATAAAAACTGACTTACTTGAATATTCACCGTATAACGTACTGAAAAAGAAAACAAAATTGCTAATACTCATCATTTGTCCTTACTCTTTTCTTTTTAATCTTTTTTCAAGCTTAAAAACCGATTAAAATTGAAAAACACTAATGTCACCAAGGCTGTTATTATGGTAAAGAAGAGCAATCGCAAAACCGGCATACAAGTTATATGTTATTATACATAGTGTATTCATAATTACTATGCACATACTTAGCTTTTAAAATATGTAATTCCTTTGATAATATTTAAATATTTATTTCGTATTTTTTGCGCACTTAATTCCCAAACTTTTACTATGTCAAGAGATTAAAGCAACTTAAACTATATCGTGTATAGCAACCCATTTTTAAATAAAACAGCATTATTTTGGAACAAGATGTCATAAATGAGTGCACTTTTTTTTTTAAAGCGAACATTGAAATGTTTAAAATACAGTGAAAAATAGCTCTCCAAAACTTTTTTCGGGTTTATTATTAATTTAAAAAATATTTTATGAAGACGGCTTAATCTCGACGCATCCATTTAAACAAGAATTTAGGGACATTTCTTTGCGTATGAAGTACAATTCATTTCTTTATATAAATTACCAAGAAATAAAATGAATACAATATTAGGTATTAAAATAACTATATTGGAATGGAGTTTATGCTTTATAAAAGTGCTCTTATGTAAAAATAATAGAATTTTTGAATTTTTAAAGGATTTTATAATCCCTAAACCCGTTTGGGATACAATACTTTTAACGCACAATAAATTTTCTATTGAAATTAATTTATTTAAATCTCTTTATTCCTATTTTTGTTATTTAATATTCTGAAATACTATGAAAAAAGAATGTTTCTACAAAGAAATTTAAGGAGGATTAGTTTTCCATCCATACAATTTACACTGAATTCAATGAATATTTTGATGATTCGTCTGCAGAAACTAATTAAGACATAACCAAAAATAATAAGATTTTATTTTATATTTATATAGAAAGTTACTTTCATAGAAGACGTAATGATTCAAATTACATAAAGAAGAATTCTCAAAGAAACTTTTCGTCTAAAGACTCTACTGCAGGCATTAAAATTACATTAATAGCATTTAAATCTTGCATTATATTTCATTGAAAACTATTATTTCGATAATAACCTGCCCTATTTACATTAATTTTATGTCCAACTTTTGATCCAACAAATGTTCAGTATTAGATAGATAAACTAGATTATTTTATTTAATAAGTTCAAATAAATTTGAATGAATTCTATGAATTTATCTATTTCTACTTTAAGTATTGTCACACAAAATAAATAAAGGCCAGATAAGAACATATTCAAATAATTCAAAATTTGTATTTAATATTGTTTAATTTAAAATATCAAGTATTTAAAGAAATATATTATTTGATACTATTTTATAATTTATTAAAAAATGTATAAAAGAATATTTAACTCTCTTGTTAATCATTCGAAACTTAAAAACGTCACATAAAATGTGGCAGCAAGACAAATATTCATCACTGCGAAATTTGTAGTTAATTCTGATATTTTAAAACAACGTTGCGTTAGCTTAAATTACTGATCTTTGTATAATAAATTGGAAATCCAAGGGGAAAATGTTTTTCTTTCACATTATAATTAATTGTAATTCATTCATAAATAACGAATCCCGGGATTACCATTAATGTCAGCTGTTCCTCTGCAAGAAACCTCGTCAAGCCAAAAGTAAACTTTTACAGGAACCGAGTAAAGCTGACTGTCATCTTCGGGGATTTGTTTCTGGGTTATTATCTCACGTTATTGATCTGTTGGTTTACATCATCGTGGTAGACTTTTTCTTTCCCACCAGTTTTTTTTCTTTCCTATGATCCTTTTTATACTTGGAAGAATAAAAAAAGAAAACTAATTTCATTTATCTATACCCAAAACATTTTTGGTTTTAATATCACTCTATATCAATTTAATTTTCATATCTTTATCAGAGATGGAAATATTGTGTTTTGAGTTTATACTAGTATTTTAAATATTAAATTAAAATTAATAATTTTATTACATGATTTGTATTACAATTTTAAAATAAGTTATTATGTTCAATAATCTATATAATTTTATTACAGAGTACGAATAATTAAGTAAAACGATATAATAAAAAATTATGTTTTTATAAAAATAAGTATTTATCTTTAATAAATTGAGAAGAAATATTTGAACGAAATGCAAACTTAATATTGATGTATACTTAAAATTGAATGGGGATTCAGATATTGCTATTATTTTGAATATTTCTACAAAAATCATTTTTCTTGCAGTATGTATTATAAAGGATGTCAATATTTTTGAAAAATTATAATAATTACTCCTAATAGTAAATGAATAAAAAAAATGCAAAAAATATCATAATTGTGATGCCAAAAAGGCATGTATATGCTTGTTGGTTAAAGGAATAAAACATAAGTGTGAAAAGGAAAATTTTTGCGCCTCAAACTTTTGAACAAGAAAATTTTATTTGCAGCGTTTATATTCATCATTAATAAAAAATGAAATATGGATTTCGGCATTTTTAATAAAAAGATATCTGCAGAAATTATCGACATGATTTAGCTACGTCTCTTTCTTAAATGCAATATATTAGCAAAGTTATTGAATCAGACATTAAGAGAAGATTAAAAAAATAATATGTGTGGAAAGATCATTATACATGACTTTCAGGCTTCGATGTCAATTTGTAGCGATTGAAAATTAAAATTTGATCCTGAAACTCAGATCAAGGCCAGAGAGAAATAACGCCAAATGATGATTAATGATTTTCAATATGTAATGCATATTGCTGAAATACTGAGAACTAAATGTTACTCTTTTTCAACAAGCCCTCAGAGTCTAAACCGGCCTCATCTATGAAAGTGCTCTGGTGGAAGAAATCATTTGGGACTCTAAGTTTTTTGGCAAAGTGAATTACAATTTTTTGCAATTTCTTTTTTGATTCTTAGTATAGAAAGTGGATTTAAGCGTTATGCACATATGCTTGAAAAAAGATAATTCTTTATTAATTTTAATTTTAATTTTCCGCATTTCATTATTTATTATTTTGGTACCTTTTTAAAAAGTAGTAAGTATTGGAAAATTATCTATCTTCTGTATTCTTAGTAAAAATCCCTTCGTGCTGTACAGGTCTGGTTTTAACACAAAACATTTTAAACTTATCAGTAAAAATGATTGGTTATAAACCTGAATCACTTATAAACACTTTATCATATTTGTTACTTTCAATTTATCTGTTATTTTTGGATTTAATCATAATAGTATAAACATATGATTCTTCAAAGATTTTCATAGTTTCTACACTTTTATTGTAAGTTTGTGTGGCTTGTGCGAACAATATTCGTCAGTTGAAGCTTAAATTGCAACTTTTGAAGTCGAAGTAATTTTATTGCCATAATTACTTTGTAGACATGAAATGGATTTACTTTTGAAATCTTGAAATTTAATTTTTCTTCTTTTTACTTTTCTAATTTGTTTTTAATTTTGTTTGCTAATTTTTTTAATCGAGTCTTGTCACCCAGAGGGATACTTCCTTAGATTAGATTTAATTACCTTAGACATGTTTAGATCTAAAAGTATTAAACATTTTATAATACAAATTATGAAATTAATATTTTTAATTTAAACAAGCAAGTGAGGTAAATGATCGTATTTTATGTTTATAATACATAGCGCACTTGCGTTAGAATGTAATATATCTGTAAACTTTGTATATTTCATAACCCATCGATTGTTCCAGCTAAATTTCTTCCACTTTACTTTACATTTCGCTATTACCATTAAATATTATTTTAGTTCTTGATCTTGTTGGGACTCTCTCAATTGCAGGGACCCAGTACATAACATCCGCCTCGCTACCTCCACCTAGACGGCCGAACCTGCTTAAAGTGGCTATTTGTTCGAGTGTGAGACCGCTTTCTCATTGTAATTGTCTTGTGCGTCTTTTGAATGGTTGTAGCTATCATAATCTATCATAACTACAACAGAGAGAGAAGCATGAGGAACAGGCCTCTCCCTCTAGAGCAATACTAACTTCTAATAAATTAAATATAAAACAATACTAACTTCTAATAAATTAAATCTAAAACAATACTGACTTCTAATAAATTAAATCTAAAACAATACTAACTTCTAATAAATTAAATCTAAAACAATACTAACTTCTAATAAATTAGATCTAAAACAATACTAACTTCACCAGAAAACACCGCTTCGCTATTCCCTCTCAAGAAAGCAACTTGCCACGGTGACTTGATGGTGAAGCCTCAGCTTCGAAACAGGTGAGTTTCTGGAAGCCCGATTCCTCCAAAGGACCATCGTGTAAGCCGGTCCGGTGCACGTTAAAACAGTCGGGGCGAAATTGGTTTCCCTCTGAGGAGGTATAGAAGTTTGGAGGGGGGGGTACCAGCTCAGGTGTCGTCCTTGTCATCTGACAGTGGTTCGAAATTGAAGGATTCGCCCCAAAATAGCCGTACTGTTGCTTTAAAACGGGACTTTAATAAAAACTAAACTCAGAATAAGCATATCAACAATATGGATGGAAAAAGTCCTTTATCCGTACAAGAAAAAGTAAGCCGGCGTCCTGGCATAGAGGTAGCACGTCTTCCCCGTGATCTGTGATTGACACCTGTAAAAAGGGACTGTGCAAGCGAATGTGATGAGTGTATAGCTAAAGTCGTACTCTTAGACCTAGTTGGCTCTACTTCAAAAAGAGACGCTTATTTCGGCTTAAATCCACTGATGCATTAGCGGTCTTGTCCATAGCAAGTGCCATTAGAAAAAACAATAACAGCATACAATGTAATGCACGGAGAAAGTAAGGCAAGGATTTCAACCGTTTTCTCAATTAACAGAATTACCACAACATTAGAAATGGATCTTTAATGGTTCTGAGATGAAAGTCTCTGATCTTGTACAACTTTCGCATCTAAAAATAGAAATAAATTTATTTAAAAAAAACAATAATTTCTGGAGATGTCTTATATTTTTAGCCTGCTTAACAGATATAAATTCCAATAATTTTTAGAATAATCCCTTCAAGTTTCAGAAAGAACTCGTTTGATGGAGAAGGAAAGAGTACCTTTCTTTTTCACTTTTATACTAAGGTTTCCTTTTGTAAGCAACGATTCTAACGACTATATAAAAGTTTTTTTTTCAAATAACATTCGTTGTTCATTTCTCTGAATATCTCTTGATACATGCATGCATGCGTGCGTATGTGTATGTCATTCAATTTTTTTTTTTCATATTTTCTCTATGTTATTTCTCTTGAGCTATCTTAATACACAATTCTTACATTTTTAATTGTAGGTACTCTTATGCAATATTTATGAAACAGTATAATGTTTGTCTATATTTTACTACAACAAAATATAGATTTAATAATTTAATTATCTAAGCGAACATACATAACATAATTAATTTACATAATTAATCTAGGTTTTGTCGAAAATATTTTTGCGAAAAATATTGTTAACGTAATTGCTTAATTTGTTTATTGAATACATCCAGTAATAGAACCTTTAGTAGAATCTTTTATGACTTATCACATTGTTCTCTTATCCAGTTATTTGCATTGACCTTGTGTCATACGTGAATTGTATATGTTTAAATTTGTAAGGGAAAATTCAATAAGTAAGTGACTCTATAAATCAATTCAAAAGTTGCTTGGAAATATCTCAATGACTCAATGAATTCTTAATTGAATCGGTATAACACCAAATTTTCAAAACGGAAAGTGTAATTTAACCAGATATTTTAAACTGAGACATTTTTTTCAGTGGATTAATTGGTTTCAAAATGCTTACAATTACTTCTCAGTAACAATTTGATCAGTTTCAACACACTCTATGGTTTTATAATATCTGAATTATTTATAGAACGTATTTTGGCGCCTTGTCATGCTTAGTTCTATGGATTGTCCTCAAAATAAGTAGATTAATGTCCTTTGACTTGATCATATAAAAAATGTTTATGTCTCATTTTACTGCGAATAATTGGTTTTCCGGATTTTTAGAGGATCATCTTCTTCATCAACAACGGATATTGATGAAGAAGAAAATAATTTGAGATCATCTTCTTTCACAAAATCCTGCTATGATTAGAAATTTTTACTAATTCATTCGAATTTGTTTAGTTTGTGAAATACTCAAATGGGTTTTCGTAAAAATAGCATACTCATTAAAAGAAATTGAAGGTTCTTTTTTAAAAAGTTATAGATTTTTCCTTTGAGTTTAATCTCTAATATACAAAGTTTTCATTTAAAATATACGTCAGTACCCAATATACGGTGATGTACAAGCCAGACAACTTAACATTTTTAATTTCAAAGCCAGATATATGAAACAGTTTATTGTAGAAGTACAATTGAAATGCCATTGAGATTAAGAAATATATTGATATTGAAGTCAGTTGAATGCTAATTTTTTTCAAAGAGGATCAAATTTATGTATATTATCCAGATAGTTAAATTGATTTTTGTTAAGATTTATCTTTATTTTTAAATTCATTGATTAAAGTTCTACAAATATATATTAAAACTTATAAACTAAGAACAAATTTTGAATTACAGTGAAATAATCATTATGAATAATAATAAATTTTATTAAGATATTTCTAATACTAACTTAAGCATTGAGCATAACTTTATGTAACGTATTAACTTAATATATTTTATTAAAAGTTTCCCAATGTAATTAAAAACTTAAGGAAATTAAAACTTCCTGTATAATTAAAAGCTTCCAGCAATCTTAATATTTTGTTTATTCCAAAGATTCATCAGTTACTAAAGTTAATTTTATCCCAATGAACAGAACATCTAGTGGGACGTAGCAGAGCATCGAGATAGCCATTACACTCCATATTAAAGACAGTATTTTTCTTTTTAACAGGAATATTGTCAATTCTCAGAAATAGATACCCTCTTCGCTTTTGCATATGCACCTGGAGCTTATTGCGCACAATAAGAGTTTACATTTAAAGTGTTAAAAGCCAAAGCTACATTTAAAGTGTTACATTTAAGGTTTTAATCTACATTTAAAGTGTTAAGAGCCAAGGTCAGGATGTGACAAAGAATTCTTCAGAAATATGTACATATTACTGAGTAACATCTCTTTGTGAAGTTAAATCATCTTACTGTGTAGCAAACTTTCTGGAGATAAATCATATGAAAGTTTCCGTCTAAGTACTCTAACGTGAATATCTGCTACTAAAAACTTCAAAAATATTCCATAAATATGATGGATAACCCTCCTCATACGGTAGCACTTTTTATCGTAACAAACGATACACCTCATATTAGTAACTGACTCACAAGGAGGATAAGTAAAACTGAAGGGTACTTTATATACATATAATTCTGATGTGGTAATGAAAGATTCTTATAAACTCATCAGAGTACCCTAAATTTGAATTTTTTGTATGAAGGTATCCGAATGCCTGTGTTGTGTTTTCTTATAGCACTTGCCATGGCCAAGCTCGCTGAGAAGTCAGCGATTTAAAGGTAATCAGCGTCTCTTGTTTTGTAGTGGCGCCAACTAGGGCCAAGAGTACGACTTTTGCTACTCACTCATCACATTCACTTCTACAGCCCCTTTTTACAGCGGGTGGGTTAAAAAGGGGCTGTAGAAGTGAACAGCCCCTTTTTGCATTCACATTCCTTATTGATAGAACAAAGAAGAACAACCATGTCCTATTCGGAGCTCGAACCCGAGATGTTCAGATCACTTCATGCCTTCAGTTATGTAGTGGAAACAAAGATTCCAATGTTAGTATTCTTATGCTTGGACAATTAATCAAATTAATGTAATAAATTTTATTTTAAACTTATTTATGATGCTTAGTTTAAAATAATTTATCTTATGTGCAAAGTTAATAAATATAAGGGGAACTTAATCAATTTTTAACCTAAATCCAGTTAACTTAATCCTTCATTTAACCTGAATCCAATTAAAATGGTCGAAGACTAAAGATAATTTAAATTTGTGGAAATAGTCTCATCTCTAAGTTTCTATTAAAAAGAAAAAGAATTTTAATTGGCTGCAAAGCCAATAGGTTTGAATCTTGGCGATATTCAACTAATATTTTTATGTATATTATTCTATACATTTGACTTCCAAATTTTAAGAGAAAAAATATACAACTTTTTAGACACCTGCATTTACAGTTATTTATTAACAAATTCTCGTGTTTTCTGGGATATTTAAAGTGGTTGCTTTGAATTCCAAGGAAACATTTCTCTAGTGTACTTTTATATATTTATTTATACTGGTAATTTTTATATAATTTATTTGAAATTAGTTCATGTTATGAGCAGAAAAATCATAAAATTACGATTTTTTAAACAAATTCTTAACACTTTCAGAATATATAAATAAGAATTTAAACACAAAATAATGATGAAACATGTAACTCTCTGTCTGGTTTCTGGGAAAAAAGGTGAACCTTTATCATTTTGTTTTTCATTAATTCTTTGTAGGGTTCCTGAATCCCCTCGACGTCATACTTCATTTTAAAATGAGAGCTCAGATATATTCTTAATATGGTCTAAGTCCGACCTTTTTGGAGAAATTCGCAAATAATATGTACATTCGAAAATTTCCGGGTACATTTGAGCGTGTAGTGTATTTTGAATTATCATATTTCATATCTTTTCTCCATTTTCATAGCAAAAGATGCGTTTATTGCAGACATTGAGGACAAGATGATAGGTGACATTTTCGCTAGTAACAAATATTCTCAAGCAGTATTCAAACGAAAGGAATCCCATTCCAAATAAATAAACCTGAATTTCCCTCTGAATGAAAAGTTACGGTTTGAATGGCGACATCATGTGTATTCTTCAATAAGCACCATTGGTGTTGGAGAACGATTAACGGTTTTGTATGGCAAGATTTCCCTAGAGATCAAGATCACAAAACTAACTAAAAAAATTGGATTCTGGAGTCTGCCCCTGGATAAATGGGCCTGGTCCAGTTAATTACCCTCTTTTATTACCATTCGATGGAACCCTAAAGAAAACGTTCAAGAAATAGAAATATTTTTTTTCATTCTTCGCAGCTGAGAGTCATTGTAAACTGAATATGGGAAAAGCAGAACGAGTCTCAGGTGAGGCATAAATGCCACTGTAATACGATTCGCAGGCGATTAAAGATCAGTTCAAATCGGAGCTGCATTCCAACACCCGAATTTCTTTCTTCATTCGATTCACACAAAATTTTTTTTTATGGTGAGGGGATAAAACTCCAGTTAATGAGTTAGCTGATTGAAAGGACTTGTTTTAAACAGTAATTCGGGATATTTTTTTATCCATAAGTAATTATGATGACCATACACAATAGACAAATTTTAAGCAAGGAAATGACTGAAGTATGTATTATGTCTACAAAGCTTTCGAATTCTTTTCTAATACATAATTCTTTCTTTTTTCTTCTGTGAATGTAAAAGAGTTATATTTATTATGTTATATAATTTCTGTATTATATATATTGATATCGAATATGATAAAATAAAGAGAAAATTAAATTTTTATAATTAGAATAAATTTAAACATTGGATTTAGGTAATTTCTTATATTTAATTACCATAGTTAAAAATAAATCAAAATTACGATGAACTATGGCATGTTTATTCAATCCAGTTGAATATAATTTTGCTGTTCCAGAATTTTTAAAATATGTTCATGTCAATCGCGATGATTTTTTGAATATTGAAGGGAATGAGGCATTTCTGTATCTAATTTTATAAAAATTTAAAAGATTGATAAAAAAATGATAACTCATAAAATTCATAATAGATGATAAAAGAGTGCCATTTAAGGAAAAATAATCATCGAATAAATAAAATCCCCAACTTTAATAAAGTTTTTCCATGTTAAATTTTTTATTACTTTACCAGATGAAAAGTATTTTTTGTTTCACCTGTTTATTTTTAAATTAAAAAGGCCTTTTTTGTTGAGTTATTTTCAATACTTGCTCCCTTTTGTTAAATTTCGTCATTTTCTTTCTAAATACAATCAAGATTAAATACTCTAAATCAATCTAGATTCAAGTCACCTTTTTTTACGAGTTCTTTTAATGAGGTTTAAGAAACAATTTTATTTTAAGATATAACTATTTATTCTAGAATAAAAACTCCTCCATAAAAATAAAAATAAAACATGAATTAGTTTAATTTCACGTCAACAAATTCGATCTTTTTATTGCATATATTTCATTAAAAAAAGCTTTCAAAAATTGATTTTTTTTTCTATCTGCATATTTCCTAAAAGGATAATAAAAGGCAAATATTAAAAGTTCTAAAATAAAAATCTTTATTTTTGATACTCATTTCTTTTATGATAAACGCCATTTTCAGATAAGTTTGTTTTTGAAAGATAGAAGTTAATTTTATTAATCTTTATTTCTCTGCCCTTTAGTCTTTCTTAAATGTATTCATAGATATTAGTTTTAGCAGGATCCGAAATCCACAATATATTTATAAGTGACTCAAACTCAACGAAATGACTGGAGAGAAGCTTGGAGCAGATTGCATATATAATGGCCCACAATCGATAGCATAGCATAATAAAAGCATATGACTGCTTGCCGAAAGAAAGCAAAAACAAGAGAAAAAAATCCCAACAAGGGCGAGAGTAGGTAACATTAAAACAGAGCAGGTGATTGGGCTCAGGTGGCAGCGGTGCTGTAGACGGCGCCAAGATGGGGAAACCGATGCGCAAAATATCCTTGTTCCTGCTTAGAGATAAGAGGGGGAATAGGTTCCCGAATATCGGCAAGATTTCCAGCTTAGAGGACCCCCTCCCCTCAATAGCTTGAGACAACATTTCGCTGAGCTGAACAAGATCAAAAAATTAGATGAGAATTTGCCCCACCCTGTGCTCTGGCTTTTCAGAGAAATGATTTCATTTTCGTCCCGTTTGGAGGACTTTTTCATACGATTTGTTATGATCCATTTTATCGTTGCGTGTATACGGGCAGTAACAATTCTAATGGAGTATAAAGCGTAATCCGTTTTCGAGGGTACTTTAAATAAAAAACATGGCTTGGAATGAAGTCAAATAGCTAATGACGGTGTTGGAAGTAATGTGGGGGGAAATTTTCCGGTGATGTATATCCAGATTTAATTCTTATAAATCCCTATAGTTTTCTTCAGATTTTTTTTGTGTTGGAAACATAGTTACATGTGGAGCTTTCTATTTCGGTAATACAGTTAAAGTAATTTGAGATTAACTATATTCAATAAGGCATAGATAAAAGTTATAAAATAATTTATTTTTGTGTGCATACCAATTCGTTTATAGGTCACATTATGCAATAAATATGATTTGTACCATATTCCAGTGAAGTTATTTGCTTGTAACCTAAAATTAAAGTTTTGTTTACTTAATTGTAATTCATTGTAATGAATTACAAATACAATTAATCAGATGTATTTTATTGTAATTAATTAACTTTAATTGCAATTAATCCCAAAGTTATGTCTTAATTTAGCTCGTAGTCACTCCCTTCTAAAATTTTATTTCCTGATCCATTCCACTTTTTTATTTAATAAATCAAATGAAGTATTATAAAGATAATGCACAGTTGAGTCCATGTGCCGAGTGGATGAATAAATAAATCACTGGTGTAAATATTCTTTTAGAGGGATCCTTCAATGAATAATAAATAAATTAAATAAACTAGATTCTTTTTTTTAAAACCCTGTTTCTCTTGTCAAGGTCAAATGTTTAAGAATTCCTGTCAGAAATCTACACGTGTGTGATTTGTGAGAATATCCAAGTGTATAAGACCAGAGATGCATGTTTCGGCCCCTTTTTCACCGTCTTTCGCCATGCAAACCTACTGTTGTTGTATGTTTCGCAGCGTGCTTATTGAAATGGAATAATACGAAATAAAAGAGTTTAATCTGTGTTTTCTCCATGATTTTCGGCAATTTGCTTTCAATTCAAAATCAATAATGAATAAT
>JAOUZG010016587.1:11041769-11092927 GCA_026289955.1 Argiope argentata | reverse complement strand
TGTGTGTGTGTGTGTGTGTGTGTGTGTGTGTGTGTGTGTGTGTGTGTGTGTGCATATCCTATTTATGAAATTACGTTTATTACCATGGACTATCGATTTTATTAAAAATATTTTATTTAAATATAATATGCTATTCAAGAATCCTGCTATTCAAGTCCTGAATTATTTTTATTTCAAAAAATTACTGACATAATAAATTATTCTAAGTTTCATTTTAAAACACAATTACAACAATATTTCATTTTAAAAGGTTAAATTATATAAATAATTTCGTTGTGATATCTAATGGTTTTTTGAATATTTCAAAAAAAAATGAAAGTTTGCAGACGTTTTAAGCTGTAAATTTTCTTTGCCATAGCTTAAGTATTTTTCGTAATCGAATCTACCTGCACTAAATGGAAGCTAAAAACTCCCTGGAACAGAGAAAAGCATACATTTGATTACACATATGCTATATAAAATATAAATATTAATCAGTACATTTAAGTTATGCCTAATTAGCATTTGACTAAAGAATAAACTAATTGATGTATAAATTATATTTATAATACTGAGAATATAGCGATAAGAATATATTTACTCGAAGGCATTGGCTAGAAAGGTAAAGTATTTATCTTATCGATTTCTCAAATACTTGAAAGTAAATATACTTTCAGAGTTTATTCAAAATGAGATCGCGAAAGCAGAAGAGTTTGAGAAAAGAAGCCTAAATTTAGTTTAATGAGCCTCTTTTCCTTAATTATTGCACAGAATTTATTTAAATAATGCTTTTTAAATTTCAAAGGAAAGCTAAAGCTGTTACTCCAATATATGAATGAAGTTTGATTAAATCATATTTAGAGCGTATTTATTTAATCTTTTAAATGCACTCAACCGACAGTTAGAGTATCCCAAATAAATTCAAATGCTTAATTTGAAATTTAGAGCTATAATCCGTCTAAGAGATTCAAAATCAGAAACGTGCTTACATTCTTATATATGATACATTGTTAGTTTACCGGATCTATTTTTTAAATCGTCTTTTTAAATTGAGTTTGAATGTTTTTATTTTAAAAAGGAATTATCTTGATGATTATTAAGCATATATCTCTGAAATGTAGAGATGAAATCATGAAGTAATTGTAGCTTTTAGTGTTGACCTTTTTTGTTTGAAACATTTTTGAATGAGAATAAATACTATTAATGGACGAAATTTCAAAAAAAAAGGAAAGAGAAATACCTACAAAAATTTTTTTCGTCTGTTACCCTTTAATGAAATTCAAAACAATTGTCAAATTGGAAGGTCATTAATGCCTATATCATAAAATAGAAAAATCTTTAAAAC
This sequence comes from Argiope argentata, assembly GCA_026289955.1. Taxonomy (NCBI): domain Eukaryota; kingdom Metazoa; phylum Arthropoda; class Arachnida; order Araneae; family Araneidae; genus Argiope; species Argiope argentata. Next base: position 11,091,603 of record JAOUZG010016587.1, on the reverse strand, counting down.
GAGAATGAGGGCATAAATCATTAAATGAGAATGGGAACATAATTTGAAGACTGTCCACGAAAGTGTAGACTGTATTTTGCTTTTGTGATTAGGCCTTAAGACAAGTGCACTCTGTACATCGTGTGATGAAAATTTTACCATCATGCGATGTGGAAACAAAAAAAAAATTAAAGAACCAGTTCAAATACCCGATCTCGGATTCTGACTGTCCTGTATAGTAAGAGATTCATTTCAAATAACTTGTATTTTCTGGATTTCGTCAAAAATTTTAAATATTACTGAAACTCCACAGCAATAGCAATACGTAACTCAGGTTTCGAATACTATTATGTTCCAAAATAGAAATATAAAATTCATTTCGTAATTCCATTGACTACTTTCGTAATTTCTATTTGACTACTGAGTTTCTTTGCCCTGAATCAGCATCCGATTGCTCTTGCATAATTATTGCTATCTTGATGTGGCTTCTTTTAACAAGTTTTACTCAATTTATTCCTTGCTTGTAATAGTGAATAGATTTTGTAATGATTCTTCATTCTCTTGCGTGCTAGAATTTTTAAATATTGTACATTTGTTTATTTCTAATAAAGCTAAATTATTTTAATATTTTTGAAAATTCATTATAATTTTTAATAAAAATGCCTTATTATTTCATGAAAGTGGCTCCATCTGGTATTGAAAATGAAGCAATTTTTGCAAAGTTTTACAATAATTATATTGAATTCGGGACTACATGTTAAATAAGCTTAAGTGAAAAATAATACACGTTTTTGTTAAGGTTTTAAAAAGTTTTTTCTTAGCAGAAGTAAAGGACATTCGTATCCTTCATTAAAAATCAAAATATTTTATGAATATAATTGAATTTTTAGTTTGCTAGCGAATTATATAAAAGCTTTACGCTTTCATAATTTTTTATTTGGCCTGTAAACTTTTGATAAAATAAATTATTTTCCTTATTTCATCTCAATAAAAGCATGTGTTTTTATAATGAAATCTGAATAATCACTTATTATATTTATCCTTATTTTCTTCTTCAAAAAATGCAATTTAATTGAAATAATACTTATTCTTTGCGCAGCACAATTGGAACATTATTAAGAACTTAAAAGGGCTAGGGATAGATTACGAATTAAATCGAATACACAAAGTAATTACTCGAGGAATTAATACATTATTAAGAAGAAGAAAATATTTGGAAGGAAATGATTATATGAATTGAAATGCAGTTCTATTAAATAATTAATAGTTTTAATTAATATTTCAAAGATTGGTATTCAAAATAACAGATATTTCATTCATTTCGCTAAATAAATTGGAGAAATGCTCGTGTTTAAATAAAGTTTTATCCTTTTCTGTAATAATTAATAATTACAGTTATGTCGTACAAGATTTTTCAAATATTCTTTTCTGAAAGAAATAGTCAAACAAACTTAAGATAATTGTAATTCATTAAGGGAAAAGCTAAACACTTCCTGATGGAATGATTTTAAATTTTTACTATTCAATAATATTGAGGATTAGTTTTCCATTCCTGCATTATTATAAACAAGGATAATACGCACAAGTGAATAGATTTTTGAAAAATACTCATTAACAATAATTCGATGATTCAAAAAGATTCTTTGCTCTCCCGAGCCTTTATTTCCGTATTGAACAGCGGCATTTCGCTTTAATTTTCTTTTCAAAACCAAAAACGTAAGTATGAATAAAGCCAAACTAACCGAAGTCCGTTATTTCAATAAAAGGATGCGAGTTTTGAATGAGTAAGTAGGTAGTTCTGGAATCGGAAAGTTAAGCTGCTGAAAGTTGAAGAGAAAAAAGCCGGCATATGTTCATTGTCTATGACCAACGAATAACAACCCACACCCAATAGCTTTCGCGCGCTTTAATTGAATTTCGTTAAAGATTTGCCTGAAGCTAATTTAAAAATACATTTTCGAACAGGAGTTCCTTGAAAAGCCTCCTTTCGACAATTTGTCTCCGTTAGAACACAGAATTGCAGACGGAGAAAACAAATTTCTTTCCATCTCGCCTTAACGCGGCCGTTTGCATGATAATAGACTCGAACGAGTTCGTCCTTCTTTTGTGCCGAACAATAACTTTCCATTCACGAAGCCATCAAAAAGGACAAAAATCTTCGCAATGCCCCGGGGCCTCGAAGCCAATAATCAAATGAGAAGGAAGGCAAAACATGCTCTCGGACGCATACAAAACGCAGATGTCATTTAACTGTCAAATTTCACCTGGCTTTCTGCATTGTTCTAATGAAGGCATTAGCTCGAACTTTCGCCATGATCGACATCATAGGCGCTCATAAATATTTATACCCACGATCCGACTTGCTTTTACTTCTGGTTAAATTGATTACGCGTTCGACAGCTACTGCACGACGACTAGGCTAATGTGACACACAATATATGGCGCATTTAAGTAATGCTTTTCATAAATTACCCAACCGCTGTGAGTGTGATACTTTTGAACTAGATTTATAAGGATTCGTTACCTTGTTATAATTAATAAACAAATGAGGGAAAAAATTATTGGACTGAGAGGGAATGCATATTTTAATGTACGATCGTCAAGAATTACACATTTCGTCATGAATTACACATCGCTATTCAGCCTAATCAGCAAAAGCCTGAATAGCGATTATCTTATGATAATATGATTATCTGAAGATTTTTTAATCGCATTCAAATAATTATATATTTTTTACTTTAATAATAATAAAGTCAGATTTAAGACCGCTGCTCGGATTATGAGCAAATTAATTTTACTGATATTTTTATGCTTAGTTTTAAAGAAATTTTAATATACTGATAATAAAATTTCAATCAAATTTTGGAGTGTGAAAATATGAATTTCATTTGAACTATTTTATATCTAGCATTCAAAAAAATATTATATAATTTAATGCTTGATAAAAAAAAAAGTTGTTAAAGACTCAAAAAGTGTTTCTCTTGTTTTGCTTCATAATAATTAAAACTTAATCTGCTTTCTGACAATGAATTTTGTTAATTATAAATTTAATTGAAATATTTAATTAAGTTTCGCATTATAAAAATATATTTCCTTGTCAGACTAAGAATTGCTTGTACGTTTCTGGTATATCGTTAGAATATTAAAAAATGTGTAGTTAAAATCAAAATTCCCCTTTTAATGCACATGAATTAATTTCCAGCCTTATTGTTAGCTATATATTTGATGACAACTGCCCTTTAGAAATAATACTTGTGAAAAAATGTTATCTAATAAAGTTTGGTTTGTTAATTAACAACAGTATTATTTATTTAATATTAGTCTATCATGAATATTAAAATATTTAATGTAATAGCAAGGATGATAATGCAACACTTTACATATTAATTGAAAAGGCTAATGACATAAATTTAATTAAACGAATAATTTTGTTAAATTTGTTCAAAACATCCATTTTGAATCTTTTCAAAAGGAAAGAATTACAAATTGTATATATATATATATATGGCAATACGCACGGAAAACTTAAATTGGTATTTAAGAGTTATAAATTAGATTAAGCCTTTTTAATGAACAATTCTATTTAGAAAATAAAATCGTTCTTAAAAGATCATTTAATAATATTGAAAATTAATTTCAGCTACTTTTGTTCTTAAGATATCTTGTTTTTGTGAATCTTCAGTCTTTCTAGAAGTCGTGATTCCAATAATAGGTCATTAGTATTGCGAAAATGCATTTAAAGTACTCCATTTCTCATTAAGACTCCCAGATGAGAATTAACGAACGTCTTTGTCATATATCTAATCAGAAAACACATAAATTTCTCTCCAGCTCACTGTAAGGAAGTATGCTGATAATTTAAGAAGGAATTCTAAGCATTCCAATGTATAGCGTCTGCGAAGTAGTACTAACTGATTCAGTTGAGCTTTTCTAAAATGGAGTTGAAATCTAAAGTTACTTGCGTTAATAGAGATTTCAAAATATGCAAATGAAAATCTTTCCTGCTTTCAGCTATTAGGGAAATTTAATGTTTCAATTGTATTTAGGAAAATTTAGCTTAATAACAAATGAATCATAAGGAGCTTGCTGTCTGAATAAAAGTGATTCTCACTTAAATTTTAATTTATTTAATGAATATTCGTAACTTTATTACTTAACAATTGAATATAAGATTAAGTTTAAAGATTGATTCTTACATTTCAAGTTCTCTTTCTTCTAAATACCCCACATTGCAATGATGAGCCTACCTTTCTCGTTTGATGACATTGTAAGTAGTATTATGACTATTAAATATCTTAGTTGTATCTTACAGTTATTTTGGTTGAATAAAAGTACTATCTATAATTTTTCCTCTCCATAAAGCTCTGAAATTTTGTCACACGGACTAATCACATGAAAGAACGAAAATGAAATGTTTATAACATTAGAATTCTGATGAGCTCCTGACTCTTAATTCTTAGAATTCTGAGTCATAAAAACTAGTGACTCAGCTTATGACTCATTATTCTTAGAATTCTTAGTCATAAGAACTAAAATTCATGGAAGTTTCCTTCGAGATTTTGAAGCATTTCTAAACCCAAATTGTTCAGAACTTCTTCTGAGATCATGTTTTATTTACGACTTGCTCAATAATGATATTTAATTTCACTTCCTTTCAATCATGATTTGGTATTGGGTAATTATGATTGAAAGAAAAAGTAGATTTTCCAATTTAAATGACTAAGGAATTTTTTTCGAACATGAAGGGGTTGCGAGTAAAAAATTTTAAAACCCTGATGTGGAATTTTAATTTTATTGTGTGTAACTATGCTTGGGATGAAGCATTTGATACATGTTATAAAAAACTTATATTACTATTTTTTGCATAAAATGGATTGAAAATCTATATAAGAAATGAAAATATATAAATTAGAAGTCGAAAATGTTTTAAATATGGGAGAAATACGATTTTTCTTCTTAAAATTATTTATTATGCAAAAATCGTCTAATTTAGAGCTTCATTAACTAATTTGTTCAAAATTTTGCAAAAGCTTAAAAAATATATTATTTTGTTTCTGAGCTAAGAAAAAAAGCTTCATTTCTTTCTGGACGATAAATATTAAAGTTCTGTTCATAAATGAAAGAAAAATTGAATTTATTTTAGCATTATAAAGCATTAAAAAATTGTTAAATTTTACTAGTTAAAAAATAGCTTATTATATAGGAAATTAACTATAGACATATTGAGAAAATATTAAACCAAATTTTAAAAATAATATGCATCATATTTTAATTTGTGAAGCTTTTACAGCAAGAGTTTAACTAAATTTAAAATTTGTAAAAGCGCCATTTAAAGAATAAAAAAATACCCATAATAATACATAAATAATACATGAATAAAAATGAGCATAATATTCCCAACAAAACAATCAACATATTAAGAAAGGATCGTAGAAGGGAAATTTAAATTATTTTACAAGGAAACTTGTTCAGAAATTAAGAATATTAATAAAAATATCTACTTTTCAAAATAATCACAGACTTTAAACTAACTTTCCTCTTTTTATATAGTCAATCAAAAAATCATTTTGTAAAAATATAGATTGGAATGCCACATACAATAAAATATGGACTAAAGCCAAATCTCATACAGCAAATAATGTGATATCCAAAGCATGAGACACTAAATGGGGTTCTAGCTCTAAGCAAGCATCCTGTTTTTTTTCTTCCTTTCCGCCAACAAAAACAATCGATTCTGGTCCCCGATTGAGCCCATCACTCGCTTTTATCTGTATCTATGGATGGTTGGGCCATTTCTGATCGCGGGTCTCTTCTTTCCACTTGTGTCTTTTCTGTCCTCCACTCAAACCTGAGTCATCATCTTTAGTTATTGGCCTCTACAGACTGGCGAGATGTGAAGAGGGATAAAGTTGGCAGCAAACAAAAGTCACCTACATCTCCTCCCTGACTGTAGCTCACATTTATCGCAACGTATTGTCTGAACGTGGGACGGTCCACTGGCTTTCCATAATTCAATGTCCGATTTCCAGATAGTATTCCTATCGGGTTTTCTGCCGCTACTTTTTCTTTTTTTCTTCAAGGGACTCACTTGTGTTTCATTTTGAATTGACCTATATGGATTTTGTTTGGAATCTTTCCATATGATTTTGGTAAAAAACACACACAACTTTGAAGCATCGGAATGAATATTCTTGGCATGACAATTTCTAAGAAAGGAGGAATGCAATTAGAAGTCTAATAAATGGCTAATTGTATTTTACATTGAGTTGGTCAATGCTCATGTACGTGTCTTGAAATTTTTATGATATATGAATGTCTATTACAATTGTCTATGATATATGAATGTCTATTAAACAGCATAAATGCCTATTTACAAGAGAAACGGCTTAGGCACTTAATCATAAACATATTTTCACAGCCAAATACTGTTTATCCACTTGTAATAATGTTGAACAGTTGCAGGGAAACTTCTTCCAAGATATTATGCAAGACTTTTTCATTTAGATGAAAAGTAAATCATTATATAAAAGATGTACATCAATCTATAGCTATGTAAGTGATTATCAAGATGATTACTAAATGCTGCAAATTGTTAACTTTATGAGAGATATTCTTATAAAATTTATTTATCATGTCAGTGATTAGAATCCTTATAATATTGAAATGGTATATTTTGCTATATGGTTAGTTGAGTTATTTCCCAAAGTCCTTATCACATATACGATCAGCTTCGATTTTATAAGTTTTGTAGTTAGATAAACTGATATTAATCTATATAAAATAACAACTCGGACTTTTTAATTAAAAACCAAAAATAAATCATCAAGTAAAAAAAATCGACACACCTTTTTATTTGGAAACTTCATCTATTAAGCTGTAAAAGAAAGGAATGTTCAAATGACAGAAATTATACTAATCTAAATTAGAGGATCCCTTTAACATTCCAGAAATTTGCACAAGTATTCTGAAGAGTTTCTAATTGAACATTAGTTAATATAGAAAACATATAGAATAATAATTCCTTAAAAGTAAAACATCTGCATCGTCTCAGGATATCAGGATTAAAGATGAGATAATTTTAAGGATAGTAGAAACAGAAAATTCCAATTATTAAAGCAAAAATGCAAATTACAGCTTAGGCATATAAAACCTACATATAAATTCTATAAGCTATATAATAATTAATATAAGAATTATAATAATATAACAAACAGTAAATCAAAGGGAAAATGAGATAAAAATAATAAAAGGAAGTAGAATAACATATCTTAACACTATACAGATGGAAAGAATAAAAATGTTATAGTTTTTCTCTTTTATTTCTATAAGTTGTGATTGAAAAAAAACTTTTGAAGGAAATACACACTCTTAAACTTATGTTTATCTAAGAGAAGTGATTCTCTATAACAAAAAATAATATTTAATTTCCCCTTTTACATATGTCACACATATACTCACACTATACTATATATCATACAAAATATTTTTTATTAGACTAGATTATAGGAAGAGATATTTAATAAAATTCAGATCACATTTTCAACGTAAATCAAAAGTAATAATTTTTTTTTAGTTCAGAATAAAGTAGACATGGCATTGTTTTTCTTCGGAAACTCGAGTATTACTAAGACGCATATAGTTCCGAGAAAACAGGAAAATGAGCTCTCTTTCAATGAGCTTGAGATTAACAAATAAAAATATATTCTCAGTTTTGTAGAAGTAAGTAGTTCGCAGTTCTTTTCAAACGAAACTCTACTCATGAACTAATACAAAGGCACCGTTCTCCTTGAAAAATTCAATTACTTGTTTTATTTCAAAAAATGTCTATTGTCATGATGAGATTTAAATATTTAAATAATAAATATAGTATGATGAAGTTGGCTCATGTGACTATTCTTGTATAAACAGACTTTCATTTCATGATAGTGGAGATACTGGTGAAGTTAGGTTTGATTTTGTTTTAAAATTGAAGTACGTAAGGTATTTGTTCTGCTAATGAGAAGACGATATGAAGATAAGTTCCCATGCTTTTCAATGTATTTAATATTCTGCAGGTACCTTCTATCTATTAAGAAAATTCGCAACTAAAATAAATTTTTAAAAAATTAATTAAATTAAATTGATTTTGTAATAAGCCATTTGTTTTTCAAATGTACTTGAAGCTTATACATGATACATTATATAAATCCATTTTAATTACAATTTATATAAGTATTTATTCTATTGTGAGGTATATAAAAATATTTACATAAAAAACAATAAATGTATATATCTAGCAATTGATTAACATCTTAGATTCTTAACTCTACCAAAAAAAGTTATAACGAAACTAACATTAAATTTTCGACAACAATTGTAAAATATGTGTTTTTCTTGAGGTTACTCCTTAATTTATTTCTGATCATCAGCATATAATTTTATGAAGTAAAATTTTTCCTTACACTGAACATTTGTTCGAATATATATATTAAAAGGCATGATTTAACTGAAGCATAAATTTATGTTTCAGTTAAATAATATAAAAATTACGAGTAATATTAAAATTCTTATATTACAAGTAATATAAAAAACAATTTTTTAAAATCAATTCCTACTTAAATTAACAAAGAAAACTTTTATTTTAGTTACTTTTTATTAAATAATTACAATTAATATAAATATGTATATAGATATGGGAGAATCACAACATTAAGCGGTAAATCCGAAAGCGAATTTCCTGGCAATTTCTATTCTCCTTTCTTTATATGGTGTTCGAACTCGTACCCCAACGGATGCGAATCCAACGTCATAGCAACCAGACTATCCCGGCCTGACAATTATAATTAGTATAAATAATTCATCAAATAATTATACTAACGTTGAATTTTTAATGCCAATTGAGTATTCAAAGCCAATTGTGACAACACAAAATACGTGGTTTTTCTACATCAGTTGGGGAACGCAATACAGATTAGAAATTTCTCATTTTCTTTATTCTGAATAATTTTAATTCGAAATAGCTTCAAAATTAACCGGGAAAGTCGATTAATTAACAATTTTCGCATTTAAACTTATCAAATATTATGAAAATAAACAGAATCGTTAAAAATAATAGGTCGAAAACATGTGAAGCCTAACCTCATTGTCGTTGGGAAAAAACAAACTGAATTCGTTACTTATTTGGCGGCGGGGAAAGAAGATGTTTGGTGAAAAAGTTAGTCTTTAATTAATTACTAAAAAATGAATTAATATTTTTTAAAAACTTTATTAACATCAAATGTCATCCACTACAATTTTAAAAAAAATTACTTGCAATACAGGGAGAGTGTGAGCTAATAGCAGGAAATGAATAAATAAGAAGAAAAAACATTATATACTTCTTTTGAAAATCATATAAAAATATATTGATCATTTTACTGCTTTTTCAGTGAATATATAAATGTGACCAAAATAGCGAATTAAATGCAATATAATACAGCGAAAAGAAACATTTGAGGAAAATTTATAACTTGAAACAAACTTTCACTTTCAATATAAATAATAAATCAAATATTATCTTCTCTTTAATACGAAGTGTGAGCTTAAATATGTGGATAACCCCCAACTCGGAAAAAAGGGTGACAAGCGAAGCTAGTGGACTTGGTTTGGGATGAAGAAGGTCCAGAAGCAGTAGTCCAAAAACAAGGAGCAGAAAAATCCGTTTCATCGCCCCTGGGCGACTCCTGAGATACTTGTATAGAGAATGTGCTCTTTTTTTTAACGCTCAAGTCTTCATATGTAACTTCAGACTTCGTGAAAACATGCATATTGCTTGTTTTTTCCTTTATTTTTATTCATTGTGACAGAAAGTCTCCGAAGGAGTTTGTATAGCGATCTCAGGTGTTTTTATTTGAGTAAATTGTTTTTGATGGCGATGAAAAATGCTTCGCTGACCAGGGAGCAATGCGATTTAAAAAATAAAATAAAATAAAGGTTTTTGGCATTTTGGAAAACATTAGTATTATTTGAAATTTGGGACATTGAATTAATTTTTAATATCAGTAATCGGGAACACCAGTGCAGAACCAGACCAGAATAAGAGTAGGTTCTATTTGTTTCCTTATATACACTGCTATAAAGCTCAAATATACTGCTCTTTGAAAATGTATATACGACTCATATATACTGCTCTTTGAATACGTATATACGGCTCATATATACTGCTCTTCGAATGCGTATATAAGGCTCCAAATCAAAGATAAAAACAAAAGACGTTTCTTCACACATTTGTTTTCCATATATACTGCTCTTTGAATACGTATATACGGCTCCAAATCAAAGCTGAAAACAAAACACTTTATTTAATTTGCCTTATTAACGATGAAAAATATCTCTTATCAGAATAAATCCTTTTATAAAAAAATTATTTAGATAATTCTTGCAGTATTTATCGTAAGTGTTTCGTAAAAAAGTCGAGACTCTAAGATAAATTACAATCCTATATGCCGGCGTCCTGGCGTAGGGGTAGCATGTCTTCCCCGAGAATTAGGAGTCCGGAGTTGGAGTCCCGATTCGGGTATGGTTGTTCTCCTATGTTCTATCTGTAAGGTGAATGGATGTGTCCACCTATAAAAAGGGGTTATGCCAGAGACTGAGATGAGAGAGTAACTAGGTCGTACTCTTGGACCTAGTTGGTGTTAATTCAAAAAACAAGAGACGCTCCTTTCAGCTTAAAACTCCTTGATACCTCGGTGAAGCTTTTCAGTGGCAATTGCCTCTAATAACAAGGAACTTAACTTTTATAATATAAAAGCACATATCATGTCATGACATTTGATTTTCAACCGCACTTTTCAATCTTTCAAGGACAAGAGCAAGTGCTCAAGTTATGTGCGTATCTTTCAGTTAACATAATTTGAATTCTTATATCTTTAAAAGAATTATTTTAAATTTTAATTTAGTGGGGAAATTTCGAGTACCAGTTGAGAATGTCGAGAATTGTAAACCATTAAAAGTAGTATATTAAGACATATTTTTCGAAAAACAGCTTAAATAATTAATACCATGAAAGGAACCTTTGAGTTTTTCCTTTTTTTTTACTATAAAAATAAATAAAAATATTACTTATTACAGTATAGCATTATTACAATATAGAATTCTTGACTTGAAAAAAATAATATCCTCTCAAATTCTCCTTGATAAATTGATCTATCTATTTTCCTTCAAGGTATAATGAACCTATTAATAATTTAGAAAAAAGTAACATTTTATAGTTTAAATCATAATATATTATCCAAGTGTTAATAAGAGTGAAATTTTTAATGAATTTGGTTTAAATGGTAAAAAAATATTAATTATTCAGTTATATAAACAGCATATACGTATTTTGCACTACTTTTCCTTTTTTATAAAATTTATTTAAATCATTTAATAAGCTTTTAAAAATAATTTAATTGGTAATCGAAATATACATGTTTAGATTTTAATAAGTTCACTCGGATGTACAGATTATTAGCCTTTATTCCAACTTACTAAATAAAAAAAGTTTATAGAATTTCAAAAGTTCAATATCTATGACAAACCTTAGTTAAATGCTCTAAAATATGAATTTTTATTTATAGGAACGTATTTATGACTTATTTCTAGAAGTTGTGCATTTTTTATAGTTATTTTAATCATTTCATCATCTTACTTTTCAGCGAAACTTTTGTTGATAAGAAATAAGTATAAGAAACACAAGAAAAATATTTGAAGAATAATTTTAATGTTGATATTAATTAAATTTAATCAATAAATAAATCACGAATTGACTAATTTAAAACTTCTAAATATAACTTACTTTTTTCAAGTCAAAAGCACAAAAAAGGAATTGTTCAACAAGGCATATATAAAATTACTCAAATATATTGATTAAATTTCATTAATATCAACATCAAAATTACTCTTCAAAATTTTTCTTTCGTTTCTTTCTTTTATTTATATCAACAAAAGTTTCACTGAAAAATAAGATAATTGAAATTAATAGAAATATGTTTTTAAAACTTTCTTTCATTAGATGATGTAGAAATATTTTTTCCCGAAATTCACTACCAGGTAGTGACTGGTAGACTGATAATTGAATTCTGAGAATATTACCATAAAATACAATACAAAATTTTAAAATTATAGCACATTAAAATGAAAAATCCCCGTTTAAATTTTATCCTTAAAGTCTTGATTCGAATCAAGAAAACAAAGTGTATCAAAAGTTCAAAAGGTAATGATCCAGATAAACATGATTAAAATAAACAATTCATATTCGGAAATCAATTCTGAATTAGACAAACTGCATTCGAATCCAATAATTAATTTTAAATATAATTTATAATTGTAATATACAACTATATCATTAAACTGGTTGTACATGAGTTACTGATAAATTAATATATTTTGAGCCCTTTTTAAAATAAATAGATTAAAAATGCCATTTAGTCTATATACACTTTTATTCAGAAAAGAATATATTTTAACAAAAGTAAAAAAGAACCTTTACACAGAGTTATAATTTTCAAAATGCCTTGTGATTGCTAAAACAAGCCAAAAACTCATAATAAAGTTCTCCATTAAAAACATATTTCAATGAGTAGATTTTATAATCTACTAATTATTGTCATTTAGTGCAATTAAACTTTTCTGAAGAAGCAAGATTTATTTTTTCAAAACGATCATGCAAATGAAAATAAGAAACCTTACTCTTTCAAATATCACTTCCGTCTCTAGATAATACTTCAAAAACATTTTGCATATCGAGGGAAACAAATTATAATCTTTTAAATGAGAAATAATGATAAATTTTACTTAAAATAGGAACAATGATTGAAAAAACTAATTCAGTTCATTTAAAATTTATGGGTTTCGATCAATATGCACATTTCGGCGAGATTTGTAGCAAATATTTTATTAAAAACTATCTATGCCCAGATAATTTCTTGTCAAGAATATCACTTTATATGAAAAGAATTTAAATAAATTGGATCAAATCCTTCCCAAACTCTTAAATCTCATACAAAATTAAAAATACATTATTCGTAAAACCTCTTTAAAGCAATTGAGAAGCAATGGAATTACTTACTGCTTTATTGAATAGTTCATCCACTTTATTTTTCTTCTTCCGTTAAATAATCTTCCATTTATCTTTGAAAATTTATTTTTTATTCGTGCCGTAACTAAAGATGTATCATCGTTAGATGGAACAGCATTAATATTCTGCAGTTGTCGCATCTGAAAGCTATACTGTGGGTTTTTCTGAATATTTACTTTCAGAAGCACAGCTGGGGTAATGAACTAACCACATTACTGCACTATTTTAACAGCGTAAGAAGTCACTCTCTGAGCATCGACCTCGGTCCATTGCAAATATGCATGGTTTTTAAGTAAATAAAACGAATTCCCTCGACACCTTAGTATTTAAATCCATGCGCTGTGATTTTATTTTTCCGAATTATTCGTTTGTGACATTTTCAGCTACTTTCTAAGTTAATGTATAGAAAGGGAAATTACAGATGACTTTTTTTCAGTTTTTGGTTTTCCCTACAATATTTTATCTTTCACTCCGCTGAAAGAAAACGAATTTATTTTAAACGTGGTATATTACATTATTTCATCTTTATTATCAAACTAAATTTTTGGGTGATAAAAATGTAACAGTTTTTAATTTATATTATATGACTTTTTTTCAGTTTTTGTTTTCCCTACAATATTTTATCTCTAACCCCATTGTAAAGAAAAAGAATATATTTTAAACGTGGTATATTATATTATTTCATCTTTATTATCCAACTAAATTTTTAGATAATAAAAATGTAACAGTTTTCTATTTATATAATATGACTTTTTTTCAGTTTTTGTTTTCTCTACAATAGTTTATCTCTAAACCCATTGTAAAGAAAACGAATTTATTTTAAACGTGATATATTACATTATTTCATCTTTATTATCCAACTAAATTTTTAGATAACAAAAATGTCGTAGTTTTCAATTTATATTATATGACTTTTTTCGGTTTTTGTTTTCTCTACAATATATCTCTAACCCCATTGTAAAGGAGACGAATTTATTTTAAACATGGTACATTGCATTATTTCATCTTTATATAAGAGTCGTCTTATGTAATAGTTTTCAATTTATATTACATGATTTTTTGTTTTCTCTACAATATTTTATCTCTAACCCCTTTGAAAAGAAAACGAAGTTATTTTAAACGTGGTATATTACATTATTTCAACTTTATTATCCAACTACATCTTTAGATAATAAAAGCGTAAGAGTTTTCAATTTATAGTATAAAAACTTCAAAAAGTAAGCAATGTAAAAAAAGAAAGGAAAAAAAATTGTGAAACTTTTTTTGTGTAGTTACTGATGATGATGATTATCTCGTACCCGCGTCTTACAATAGAAAGAGGGGGTGCAGTAGCTTCTGAGGTAGGGACCCCTGATCACCTGAGAGAAGAAGTCTGACTTCTAGCTGATATGAGGATGATACACTCATATTCGCTTGGTCAGCCCCTTTTTACAGGGGGGGGGGCTTCACAGATAGTACACAGAAGAATAACCATGCCCTAACCCGGACTAACTCAGGATCACGAGGAAGATGCGCTTCATCTGTGCCAGGACGCCGGCTAAGTAGTTACTGAAATCCTTTAGTGGATTTTTTTTTCTGTTCTTCAATATTTCAAGTTAATGAAGCAAATGCCACCTAATTGAGTATACCTCGAAATGAAGTATTAGATTAGTTATGAAAATACACTTATTAATTGATATCTCGCTGCCTATCAAATAAAAATTGTTACATTAGAATAAGAAAGGCAGCATTTATAATAAAAAAAAACACAAAAAGACATAAAAGCGCATAAAGTTCAAACAAAGAGTGAATTCAATTAGTGCGAACGTTTAAGCAGTAAAAAAAAAGAAACAGTATGTAAGATGGGTAATCGGGAAATCGGTATTAAATATTCCCTTCTGAAAATAAACTAAAAAGTCGAAAAAAATTTCTTACCAATCATATGAAGATCTATATGAAATCAAAACAATCTAAATGATATAAACAATAATTCATTAATGATGACAGCTCAAATAATATTTAATTAATTAATTGAATATTATCAATTAAATGGTAAGGAAATTTAAAATTTTTAATAAAAAATTGAATAAAATAAATAAAAAACATCATTTAAAAGTTATTGAGGAGATATTAGTATCAAATACTAAGAAATAAGAACTATAAGGTAAATATTCTTTAATTTCATATTATGTCTTTAAAAATTACCTGAGTGCAGTATAAGAATCATATAACATAAACAATGAATAATAGTAAGCTATGAATTTTTTAAAAAAATTAAAATCCATTTTTTTCGATTATTAACTTATTAATTTCTTATTAATTAATTAAAAACTAAATTTTTCTCCAATATAAATTTTTGATCAATTATTTTCAATTGTTAGGGCCAGGATATCCTTCTTGGCAGGACGTTGTATTTGAATTCCTTGGACTGCGAGTTCGAATCCGCCAGCCAAAAACTCTAGATGTTTGGTGGATGTTAAATCTGTAGTGGTCGTAATCTGCATTGGAGAGTAATACCTGGAGGTACTGGGTCAGAGGTTATCGTTCTCTATTCCAAATCTGAAATTGAATAAGGGGATGAATGAATGAAAAGCTTGAATCAAGTCCGTCACGTAAAAAGGGTTTGAGACGTATATGAGCTATAAGTCAGATTTCTGCTCTAGGTTGCTTAGGGGCCCATACCCTCAGAAGCTCCTGCACCCCTCCTTCCATTGTAAAGCGAAAAAAAGGAACACAAATTGTAATTATTTAATAAAAAGTAACTAAAACCAAATTTTTCTTAATAACCTAAATAGGAATTGATTTAAAAAAAACTCTTTTTTATGTTAATTCTTTAAAGTTACATATTAAATTGAAAAGAATCCTAACCTTTTATTTACCGAATTATTTCACCGCCAATTTTTCAATTTATTTTTGCATCATTATTTAAATTTTGAAGCTCCCAGGAAGCAGGAGAAACATTTTTTATCAAATAAAATATCTTAATTAATTTAATTAAAAATAAAAGATTTTCACTTTTGGCTTTTTACTGATATTTACTATTTGCCATCGGAACTGCTCGCATTGCTTTCTTTTGAATACCGTTATGAAAAACAGTCCTGTTATGAAAATATCAGCTTGATTTTAGAGGTTCGGGCATTAAAAAAATATTTTACAATAAAATTCAAAGTTAATAATTTTATCACATTTTCTGAAAATAATATTTTTTATTATGCTGTCTTGGTTTCTATTAATATGGAGAAAAAAATGGCATGGCCTTTAGCTAAATTTTTCTTACTAATTTCTAACTAAGAGTTTTGAAATTTAATATTGTTTAAGTAGTTACTTAAAAAATTTAACTTGTTTCATAGTTACATAAATTAGTATTGAGATTTCTAATTAAATTTTCTTTCATTTCCTCAATCGCAAGAATTATTCAATTTTTTATAGTTTTTTTTCTAGATGAAAATAATAATTTTTTAATTATTTTAGAGCTTTTAATAATTAGTTAATATTTCAAATTCATAAAATGTGGATATCATACACTTGAAACCATCTAGGTAGTCAGCTTAAAAACATTTAATAGAGAAATTATTATTAAAAGCAACAAATTTCGATTAGAATATCATTAGAATTCGTGAATTAGAATATCAGAATTCTTGAATAAATGTTCTTTTGTTTTATATAATAAATAGACTTTAAATTATAGCTGCTTGTTGGTGAAATAGATTATATAAAGTACTAGTTGCAAATAAGCAAAGAAATTTAAATATTTTTTACAATGAAGCATAATTATACAAATAATTTTAAGCTTAATTTAATAGATGAAATATATTAAGCTCAGTTTTGAAAAAAATTAAGAAGTCGATCATGACAAATTGTAAACGAAAGAAAACAATGAATAATCTTGTGTTTAGACAAAATTACAATGATGGTATTAGTTTCATATGGGTTTTGAGCTCTAAATCCATATACAAATTACTCATTAAGACAGCAACAAAAAGGTAAAAATAAAAAAAATTCCACAAAATACTAAGAATAGTATCCTCTTCAAATCCCCTTCAAAACATTTGTAAAACTTAAGAAATATTCTTGAATATATTAATAGAATTTAAAATTTTCGGAATTTCATTAGTTTTAAATCTTAAATAAGGAATACTGCTGCTTTAAAAACCCTACTTTATAGTATGGTATCATAATTTAAAGTAAAAGTAATTTTAATGTATACCCAAACTATGGAATTCCATTGAGCTTCTTGAAACTACCATGAATTTACCACTCACTAAAGCTATTACAAAATAAGAATTTTTTTAAAGAGAATTTCTTGAGTTTAACTTACATTCCATTCTTTTTATGATCTTCAAATGAAAATCGGTAGTTTTTACTTATGCTCGTTCTTTTCATATCATCTATACATGCTCACGAGCTTTTTCCACTCAAATGGTGTTCTCATATCTTTTGTTTCTGAAACTGTTTCTGAATTCATTTCTTAGATTTAACATTAAAATATGAAGTCTAGAGAAAATTATTATGTACAATTCATAATATTAAATAGTTTGAATGCCGAGAGATTTATTATTTTCTTTTCTGTTTTAATTCTACATTTTATTACATTCCTCGAAATTTTAGCCTTTTTTCAGAAAAAAATGAGTATAATTCTGAAATTAAAGATTTCAAGTCTTAGTAACACACAAATAAGTTATTACTGAGTTTGGAAAAAAAATAGCAGCTAGATATTTGAATTTATAATAGTGATTTTTCACGGTAGGTAAATTTAGAAAGGAAAATTAACTACATATTAGGAAAGGGCTACTTATCTTACAAAATAAAAACTTTCACGCTTCTATAGTCACGTTCAAACTACGCATTGTATATTTCTCCAACGCAAAGGCATTTATCGGGATCCAACCCAACATATTTTGTACCCGAAACAAAATGAATAAAAAACGACCATCATTTGATAGCGACGCTAATAAAAAATGGCGCCGGGCATTGAATCCATTTTCACCGTGTTCACAGTGTCAAATAGTTATCTTTAACTTAGTAATTTCAACTCTTGGGTAGTTTTTCTCCAAGCAAGCAAATAAACTTTCCGTCAGCCTTAAACGAAGCATTTAAAACCCTATTGCTTAGGGGTAAATTGCATAACTCTCACATATTTATCTAGGCGGCGCAAATTTGGTATCCACGGAGAGAGCTCGACAACCCTAAAATGGAGCCAATGACAGTTCGGAAATCGCTTTTTGAAGTAAGTATAAAAGAAGAAACAATTTAAGACGTGCTATTTTGGCGTAGAGCTGTTTTTTTCGTTATTTCCCTTGAGTTTTAGCGAGAGCCATTTATTGGGTTCGTGTTATCGCCATTACTCGTCGTCTTTACTTTGCACATACTGCGGTTAAGGAATTTTCTGGGAAAGAATATTTCCTTCGTGAAGTTTTTCTCTTTTTTTTCCCTCCCCTTTTTTTCCCCTTCAGAGCGTAGCTATCGCCGCGAATTTTATGTGGCTGTGTCGTTTGAGATGACTTAGCGGCAGATCCCACAGGTCTGTCGCGTTAGGGGGTGTATCACAAAATTAGGTTTGTAACGGTGGGTGTGAAAACATCACTCGCTCCTTGTAAACCCACACAGAAAGGATGCAATTTATCACCTTGTTCTGGAGGGAAAAGCGTGCGTATTTTTATCACGTGGGTGAAAAATTGCTTTTCTCTATTTTTATATGAGCAAACTTTTCATCTCGACAGCTTTTCCGCGTGCTTAAATGATTTAAATTTGTTCTGGAATGGTGTAGCTTGTTTCAGAAACACTTGACTCAAAATTAATCGTAATCAATAGAAGGAATTGCTTTGAAGGGCTCTATGAAGTATACAGTTTAACAAGATGAAGTTAAAAGTTTTGTTGTTATGTATATAACTTTAAGTAGTTCTCTGGTGTAATATAATCTCTACAAATGATCGAAATGAATGTGTGTGTTAGAGCTCTACAAGCCAGGTCACTAGATCCATTAAACTTGACAGATATCTACTTTGTTGGATGAGAACGTGCAACTCAAAGCAAGTTTTCAAAAATTTTGATTAAAATTTTAATTAATAAAAATCTCTAAATGTTGAGTCTTTTCACGATGATTTATGAAAATATTTCAGCACAAAAATGGATTTTTTAATCTTTTTTTTAAATTTAAGAAATTATCTTTTCAATGATTCCATTTTTTCGCTATATAATAAATTTTCTTTATTTTAAATCAATTTTTATTTGAAACCTGTTTTATAGTTGAAATGAAAAAAAATTATTTCATTGTTGCTACTTACACTTCATATAGGGGCTGTTCTATTGTTGAAATTCGTTTTTTTTAATTTTTTGAATAAGTTTTCTTATAATACATGATCTCAACAAAACTTTTAAAACTATTTTGTATTTATTATGGTTTATCTTCAGGGATAAAGACGAAATAATTTTTAAGCGCATAGCTTTTTAAATTTTGCTGATTTTTCTAGTGTTATAATTGGATGTAAAAAGATACATGTAGAAAAATAAAAAAAATGCACAGCACACTAATCAAAACATTGTAAAACTTCTAAAATTATATAAAATTTATGTCTATCAAAATTCATTTAAACATTTGTTTGTCTTCAGGAAATCGTTGTAATGCAAAGGTAATGTAACTCAAAATATTTAAATTTTTAGGAACTAATAATTCGAGCGAACCTAAAGCTTCTAGAATAATCTTAAATATTATTACATTTTCCGCTTTATAGCTGAATGACTAGTTTAAATGTAAGTGTCAACGAATCTTATTTTGTTCATCAATGTTCAGAGTCAACAGTATCAAATAGAGCTCCTGCAATATATGTGCTATATTATGTTGTTTTTTTCATTTTTTGTGCGTTTTTTTCACATATTTAATAGAAATAATCATTTGTTGTTCAGGAATCGCAGATTTACAGCCTTTTCAGCAAATATACAATTCTACGTTTGACATTTCTTTTTATTTTATACATTAGGTGCTTAACTTTATGGTGTTATACTTAATGAAATTGATTGAACATAAAAAGGTAAGTGACAATTTTTTAAAAAAAAATTATTAAATAACTTATGTGGTCGTATTGTCTATGGAGATACTAATATTGTCTTACTGTCTATGTAGATACTACTATGTGTTTTACTATCAATGTGGGTACTACTATGGTTTTATTATGTGGATACTACTTATTATGTGTTTTATTATCTGTGTTTATATTACTATGCATTTTACTATCTATGTGGATACTACGCAAAATACGAACTCTAATAATCTAATGCAGAGTCGTAGGATTGATATTATCCCTGTTTCAGATCATAAGATTTGAATATGTATGTTAGCTTTTTGATTAACGTTTAATATTTGAGATGCACAACTTTTTAATTTCTTTCTTATTAAAATGAGATATCTCACAATTTTAACAAAATTAATCAAACAGAACAGCTATGAGATTCGAACATTTAATTATACCTATCAGTTTATTATTATGTCAATTATATGTGTCAGGAATGCTTAGTCCTCTGGTAATAGTAAGAAAGTAAGTTCTTAAGTAGTAAGTAGCAGTTGCATAGAGCAGGAGTTGTCTTCCGCCGTTCTTACAATGACGTTAAGTAAATTTCATATCAGTGTAAAGCGAAAATCGTTATACGTTTGTTTATATTACACTTTTTAAAATTTGAAAATAAGGGATTAAAACTTAAAACACTTTTGCATTCTTTTCAGTATCCAGTTTCAGGAAAATACCATCATTATCAAAAACTAATAGATTTCACCCGATAGACACAGGCTAATAGCATTGGCGTTGTGTAACTTTGACTCCAGAAGGAATTTTGAAATAATTTTTTCCGAATAGGATAGAATCAAAAATTCAACTATCCTCGTAATTTTTATTTTTTTATTTTTTAAAGAAAATTATCAGTGAAAAGGAAATTAAAGCGATGCGTCGCTTAAATAAGATTGAGCAAATTTTATTAAAATGTTATCCATAATTGTGTCGTCTCACTGATAAAATTATTATTATTTCAAGATTTTTACAGTTTTTTTAGACTGCAAAACACAGAAATGTTTATAATGTGTAATTTTACACATAACGATTAATCATTTCATATGTATAAAAGAAAACATAGAAATATTGCAAACTGCATCGAAATTTTTTGTGGCAAATATGCATTCTGCAGGAAACAATTTACGAAAGATCAATTTTGAATGAAAG
Organism: Argiope argentata; assembly: GCA_026289955.1. Classification (NCBI taxonomy): domain Eukaryota; kingdom Metazoa; phylum Arthropoda; class Arachnida; order Araneae; family Araneidae; genus Argiope; species Argiope argentata. The sequence goes on along the minus strand of JAOUZG010016587.1, from coordinate 11,070,360 downwards.
GACAACAATAGAAAATGAAAGTCTTAAAATAATTTTTATATGTTGTTTCTTATGGTAAAAATGTTCAATTCTTATGGGCATATATCTCAAAGATACGATAGAATTTTTGTTTTAATCATAGACACCAATATTAAGTTTTAGAACTGAACTAACGGATTAAATTTTATTATTACTATGCCACCAGTTAGAAAACCATTAACTAACTGATATGCTAAACACTGAAACTGATATCCTTAATTATTTTCATATGCAGTAGACTATCGAGTATATGGTTTGTGATTATCCGGGTTCCGTGCTGCCCAAACCTAGTTTTCTTTTATTGTAATTAAATGAGGAAGTTAAGGTGCTGCATAGGCAAAACTTTCAAGACATTGAAAATGGGTAGAAATACAGAAGCAGTCATCTATTATGGTCTTTTTCAAAAAATAAAAACTGTAAGCCTTGATTCTGATCTTAGGATTACCTTTTCATAACTGTGTAATCATTTGTTAGTGAAAAATGAAATCAGTTTGAGTCATTTTTTAAAGAATCATATTTACGATTTAAGTTAGTTTTGTTCCTATTTCCTTGTATTTCAGTTAGGTATTACAGAATTTATGTAAATATGGGAACGGCTTATATCCTTTAAGTTACTTCTTCTCTAATGACTTCTTGAAACGCGCAGTGCAGTATATGAACATACATAAAGTATCAGTACAGAGTCTTCTATTTTAAGTAGACAAGTGAATGACAACTGCTTCTTTGATTCACCGGGACGTGGCAATTTTCGTATTCTACGTGGTTTACGTGGCAATGGTGGGCTTAGTAATCAATTAGAATTGGGGAAATTCGTATTATAATGAAGAGTATTAGTATAAAAACTGCGTCTTCTGGTAAAGGCGGACCAAGAAATTAGCTTATAGAACTCCTACCTATCCGTCGTTTAATTAAATTGCTCTTTGGCCACATTATGCTCTATACTAGGATTGTACAGTACTTAAAGAAAGAACTGATATTCGCAGATCTCAAGTTCAAACACAGAAAAAAATACTGAGCCCTTTTGCATTACTGTTTCTGTAAAGCAATGTTACGACTTAATTTATGAATGAAAAGTAAATCTTGTTTTCTAGAATGTAATGTAAGTGATAACCCAAAAGAAGGCAATGAGAAGAATAAATATATTCAACAAAAATAAACGTTCTTTGTTAAGCATTGTTCTTCGAAAAATCACAACGAAATTTTTAAAACTAGAAATTGATTTTTTTTAATATATTTATTTTAGGTAAAAACGTAAGTTTAACTTCTAGTAGATCTCCATTGATAAACTGAGAAATATATGAAAAATTCTTGTTATTAGGTAATTGTATCTTTTGAAGTACAGCTAAGTAACAAAGAAAGTAGTTTGAAATAAATATAATAACAAATAAGTCACCTTTTAATAATGCAGATTCATTTGATTTATTTCATTTTCCAAGCTCATTTTACGAAATGTAATCAACACTCCTCACAGCACCATTACTCGTATTTTTTGCAACTTATATGCATTTTTTGTATAGTTCTTAGTGATATGCTGGATCTTAATTTGATCTAATTTTTAGGCAATTTATAGCTTTTTTAATCAACTGTTTTACATTTATTACATATGAATGGACAATCTACAAAAAATTATATATTTTCTTCAGCTATTAATCTTTTATTTAATTTTTGTTGCCAGTTTTATTTTATTCATACTTAAATGATCATTTCGAATAATTTGATTTCATTTTGTTATTTATTTTCTTCAATCGTTTGTCTTGAATTCCTTATTGAATTTTAACACGTTTTTATACTTTCATCAAATATTTAAGAAAAGCTTATTCGGTAATTTTTTGTATGAAAGTATATAAGAACATGGATAACAAAATGAAAGCAATATTAATGTAATATTTTATTTGATTCTTTCGTATACAGGAAATATTTCAATGCCATAAAATATTATGGGAATATTTTGAATTCGATTCGCATTTTAATTCGTTAATTTCATTTATAATTCGTTAATTTCTGTTACTGATTTACATTAAGAAAAATAAATGTTTGATAAACCCTCTTTTCAGTTATTTTAAATATTGTGTAAGAAATCTTCAGACTGCAGCTAAAATTAAACTATGGCATAATATTAATTTATTTCATTACTCATTTAAGCCTATAAAATCACTTTATTATAGATACTAACATAAAAAATCATGATCATTTGATAATAAAATCTATTAGAAAGTCAAAATTAAATAATTTACTTAAATTAGGCGAAACTGAATGACTAAATTATAATTAATAGTAAGCCAAATGATTACAATAAATGGAGTAAAATGAAATCTCATCTTAGGCCAAAAAATTAAGAGTTAAACAATCAAATGTGAATCGTCAAGTTGCCTTTAATTCCCAGGGTATTTAAGTTAGTTAAAGCAATTAAATTTACATCACAGTTCTTTTCGTTATATACCTTTCCTCAAATTGATATATAATTCTCTGCTTTTGAGTTATTCGAGTTTAAAAACAGCATTCAACAAAGGTAAAAACATTGACTGGAAAAATTTGAGCAAATTCCTCACTCTATCTAAAAGAAATTCCTTTCTCGGAATTCTTTTGGCAGCGTGTGGGTTATGAATTCAAAGTTCTAGACCCTTTATGAATGAGGAAAACTATTTTTCACTTTTTCTTTTAAAGTGTTATTTAATAAACGCTCCGATTTTTGACGAAGACTGGCCGCTTTTCTTAATTATTCGTCTAGAGATATTGAAATGCTGTTTTTGTGTTATAGAGAATTAAATCTTGTTATTTTAAGAGAATTTTAATATTATTAATTTTTAGTTTTCTTATTTTATTCTGTTGTGCGCTATAAGCATTTCAAGTAGCCGAAAATAAAGGGTAGCGCGAAAAGAGAAATAATATTCCGAACTCAAACCGGAAACAACAAAGAAAGGTACCAATTAAGATATCAACAGCTTCATTTTCCTTTTGTGAAAATAACCTAAGCTAAAAGTGTTTATAATTTGCTGCAAAGAAGAAATAGCGGTTCTAATGGAATAAAAATGATTAAATGGAAATTGTGGAGCGGAAGAGAAGTTTTAGTCGACCACTAAATAAAAGAAGATTTTGCTTTTTTCCCTAAATATTTTCCGAGAGCTTAACTTTCAACCACCAATCTTCAAATAATCCAAGACAAATATTTTTTTTACATCTAATATATCAGTTAATTGAATGGTAAATATCTGAGATGTAACGAAATAAAAAAAATGTTATAGTTACTTGATTTCTTGAGAAGATAATTACGCAAGAATATTATTGAAGAGTTAATTCATCATTTTTAGATTTAATGTGTATTAAACTTTGAAATTAGTTAATCAAGAAATGTTTTGTTTATTAGGGAACAGTGATATACTAACTGAAAGGAAGATGATTTATCAATAAATATTTTTGTTATAGAAATACTTTTCGAAAAAGAAGCAAGCATATTTTAAGTACTTCGAAGTAATAACATACAATTTTTTTCTATATTAGTCATCGAAATTAAATTGAATATTTACCGGAGTCCTGGATTAGGGGTATCACGTCTCCCCCATGATCTGGGCGTCTCAAATTCAAGTCCTGGTTCGGGCATTGCTGTTCTACATCTGTTCTATCTGTAATGTTCGTGAATCCCCCCCCCCTGTAAAAAGGGGCTTTGCAAGCGAATGTGATGAGTGAGTAGCAAAAGTCCTATTCTTGGCCTTAGTCGGCTCACAAGAGACGCTGATTAGACTTAAATCGTTGACTACCTTAGCGAGCCTGTTCAGGGTAATTGCCATAAGAAACAACAACAAATTGAATATTTTAGGAAAATTTGAATAACTTTTACAAGAATTTACAGCGAATCAGTCAATTTGAAAGACAGTAAATTTGATAAGTATCTTTGATAAAGCTATCAAAATAATTATTTTTTACTTCATTTATTGAAAATATAATGAAATTAGAAATAATAAAACTTGAATAAAATTAAACTATTTTTCGACAGCAACTCAAAAGCATTTTGAACCTGAAAAATTGTATTTGTAGAATGAAAAGTGGTTTTTTTTAATGTTTTATTCCATACTTTTCAGCTATTTTTGACTGCATAACTTTCGAGAAATATATTAGAATAATCATGACTTCGGGCCTTTTTTCTACAAACGTTAGTTTATTAAGTAGTGAATAATTGAGCAACATCAAAGCAAGAAATAATTATCTTTGCTACTAACTAATTGAAAAGATATTTACGCCAGAGATGTATAAGTAAACGGCGAAATTCAGTGTTTTTGCACACTTGAAGTACTTTTAGAAACTAATGTTAATCAAAATCTAATATATTCATTTTTAATAATTGGTTATTTTTTTATTTAGATAGAAATTCCCATTAAGAAGCGAATAAATAAAATGAAGTTAATAAATATAAATAGATTTTCATTCCTTGAAATTAAGCTGAAGAACCAGAGAAACCGGTATATGCGGGCATACACAAATAAGGGGATTATTCAATCAATCAGCGTAAAATGATGTAGGTTGACAGCGCCTTTATAATATATATGACAAAATTATTAGATTGGCCCTTCTTGCTACAATGACAGGTTAACCAGATTTAAGTGATTTTGAAAAACGTCATAAAAATCGACACACTAGAGATGGGGCATAGCTTCTGTGAGGCAATGATGATATTTGAATTTTCGAGTATAACAATTTCATGAGTATTCCCTGAATATCAGATATCCGGCAAAAAAAAATTAAAAAAGAATAGGACCATTGATGAGGAAAATAATCTTTTAGTGAGTTAGATTGCAACAATTTCTGAAATTTCTGAGAATCTCCTTGCTGAGAATCAGTAAGTGTCTGTGTGCAAACTTTTCAAAGGACCGTTACTGATGTTTTAGCCGAAAGACCACACGTGTACCATTTTTACTGTACAACACAAAGCTTTCTACATTTTCTCGTATCATAAATAGACTATTGATGTCTCGAAATTTGTTATATTGTCTGAGGAATCTCATTTCTTTTTGTATCGGGTGGATGGATGTATATAGGTATAGATATAACTTTACGAATCCATGATCTTTACATTCAAACAGTAATGTTCAATCAGGTGGCATCTTTGAGATAAAAAGAGATATATGCAGTTGATGTGTTATGGAACTCCTGATGAATCAAGAGTTGACTCTGACAAGTGACAGGTACGTAATCATTCTCCCCGTTCACTTACACACAATCATGCTTACAGTACATTCTGTCGAACTTTCGCAAAACCGGCAGGTCAATATGAAGACGTCCTACACATTGAGAATTTTTACTGAGAATCTCCAGGAACAATCTTTTGATTTTATTCACCTCTATTGGTCATCTAAAAGCCCATACATGAATTTTGTTAAAAATATCTATTATGTCATTCAACTTGCTGTTCAGAAGAGATTCCACCACGTTATTTGGAAATAGATTTGTTGTCTGCTCTGAATTCCCTCCAGCATATCTAAAGTCGTTAGTCAGGTCCATACCCCCTAATTTTGCCAAATTTCTGCTGGGACATGAGAGCTATATAGTATATTACGTCAGAGTACTTTTTTTTTCTGGTTCTTCATTGTACAAACATAATGCTGTTGTTTTTTTTTATTTTTGCTAATGATTACAGAAATTAAAAACCCTATGTTGAAAGCCCATCATAAGGAAATAATTTTTTAATATTTACTACCGTAAAAATAATTGAATAAATTATGTTTAACTCCTCTGATTGAAAAGGTGAACTTTTCAAAGTTAAAAAAATTCTGCTGTGTTGCTAAAAATAGTTTGTTTGAAATGCAAATCAAATACTCCTAAGTGTAATTCTCTGTTTCACATGCAGAAAATCAGAATTAGCCATTTATAATAATCAATTGCTAATCCAAAATTTTAATTCTTTTGGAGAATTGGGCTTATTTTTTAAAAGAAGATATACTTTAATAATTCAATTATTTTTCAAAAAGCTTTAATAAGGTCATGGGAAATTACATGAATAAAAGTATCTTCTAAAGCAGTTTATTGCTTGAAGGAAAATATATTACCTTTTAGAAAAAGTTTTTTAAAAAAGAATATTAACCATTTCGGGAAATTATTTAATATTCAACAAAATAAAACAATCTTGAAAGAAGCATTGACATTTACAATTATAGGGGAAATATATTACAAAATAAGTATATTGTTACGATTGAACGCCGCGAAAGTGAGCGGAAGGAGAGAGCGATTGGCGACGGTTGACGAAGAGCTTGGCGCCAGTCGGGTGGTTTTGCGCAAGGAATAGTCTGGTAGCCTCTGGGTTGCTCGCGGTGTTTTCCGAAGTTTTGCGTGCTCACTCGCTCGGCTATATAAGGGACGGGCTGTTGCAATTTGGTAGTTCCTCTCTGAAGAGAATCAAATCGTTGAGAGAGCTGATTACTTTTCTCGCTTTTTATTAATGAGCTGTGTTTACGTTTGCTATTAATGGTGAATAACTGAGCTCGCTGTGATTTACTGTTTGTTGTGCTATACGATATCTGTTTTACAGTCTGTGTTTATTGCGCGTAAGGCTTGAATTTACGGTGTTAGTGACTATTGACTGGTGGATTTATTTTATCTGAAGTTTTCCTTTATCAAGTCATCTTGTAAATACCTGTAAATAGCTGTAAATAAATTTGTTTGTGATGTCCTCAAGTAAAGTCCATTCAATCAGAACCCGCTACGCTAAAAACGTAAAAACATTTACGAAAGATAGCAATTTACTAACTGTATCTTAGATAACTACTTCTCATTTAAATTATTAACACAATTAAAATGGAATTTTTACAACAATCTTCTACATTTTATCTATTTGTATGCAACCTTTCTTGCGTTATGTAACTCTAAAAGGATCAAATAACAGACTTTAAGGAAAGGAAAAATTTAACTTTTGAGCAAAATCCTTCAGAATGCAACAAAAATTTAAATGATGCGTTTCAAAAAAACTTTATAACTGCAGTGTTGCAACAAGACATAATCTATTGACAGATCACACGTTCACATATGAAATAATGTTTGTTTTGTGAGGAATGGACCAGTATTTCTTCATATCTCTCTTTTGAGGGCAATACTAAAATAATAAAAATAAAAAAAACATATTTTTTTAAAAAAATATTCTTGCCCATAAGTTGTCCAAAATACTAGGATTCTACTGTTTGGTGGTTGTATAAAGATTTGGAGACACTTGCAAAATATGTGGTAGTCCCTTGACGGTCATTCACTGAAGCTTTGAAGGAAGAGAAAATATTTAAGATAAAAAGTGAATCGGCTCTTTTCAAGAAACTTGGCTTGGGAACTATGAGGAAGGAATAACTATAATGGAGTCAAAGGTAGTATTTTTACACATTTTAAATATTTTCAACTATTATTATTTCCTTTTTATTTTATGACTATTAACGATCATATATCTTAGAAAATATTACTCTTATTTTCTGAATGTTAAGAAGTTCCAGTAAACTTTAAAGTCAGATGAAATAGATATATTTTCTTATTTTTTTTTCTATTTTCTAATCAAGATATTTCAACCATTCGTCATTTATATTTCTCTCGTAGTTCTGTTTGAGATGAAAGTGAACAGGCGGTCAATATTATGTAAATAATTCACGAATCTGATTTGGATGTGACGCATTGAACAGGTCATTAATGCGGACCTCTCAGTGTCAGTCGTTCCCTACTAAATTCAGAATTCAACATGCGGAAAGAGGCATCTGTAACGATGTTGACAGTTCTGAGATACTGGGGAAATGTTTGACTAGATTCATTTTCCAAGAAAATGCAAAGAAAGAGCATTAATCTTGATTAGAATGCATGTTACAGCTTGTTTAGCATGGTTTCTTTGAATATACTAAGCTATCCGTCGACTCATTCTCCTAATTTGAGTCGTTAAAATGATTTCTTACTCGCATTCCCATATTTAAAACGTAGGGATTTCCGAATGTAGCAAAACTTTGCAATGGCTTAAATCATGAACAAAAGTTAAATTTTTATTTGCATGGATTTTAATAATGAGTATTTATCGCTATTTTTTAAATTTGAAAGTAGCTTAATATTAAGGTTTCATTAACTGATTCAAACAAAAACTAATTGACCTTGCTCAGTTATAACGCAATGAGAAATGAAATATTTCAACCCTCTAGAAAAATGCAATCTAGAGTGGACAATTTACAATATAATTTGAGTTTAAATGAGAATCAATAGACTGATCTACATTTCAGCATCTACAGAAATGAAAAAAAAAGAAAAGAAAAAGAAATTAAAAAAAATGAGAAAAATAAAAATATAAACTATGCACTCAAAATAGACGCTATGATAAACGACACAATTCATTTCTAATGCACTGTCCCACTAATTAATTAAAAGAAAATGAAAATAAATCGAGATCTATGGAAATTCAATTTTAGAAACGGAACCTTGAAATGGAGTCATAAAATATTTAGTATTGCGTGTGCTGCTTTTATGTTCAACAGATGGCACTATTTCTAACTAATAGCATGTTTTTACCTGTCACAGGTGGTAATCTATTTAGTAATTACATAATAACATGTTTGAATTTGCATCCAATATTATGGCAACATTTCAGAATAATCAATAAAGGACTTTCTGAGATTTAAGATTTTGAACAAATAAACAGTTTCATACACTGGTGTGCAAAACTTAAGCAACAAGTGGTTTTTCGGCCACAGCTCCCCAACAAAGTATAAGATAGCCATGAAATTGCAGTATAATATGCACGTAATTCAGTAGAAAGACTACTTGTATGCAAATTTTAGAAATAAAACGTCGTAGGTGATGTAAGTGTACGTAAACCTTGTGGGTCGGCGCGCGCAGGTCAAAGCTGTGATAAAAGGATGAAGAGCACCGTAGTTAAAGACATTCGCTGCAAGTGCAAGTGATTTGTTTTGTGAAACACGTCTTCAAGAAATCATTTAGACGACTTTACTCGAGGAAGAATGATTGGGAAGCTTGAAGAGGGGCGTAGTGTGACCAGTGTCGCCGAAGAGTTCGGGATCAACAAAAGTGTTGTTTCTCGTGCTTGGAATGTCTTTAAAACTACTGGTACAGCTGTTCGGAAGGTTGGTGGTGGCCGTCCAAGGAAAACAACACCAACAGATGACCGTTACATTGTCGTACAGGCGAAAAGAAACCGTTTTCAGTCAGCGAGCGCCATATCTCAGCAACTGTGCACAGCCACAGGACGACAAGTATCAAGATTTACAGTGGCCAGACGCCTTCACAAAGGTGGCTTATTTGCTAGACGTCCTGAACGCTGCATACCTTTAAAAGTTAGCCATCGGCGGCACCGTTTAGAGTGGTGCAGAGAACACGAAACCTGGACACCTCATCAATGGAGTCGTGTCCTCTTCACAGATGAGAGTCGTTTTAGTGCTACAAGCGATTCTCTACGTCAGTTGATCTGGAGAGAGGTTGGAGCTCGATTTCATCCCAATAACATCGTGGAAAGAGATCGTTACGGTGGTCCTGGAGTTCTCGTCTGGGGTGGCATTATGTTGAACGGGCGGACTGAGCTTCAGATCTTCGACCGAGGTTCTGTAACTGGAGATCGCTACTGCAATGAGGTAATCCTACCCCACGTGCGTCTGTTTCGAGGGGCCATTGGACCAGACTTCATTTTTATGGATGACAATGCACGGCCACACCGTACTGCTAATGTTCAAGAGCTACTGGAAAGTGAAGATATCAGACGAATGAATTGGCCAGCTTACTCTCCAGATCTAAATCCCATAGAGCATGTGTGGGATGCATTAGGGAGACGTCTTGCGACACGACAGTATCCTCCTGGTAACACCCATCAGCTGAAAGATGCGTTAAAGGAGGAATGGAGACGTTTACCCCAAGAACTCCTGGATAATCTGGTGCTTAGCATGGAGAGACGATGCCAAGCAATAATTGCAGCAAGGGGAGGGCATATCCCATACTAGAGAACATCTGCCAGTTGTACTTACGCTTCTTCAGGCAATAATGTGTACCGCCACTATATGTCAAATAAAGCCTTTTTTTGTTCCATACCCTACTTTAAGCTTTATATTCATTTCTGCGCCATTATTCTTTCACTATCGTTTAAGTACAAAATAATGTACATCATATTCAAATTTCATGTCAATCGGTTGATTTCTTGTAGAGTTATGACAAAAAACGCACTTGTTGCTTAAGTTTTGCACACCAGTGTATTTATTTATATAGATATAGATTAGTATTTGTCTCTTGACAATCCTTCGTTTCTAAAACATAACTTTATGATCAAATATTGCGTTTAAACTTATACATATATCAAATAAAGATAAGTATCTTTCGATACGCTATTCTTAATGAAACCTTTTTAATATTTAGAAATAATAATAATTATTATTATTTGTTATTGCGGTTTCTAATGACGCTTGCCATTGAAAAGTTCGCTGATGCATCAGCTGATTTAAGCCTAAATAAGCGTCTCTTGTTTTTGAATGAGCGCCAGCTAGGGCCAAGGGTACGACTTTAGCTACACACTCATCACATTCGCTTGCACAGCCCCTTTCTACATGGGGGGGGCATTCTCGTACCTCATAGATAGAACACAGAAGAACAACCATGTCCTAACAGGAACTCGAACCCGGGACGCCCTTATCACGAGGAAGACGCGCTACCTCTGTGCCAAAATACCGGTACTTTTGTTATTTACATAGTATAACGAGTACATTATGTGTTACATTTTATAAAACTAATTTCTGTTAAATTTTTTCATTTCGAAAATATTCAGTTTATGATATCTGCTTTAGGGTAAGATGGATAAGAAATTATGGAACACATGGAAATTATGTTAAAGTAGAATTTCATAGATCAGCCTTATTAACACCTATCGTTCTTATTTTGCACAAATAATCTGTTTTAAGAGTGAATATAGTAATGTGTAAATTTTTTTCGTTCTGCTTAGTAAAAGAAAGTTTATTGTTTATAAAGAGATAGTTTATGAAGTTATCAACTTATAGTTTATATCTTGTTTATAAAAGTATCAACGAGTAGGTATTTTATAATGCATTATAAAGTATTTATGTGAGATATGAAGTTCCAAATGAATATTTTAAGAATTACTCAATCGACATTTGTGGTAATAATATATGTATCATTCAGAAATCAACCGTAATATAATAACAGAAGCATATATTTAGAAATATACTCAAAAATCAATTATTGGAAAATAAGGGTGGTGAAGAGCTAAAAAAAGTCTTTTTGTTATGAAGAACTCTCTAAAATTCTAATATAAAGCCACCAAACAATATAAAATACTCTCACATAAAGAATACAAAGTGTTTAATATTCGGATAAAACCCTTAATTCTTATTTCGTAAAATTTAGATCCATCAGATCCACTCATGCTGCATGCAAATAGCGCATGCTTGAATAGCCGGAAACAAAATAACCGTAAGATTATATTTAAGCAAAATAAAAACTCTTAATTGAAATTACTGCATTCTTCCACGCAAATTTGGTTGGCGGGAAGTTTTTGCTTAGTGCAGCAGATTCAAAATCTCTGCAAGGGAAGAATGTGAAGCGAAGTGAAGGGAACTTACGAGTCGGCTAAACAAATAAAAAAACAAAAGTGCTACAATGACGGGGATTCCATCGATTGAAGAAGTGAAAAACGTCGCATTTAACGTTCCCTGGAGCATATAAATTTGATTAGTAAAAATTTCCGATTTCCTTGAGGGTCGGAAAAGAGGATGGCCCCGAGATATTAAGGCAAGATAGCACCACGGGCCATCTCTGAAATATGCAAATTACTCCTTTAATGCATTTTACTTAATTGTAACGAGAAGGGACAGACGAGTTCGTTAATGTCAATTATTGCATTCACATAAAAAAAGTTGTAATTGCGAAACGGAACTCAGGATTGTCTTCTGACTCTTTAGATTACTTGGAATGAGATTTTTGTGGTGAATTCTTCCCGTTCGAAACAGAGGAAATATTTGTCCGGGGAATAAATGCGTTTAAACGCAGCAAAAAGAAATATCCGATTCGAAACTAAAATATCAACGCGAAACGCTCGAAATTGGTTCGGAATTGCTTATTTATGTAACGGAAAGTTTCCTGGAATTGTTTGGGAAAGCTATATAAGTTTTATTTTAAAGAATTCTTAAATAGATAGTGGTTGAATAAACTACGTCGTAATTAATTTGTTTATACTTTATATGCGCGTTCGCAAGAAGATATTATCCTGAAATTTCAAAGAACCTATTGCGAAATGATGATAATAAACTGTTGACTGCTTTTAAAATTTCCATTAGGCATGGAGAGAAATTCTTAGAAAATCCTCCATCGAAATACCACTTGAAAGGACTTTTGAAAATAAGACTTACTTGTAATTTCATGAAATAATATTCCATTAATTCAAAAGCTGTAATTTAATTTTAATATGTAAGAGCTTCTATTGGAAAGTGATGTTATTTAGAATAAACCATTAACAGATAACTGAATATACAGAATAAGCTGTTTATCAGGAATCCTCATAGAACACTATTTGCGTAGGCTGCCCGTGACTTCATTCATTTATATTCTGTTTAAAGGTGAATGGTTTCATACATTTCTGTCATTCTTTTAGGAATAACATTCGGGATTAAGTGGATATGAAGCAATGCTGGCAAAGAATCAGTTTATCAAACTATTTTGAAGAAAATTTCACAATCTTCTTAAAGAAATGAGTGAGAGTGTTTTTTGAAAGTGAGAGGAAATGAGCTTATTTCCATGAGTTACTTTAATTACTTTAACATCTCAAGAAAGTTAACTAAAAGGCTATTTTGATACGGATCTTGTAATTTTGAATATGATAAGATGACGAGGGAAATACCTCAGCCAGTTTTTACTTCTGTCCTGCCCCAGAGAAACAATGTGAGTCGAATCCATGATTTTCATGATGTTACTGCCGCCCAGATATGAGCTGAACTTCACTTGTTATAAATGTACGTCAATGATGTCTGCTACGTCAATAAAAAGTTAATATGCTAACAGTTGCTTTCGTATGCAGCTTTCCATTTTTTATTAAATGAAACAAGGACTCTGCCTGACAGCGTCCTGGCATAGGGGGGCGCCCCGGGTTCGAATCCCGGTTCGGACATGGTTGTTCTTCTGTGTTTTATCTGTAAGGTTTATGGATGCCTTCCCCCCTGTAAAAAGGGGATGTTCAAGCGACTGTAATGAGTGTGAGTAGCTGTCGTATTCTTGGCTCTAGTTGGCACTACTTCAAAAAAAAGAGATGCTCTTTTCGGCTTAAAACTCGCTGATGCTTCGGCGAAGCTTATCCATGACAAGTGCCACTAACAACAGCAACATGATAGGGCAGCACCTTTACATTTCAGTTATATGAATTATATTTAATCGCTTCCGATCATAACAATCAGCATAACTCTGATGATACAAACATTATATTTATAATTTTTTTGTATTTTTTAGAACTATAAAAGTATAGTTGAATTTATTTTATTCTTTAAATAAGAGGCTGAAATGAAATGCAAATTTAAATTCCGAATCATTAAAATTATGGTGGATAAAATAAAGAAAACACTAGTGAAATAAAGAATAACATACGTTCAATATATATAGATCGTTTATTAACATTGAGTCGTCTTAAACAAGTGACATTGTTAGTTTCGTATTTACTCAAATATTTCTAATTTCTTTTTCTTCCTTTAATTTTTTAACTAATAATTCATTCATACCAATAATTTTAATCTTTAATTATTCTTTTAATTACATATCATTTTCATTTCATCTTCACCTTATTTATTACACTGAAAGCTCAGATCTCTATCAGATTTTGGATAAAATCTTTCTAAGGTTTGAGAATCAACTTATCCGTCTATTTATGGGTATAAAAATATGATAATTCAACAACACATCAAACTGCAATAATGAAACTTCGTACGAGATCTTAACAACTCACTTTTTGACCCGATCCAGATTTTGGAGAAAATAATGTAAAGGGAAGACGTACAAAACATATATATTCCATTTTCTGAGCTACACTAAGAAACTATATATAAAACAAATCACATTTTTAATTTATCCAGAACATCTGAGGTAGAACTCTACTGCAAGATGTGAAAAGTGCTATGTTAACTACCTTAATATAAAACTGGATTTTCATAGATTAAAATGAACACAAGAATTAAAATGAAATGATGAAAAGTTTTAAAAACCTTTCATCATTTCATTTTAATTCTTGTACATAATCATATTTAGAATAGAAAACACCCTTTTTGAAATAAATGAAAACGCCAAAACAATTCTCTTTTCAGAAGCTCTGTACCAATAAAAATGCATAAAACTCTCCCACACATCCCCGGAAATTATCATGGGTCTTTTCACGAGAGATTCTCCCTGGCAAAAACAAAAACTGTGACAAAGTGTCCAATGTCAATTTGTAACGCATCCCTCTTCGATAAAATCTATAGGCAATCACTTGACAGCAGAGAAGTGTAATGAAAAGTAACTTGGCAGCAATGAAGAATTGAGACATCACTTGCCGCCTTTCTCAGGACAGAAAGATAATAATTCTGTCGCTTTTCAGAAATGAAAATTCGAATACCTTTTGTCTATATCACACGAAGAGAGAAGTAGGAAAAAAAGCACCTTTTCATTCGGCATAAGAAAACATATCAGAAAAGAAATCTCCCCGGCTCCTTTGCTTTTTTGTACGCTCCGTGCTTCACCACTACATACCTCGTATGATCCATTTTCCATTTTCTATCAATGTATTTTTTTCCCGTCTTCATTTTAAGTTACTACTATTACAAGCGACGCTAGAATATTTTCTTTCTTTCAGCCCGAGCCAGAGATACTTGAGAAAAAGTTCGAATAGATGTCGGTTTAGAACAAGTTAATGCTATCGTAACAATATTCGTTTATATGAACCAAAAATCGAAAAATGTCCCTGGGGTAAAGAAAATCAACCACCGAAATAAAGGATAATAGAGTTTCATCGGCTGTTCGCGGCGTAAAAAGTTCTATCTCTTCAGTATTACGAATGGAGATGCATGGTGGGTTCCTATAAGAATTTCTTATATGAAAGTCGCGGAAAATTAATATTGTGGTAATGCGCTTCTTTAACCTTAGCATTTTCTTTTAATCTTGAGTGAGATCAAATAGAAATATTTATGTTTACATACGCAACTTTTTCTACTTTTTAACTATTTTTCTTTTCATATACAACTTTTATTTTCACTTTTATTGCATTTTTTGTCGGATGCTTTGGAAGAAAGAAAAGATTAAACATCAACCTGTGGCTTAAAAGGAAATGTCACCATCAGAATTTTGTTGATTTAAAGGTTTCAAAAACTTTGGGTTGTTTCAAATATGAATTATTTGATTTAATGTAATTTTATAGATATGATTCACGCTTCTTCTTCTTTTTCTTTCTTTTCAAGGAATTGTCAAGACTTTCGGCCAAAACATATTGACGTTCATTCATCAAGTTTGGGTTGCACCTTAAGAAACTTTCTTTAAGACAATTATATTTGCAAAGATAAGGGTATTTAATTGTGATCGGAAAAGGTGGACGCAGTTTTAAGTGCATCTAAAAGCGTCTGCATTTTTACAGCTATCTAGATCATGCCTTCGTAAATTTTTTCGATTATAACTGGTCTCGTTATATATATTTAAAAACGCCTATTAAGGATTTTACGTAGTGAAACACTTGACCCAGTTTGAAATTATTTTAGATACATTTTATTTTATCTCAAATTCTGTCGTTGTATTTGTTTCACTTTTCAAGACATTAATTATAGCTAATTTATTAAATATCTTTCATTTTCTTGCAATACATTTTCACTTACATTGATGTTTTCGACTTTTTTTGAATTTGTACTAATATATTTTTAGTTTCAGCATGGCACAGAATATAAGAATCTTGTTTTTGTATTACTAAATTTATTTTAAAAATATCGACAAATCAAGAATATCAGCGTCCTGGTACAGGAGTAGCACGCCTTCCTCGTGGTCTGGGCATCCCAGGTTCGATTCTCGGTTAGGGCATGGTTAATCTTCTGTATAGTATCTGTGAGCTGTGTAAATGTGCCCCCCTACTAATGTGAGGTGTGTAAATGTAAAAAGGGGCCGTGCAAGTAAATGTGATGAATGTGCAGCTAATTCGTATTCTTGGCCCTAGTTGGCGCTTCTTTGAAAACAAGAGAAGTTCATTTGGATTAAAATCGCTGACGGCCGTCAGCGCGCTTGTGCATGGCAAGTGCCATTGGTAACAACAACAATTCAAGAATAATACTTAAGGGGAGCGATGCCACGGGGCGGTGTGCACACAGGCACATCTCTTCAAGCCTAGCCCCTATTAGGGACCCCCCTCTTGCTCAAGTCGAGAGCCGGGGATAGAACAGGCACACCAAGAATAATACTGCTGGGCCTTCTCATTTATCTGTCTTTGGGCAGATTAAATCCTTTTTAATTTCTTTTTATACATATGTTAACAGTATTTTCCCGTATTACTGCTTTACTACTGCTTTATTTCAGTGTAGTTGCATATAAATATTTGTATTTAAATTTTGAATTTTCTTTTTATTCGATTAGGCTTATTCAATTGTACTATATACTCTACTGAGTGTTTCTGTTAGTATGTGAGTAATTTTGATTCATTTTTGTTTGTATTTGTGTATTTACTTTTTCCGCCATTTTTCTTGGCAATTTACCTCTGTCCTTATAGTCAAAATTTATTCTACTATCAATTGTGAAGTGACTTACATCTGAAAGCTTTGTGGTATACTTGTTGGCATACAAGGAATTAATTCATCTAAAATTTTTTTTAAAAAAAATCCTTAATTTTCTTTTATGATCAGATAAGTAGAGCAAATCTGAGGACTACGTTGAAACCTCAGTTCTCCCTATTCATGAAATTGATAAATTTGAACTAGCTGTCGACATATTTATAAAGCAGTTATCTTCTCTATCATGTGACCTTGATTAAAAAGAATATGAATCAGAAGAAAGAAATATATTGGTTGTTCCTCTGATCTCTTATTGAACATTATTCATAAGTAATAAAATGCAATGTATTTTGACAACCGAATGCTCTCTGTTACCTGGCTGGCTATGTGAGGTTTTCGACCAAGCGAAACGCTAATGTAAACCAATCACTAAAGAAAAGGTTTCAAGAACCCAACTTATCATTATATAAAGGAACTAAATTATACAAGTGAATAATTTTTCCTATCTTATTAAATACTATATAATGGAATTTATCTTATATATGAGTGATCATTTTAAATTTCTTACATTACATCATTACTAAAGGGTTTCAAAATCTTTTTAATCAACGGTTTATCTAATCTGGTCTGACTTCGACAGACCATGATGGAGATAAGAAGAAGAAGAAGAAGAAAATCTTTTTGATCAACAAAAGATACTACAAACACCTCTTATTATTAATACTTAACTTTTATGCTCACTGCACAAAAGCTAAATTAAACTGTTGTTGTTTCTTATCTTGCCATGAACAAGATCGCTGAGGTAGTCAGCGATTTAAGAGCAATCAAAGTCTCTTGTTTAGCAGTAGTGCCAAATAAGGCCAAGACTACGATTTTTGCTACTCACTAATCACGTTCGCTTGCACAGCTCCTTTACAAAGTGAGGTATAATCACACACCTTACAGATAGAACACAGATGAACAACCATGCCCGAACCGGGACTCAAACTCAGTAAACCTAAATCACGGGGAAGACGTGCTACTCCTATGACAGGATTTCGGCCTCCAAATTGAATTAAAATATCAAATGAAGGAGAAATATCTTTATCTTTCATTGTAAACACTCTATCAAAAATCATTATTTGGTTCTATAAATGTATCGCAGGAAATTGTGATGAAACATTAATGGCCGCTATTGAAATAATAACACACACATTTCTTTTTCAAATACTTTCAAATACCTTTCCTTTTGTAATTTTATATTATACAAGTCTTGAAAGCTTATCACATTTCACTCTTTTTTTTTTAAAAAAAAAACGAAAAATAGAATTCGTATAAATAGCTCGGGTCACCTGATCCTATTTTTGTTATAGATTAATTATAAATAACATCTCGATTATTTCTGTTATGAAATCATTACATTTAATACCTATCTGAGAAAAAATAAATCACTCAAATAAAAGAAAATGTATGATATTTACCATTATATAAATAAGATTGTATAAGATGGAAAATAATAGGTTTAGCTGATGTGTTAAATTTTGAGTGATAGATAAACAAAGAATTAACTGATAAAGTAACTGAACATGGACATTGGAAATTGGAAAACTCTTTTTAAAATAATTGAAATCAAACATTTGCTTTCTTTTTTTAACTGATCCGATTTGTAGAAAATAATTATGTACTTTGCAAGGATGTAATTTAAAACGTTAGGGACACAAAACTGTACACATTCTTGTTTTTAAATTAGCATCAGATAATAAATAGTTATTTTAAGCAGTGTTGTTTTTCAAGAATCAAATATAAAATTAAAAGTTCTGAAGTTATATTGTTTCATATAAGGTAGTTATTCTATGAAATAAATTTTCAGCAAGAAAATCAATATGCATGTTATCTATCCTCGTGTTTTTTAAATTCTGATTTCAAAATATTTTTTTCTCTTTCTGTCGTATCTTATAATTTCTAAGAACTGAAAGTATCTAATACGTACAATTGGGTTTTATTTCCAGTTAATTTAGGGTTATTTGTAAGTTAATTTAGATAATTGTTTTCTCGGAATAAATTCATTTTACGTTTTATGTTTCGTATTGATTTTAGGATCGTTTCTAAATTTATCTTGATGTTTTTACTGGTATAGGTTCATATTGTAGTATATGTTTGGGATTCATTTATGATTAATTTTCAATCTTAATCCAATAAATTCTTAGTATAAACACAATTAAGTTTTCTAATTAAATAATTTTTATAAAAAGTTCTTTAAATTTATTTTTCAATTAGTATTATTAACTCAAACTCCCCCTATATATACTTGTATACCTTGTTCAAATTTTCAATCGTTAATAAAATACTTTTAATTTATCCACTCAAGTTCAAGTACATTTTTTTAAACCTGTAGGGGATGAAATTTGATGTTAATATAGTTTTTTAAAATATTAGTTAATTAGTCTTTTCTGAATTCATTAAAAACTAACTTTCTCACCAAAAAATCTTCATTTCCCCATCGCCAAATAAGTAACAAATTGAGTTTGTTTTTTTTTCCCACTAAAATGAGGTTATACTTAATATGTTTTCGGCCGATTATTTCAAACGATTCTGTTTATTTTCTTAATTTTTAATGCATTTAAAATTAAACACTGTGTTATTAATCAATTTTTCAATTCATTTTGAAGTACTTTCGAATTAAAATAATACAGAACAAAGAAAATTAGAAATTTTTAATCCTTATTGCGTTACCCAACTGGTGTAGAGAATTCACACCTTTCACGTTGCCACAATTGGCTTTGAAAATTCAATGCTAGTATAATTTTTAGTTAATTATTTATAGTTATTTTAATTGTTGGGACGGCATAGCCTGATTGGGAGTGTGTTGGATTCACATCCCTTAAGCTGCGATTTTGAAGCTGCCAGCCGAAGATTCTACGTGTGTGGTGGACGTTACATCGATCGTGATCACAAGGTCTTCCATGCACAGAGTTATACCACTGGGGTTACTGGGTCAGGGTTATCGTTCTCTGTTTCAGATCTAAATTACGATCTGTTGATAAATGAATGATATTCATGAATAAAGTCTATCCCGTAAAAAGGGTTTATGATGGGTGTGAGCTAGAAGTCAGACTTCTGCCCTCGGGTGTTTAGGTGGCTATATCCTCAGAAGCTACTGCACACCTACTTCCGTGGTAAAGTGGAACGCAAGAACAACAACTATTGTAATTATTTAATAAAAAGTAACTAAAAAAAATGTTAATCTAGGTAGGAATTGATTTTAAAAGAATATTTTTTATTTTAATATTTAACATATATTTAGAATATTTATACACATTTTTACCCCTCACATTTGTATGTAAATATATCTTTGGTCTGTATGGATGTATTATTTCTCACGGCATCGAATTAACAAAAGTTTCATTTAACAGAACAATTCCAAATTAACAAATAAATGTGGTAGCTAATTAGCGCCTCACAACATTTTCATTAAAGTCTTCATAAAGTTAACAACTGTTTAAAGTTGAAGAATAGTCATAGGATATAAACAAATGCAAGAAGTAAAAATCCAAAGTTGCCCTTAAAAGTGTTGAGATTAAATTTCAAGCGAGAATTTAGTTCAACCAATTGTTATGGGGTTTTCGTATCCCAAGTTATTGAAATTCGAAAGTGAAACTTATTGGCTTTTAGGATTCTACAACCATCTCATAAAAATCTAAAAGCTTTTTCTATCCTTTGATAGATAATTGAATACAACATAAAAATAGATGCAATAAAACCTTTTTCCCTTTAGAAGATTTAACAATAACGTATCCACCTTTCTTTGAATGGCTCTTTCACATATTTTAATGCCTGGATATTCAGAGCAATTACTTTTAATGGTAAAATAACCTATATTTATTCCATAAGTGAAAAGTATAGAAAATTAAAATAATTTTTAAAGAATCTATTTATTTTCTATTAAAGAAAAATGTTGACTAAGGTAGGGGCATATAGGGCAGTCGCTTCTGACCCCGACATCAGAGGGGCACCCAAATGAAAGGGAAAGTTTATTTTAAATTTCTTTCTTTGATGAACTTTTTTAAACATTGATTATAAAAGACGAAAATACAGAGGGAGTCCCAAAGAAGTTTTTGCCCCGGGCGCCAACTAGGCTAAGTCGAGCTGTGTACGTGATATTAAATTCATGCATTTTTCGGTAATTTGCTCGAGTATATAAATATTTTTCTTAATCTATATTGCCTTTCGATTTTTATAAGCCTTTATTTTTAAAATCTGAAATTATATATATATATATATATATATATATATATATATATATATAATGTATTTATGTATGTATATAATGATGCGTTTTGGGCGAATTTCCCAAAACTCCTTTCTAATTTTTTTTAGTTTTATAGTTTTAAAAAATGCTATTTTGCATTTTGAAAGTGTTGTATGTACACAGGCCTTAGTAAAATAAATAAAGTATTAAGAACTAGTAATTCAATTTAATAATAGAATGTAGTGATCTCTCTCTTTGAATGGACTGTTCAATACATTAATCAATTTTTTTATATTTAAAATACTAGAAAAATGCACTTTGAAATCATCTACTTCCACATAATCACACTGAGATTGCAAATTGAACAATTACCAACAACAGAAATTCTGATTTAACTAAATTGGTGCTCTTGAAGCCATACATATCCGACATTAAATAATGGATCTATATTCTGCCAGTTCTGTCTATATTCTGAATGTATAATCAACATTCTCTATCTAAATACACATATGTATTGATAATTTAATCACCTTTTAAGATAAGTCCTTATTTTCATTTATATAACCTCCATGTCATATTAAAAAAGAGCCGAAATCATCAATCTTTGATTATTCCATTATTATCTCGTTTCTTTTATAGTCGTCACCGATTCCCTTATTGCATACTTGGTGTGAAATGACTTCAACTTATTTTCAACAACCAACTTTCATATGTGATAAACAATGTGTATGTAAATAACATGACTGAGTTTTTTTTTAAAAAATATCAGTTGTTATCTGTCTTAAAAAATAGCACGAATAGCTTAATGAACTTAGACATAATGAGTTCCAGAAATGGTTTTACTCCTTATCGTGCAATTAACTATTTCAACACGTGTAAGATAGTTAAAAGTGTAGGAATGTCTTTGTTTAATATGTAATGAAAATTATTATGAATGATTGAGAACAGAAACATGTTTTTCCAGAGAAACATCGAAGAACGAAACTTGGAATTTTCTCATAATCTTTATGTACTACAAATTCAAAATATATATATATAAATAACTTATAGGAATGAATAATGACTAAAAAATTTTGATTTTACTTTTTTTGAAGAAAATTGTAATTTAAATCTCATATAAAAAAATATTTATCTTCTTTTTACAGAAAGTCTTAGACAGAGAAAATGATTTTTAGTCCTCTAAAACCTCATTATTGTGTACTGTGGCCACAGTTCCTTATTATTCTATACAGCTCTATATTTTTACTTCTTTAGTCTTATTTTTTTCATAAGATTACAAAAAATATTGCTTTCGTGAACATTATTTCTGGTTGAAAATCTTTTAAATACCATTCACCTACGTAGAAAAAACGCTGTAATCGAGCTTCTAACTATAATAACAATTTCAAAAAGCAAGTTGGAACATTTCTATTTTAAAATGACTAAAAGTAGAGTTCTTTAAAATCCTCGTAGATATATCTTGGAGTCTTTTATATGCATTATACAGTAAAATACTTCGAGTCATTTAACCCTATCTTATTTACGATAGATGCAGTTTAAGGAAAGATTTACAAGTAATCAGATCACGAAAAAGGGCATTAAATTTTGCTAAATAATGTTCTTGGGTAGGATTTGAAGTGTCGATAAAAATTCAAAACCTTTATTACATCCATTACTTCTTACGACCCTTCAAAAAATAAGTCCTATTTTAAATGATCTATTGCTCGTCTGGCTGAAACGTATCAGATGCTTTGATAGTTTCAAATCTAGAACTACTGTTGGCACTCGACAAAAGCGGGAAAAAGAAGGCGAATAAGAAACAAAAATTCCATTTCAGTGTTGCGTGGCAATGGGAAGAGTAAATCCCTTGCAACAATTTGTTTCGCTTTCGTAATATCGCACCCCTACGAGTGAAATATATCACGCGAAGTGCTGCGATACTCCAAAGAGAATCGCACAATTTGTCTAGATCAAATCTTAGCACGCGATGAAGAGCTGCCAGTGCGTGTTTCTCAGCTCATGCAAAAACGTTTCATCACATAGCGTGTATTATCGTCCTACTGGATACTGTTTACACTTTATCAGTGCCAAGTAAACATCTGCAGCGAGAGAGAAATGTATTAAATTATCGAATCCAAACAAAGTAGGGGACCGAATTGGGACACAATGATTTGTTATGCTCCAATTCTGATTGCTAAGCGACACAGACTAATAGACCGGATCTCTGGACAAATATTTTGTTTAGATGTGTTTAAATATTTAGGTAGATATGGAAATGGATTATGCCTGGTCACTGTGTTCTCCGCTTTTCAACTTTTCACTAAAACTGTGTTGACCGACAATCGCAAATTTGAGCTTATAGCTTTAATTTAAATATGGCATGGTCTTAATATAAATATTATAATTATTGCTCCAGATTTGATTAACTCGCCTTTATAATAATGAAACCATATAAAGCGACGAATTTTTAAAAAAATTAAAATCCACTCTTTTTATTTTAATCAGTGGATTAAGAAATGGATCAACTCAATGCCTTAAAAGTCAAAGAAGGAAAGTTCAGAAAGAAGAACTTTATGATATTTCTTGCATTATTCCTTGCGTGCTGAGAAGGATCAACTTCATTGTGGAAAAAATGCGAAGTGTAAGACTCAGCGCTTGCAGGGAGGTGAAAAATATATGGAATTTTAAGTAGGATGTATTGATAAAGCTAACTTTTTCTTGGACTCGCTTCTGAAGAGAAGAAAGATCGTAGCATTTTTTTATTCAAATGAATGTGTGTGCATATAAAACAAGAAGTTAAAAAGTTTGACTGTTTTAGTCACGCATGATGCTAGACGGTAAGAGTTGATATACCTGATTATTCTAATGAGTGAGCATTTTGGTGTTTGGAATTAATAAAGTTTCTGATTAATTTATTACTTTATTTCTTTTTAGATTCATTAATTTGTTTTGTTGCTTAATTATACCGTTACCTTTCTCAACCTTGAGATTAAATGTATACTTCCTCTATTGATCATATATGTTAATGCTTGTCTTTTTGTATTAATTAAAATGTTAATCTCACCATTTTGCTGGAGCATCCTTAAAAATTATGTTTGATATTAAAACTCTCTAAAAAGAGGATTTGAAATTCCAAGGATATTTTAATTGCACGAAATAAACTAAAAATTTTAAGCATGAGAAAAGTAAATACAGTTATTATTTGAGAGTTTTATTACTGTCATTTCTTAAGTTTATTATAGTCTTTGGTTATTATACTATATTTAAGCAATTCCACTGGTGAATAGACCTTCTAGTTATAAAAATGAGCTGATGAGCAAGTTTTTTGCAAATACATTTATGAATTTTTGAGTCCTTGAACTTAAAGATTTGATCTCTTAAAACTTAGTTTTCAAAATTACAAAAAATGTGGAATGTGACACGGATTTCTGTAAATTTCCAAAAATAGAGATTTTGTACCAAATTAAATTTTTTAAGAGAAATGTTCTCTTAGTATTAATCTTAAAAGAAATGTTCAAACCTGTTCCCTGTTCTAGTGCAAAATCTCTGCCATGGAATCCAAGGATATATTGTGTGAGTCCTTATTCTGCAGCAGGTATGTTTACAACAAATAAAAACATTGGAAAATCCTTTTTAGAGATGAGGTAGTAAGATATAGTTTTCGTTTTTTGACTATAATTAAAAATTAAAAGATTCAAATCAGAAAAAAAAGTTCTCATGGATTTCCAATTTAATGAAATTCATTTATCTAAATAATTGAGAATAATCTAACAGATAATGATGATTTACTTTTTCAGACTGAGGCTTTGAAATCTTTACTGGGTAGATTAGTTACATTAACTTAAAGCATAACTGGGGATATTTTGGGACGTACCTTGCATTTTTGAACTGTGATCAGATGATGAGGTCGACACCTGAGATGTAAACAATATTCATTGTCAGCAATTCTACTCTCTGAAAACGTTCAGTCCCTTTTGTACTATAAAATATAAAAAGGAACTAATTTATAAAATTTACAACCTTAGACAAGCTTGTAATTTTTTTTTCGTTCAATAATATTTGTTCAGTAATTATACCAATAATTAGAGTTTAACTGTGAGGTAGTTCTTTTCTTTACTGCAAAAATTAAGTAATTATCTAAGCAATTAGAAAAATTCCTAAATACTAAAATTGATAATTTGTTGCTTCATGTAACTGATATATTTCATTAAGTAATATCAAATTGGCATTTTCTTGCAAATATTATGACTCAATATTACTTACAAATTTTAAGAAATTTGAAATGGATTTTGAAAATGGATATTATGAATATGGATATTATTCCGCCTTTGATTATTATATGGATATTTGATTATTATTATGATATATTATAAATGTATGATATTATATCGTACATGAGCAATATCGTGACGAGAGAGAATTTTTGTTTATCATTTATCATTTGCATGTCTTTTATTTGTGTGTTCCTCATGCTATATTGTTGGAATGAATATGTTACTATTAATATACAAATAGTCTGAAGAATATAATAGTCATTCGTTAAAAAGGAGAATAATTATCAAAACAATTGACAGAGTTACACCATGGTATTCTTCAAGTTAACTTACTTTGAAATGTTTAAGAACCAAGAGATAATTACTTATTAGAACACTTTTTTATTTACTGTTTACTGAATTTCAACAGAAATTTTTAATATTTCTAAAGGGGGATTCAAAACTTATCCTTCAAATTTCTCGGAGAGGTAGGGATTACGTCAGGAAACCAATTCTACAAAGAAAAGTATGTTCGCTAACGTGATCTGCATGCACAGTATAGACAAGTAACCTGAACACAACTAAATAGTACAGTTAAGGTGTAACGAATGCGATTTTTATTCTTATCAAATAAAGTACAAGTTTACAGAAGTTGTTCAAAATTTTGACTATTTCATAACTGCGCCGTTCCATTGATCACCGAATATTTTCAAAAGAGGCCTTGCATAACAGGAATTACGCCTATGAAGACCACTATTTGGGCAACGAGGTCCCTTTTACTGTCAATGGGGGCTTCCTATACTTGGTCTTTTATGACCCCCCCACACACATAAGGAAATCCGGATCAGGTGACCTGGGTGTCCAAGCGATCTGTCCACTTCTACTGATCCATCGAGCTCTGAATGTTGTATTCAAATAATCCTTCTGAATGTTGTGTTCAAATGAATTTTCTGAATGTTGTGTTCAAATGAATCCTCTGAATATTGTGTTCAAGTGAATCCTCTGAATGTTCTGTTCAAAAACTTCAGCTACGGGCTGGAGCCCCTTCACTACATGTTTATACTAAATATCTTTCGACATGCGCAAGAGTAGCGCCCAGAATAGTTGGCAATATTTAAAAAAATGATTACGTATTTCCGGCCGACAATCGGCGTGATAACTAGTAAGGTCTCAGAAACATTCACTCGACTTGCAGCGAAAGTAGTCGGGCGAGTTGTACACTGATTGGGTACACATAACTCCTACATACGCATGCGTGCATTTTGGAACCTTTCCTATGTGAAATTCCTACGTTCCACTGATTATTATTAAGTTTCCTATGTGAAATCGATTTCCTAAAGTATTCTTTACTACCCTATGAAATTTGAATAAGTTTTGAATCACCCTGTATAGGATAAAAGTGTAACATTCTTTTCAATTAATAGTACTCAGAACTGCTGAATTCTTTATTTTAGCATTATGCAAAGAAAAATAATGATGTTACTCGAATAAAAATTTTATTATTATTATTTTTTATTATTATCTGTAACGAATGCCCGATAGGTAGTGTGCAAATAGAATTAAGGATAGCTCTAGATAACCTGTAAATTGATTTCGGCAAAAAATATAATTCACATTGTAAAATGCATTTTAATATGGATTGTAAGATGCATTTTAAAACAAAAGTGAATGAAAAATGCTCTCAGGTACTCTCATTATAAATCTTCCTTGGAAGAATATTAGGATTACATGCTACAAAAATTGTATATTAAAAGCGTTATTTTGCAAACAATGCAAAGCAAGTGAGCAAAATTTATCAATTTGTGAAACATTTGTAATGAATGCTGTGTAGATACAAATGTACTTACAACCGTTATTCATTCAGAAAAAAAATTAAGATGAATGGGCATTTTACAGGATCCGAATTTCGGCTGTCATCTGCATATCCTTTTTAATGTTATTCTGTAAATCTTAGGAAGAAACAAATGCAATATTCATTGTGAAAGATTCTCATCTCTTATTGTGGGAACAGTATATTCATGTTTCTATTAAGTGGTGAAGAAGAGTTAGGAAGGATCACACGCAAGGGTTTTCTAAAGTATTCATCACTTGTTGAAGCATGGTGTCTTTTAAAGAAAAGCATAAAATTAATCTTTGGGTGCCTATTCTTTATTCTTCGTAGAATTTAAAAGTGCTATTGTGCTCAAATTTTATTCATTATACCTAATTTAACTAGGATTTGTTAATTTAGATAATTGGACATCTAGTAGGATTATGGCATGATATGTACAAGCTTATTATATTATTTGATTCACATATTACTTAAAAGTTTTTACGTTTTTTGCTCTCATTTTCTTTCCCTTTCGCGTTTATACAGGAAAATTCGAAAATATGTCATAAATGGATTCTTAGTAATTAATTTTCTCCTTCTGTATTAATCTTTCTTTTAATGTATACATAAATAAACTCATGTAATCTAAATAAATCTCTAATTTAATTTTTGAACAAATAAATTTCAAGATTCGGTAAATCCTTTAAATTACAAGAAATTTAAATACATATTATTATAGAAGCAAAATAACTATTTCCCAGTTATGAGTGTTTGTTAAAATATCCGAAAGTAATCTTTTATATTTTAGCTGTAAATGTTCCTCTCTCTTAGGATTTATAGATTATTATTTAATTAGTTGTTATGACTTTGACATTTTATTTCATATTTAAAGGAAGTACCGAAATTAATGCAATATTGTTAGAAATAATTCTTCCAATTCAAATTAATTTAGAAACAGCTTTTAGAATTTTTATTAAGGATTAATGCAATCTTTATATAAGGATTCAAGCTTATAACAGAACCAAGAGAAAGCTATTTCAAGGTTAAGGCATTTTAAACATAAATGACAAGTTCATACGTAGGTTAAAATATTATGCGAAACAAAATAACAACAACCACACGCAAGGAATTTTTTCTTTTTAATTTTGTCTTTAGAAGTCATTCTATGTACAGATACCAATTAAGATAACCAGAAGCTTAACAGTTACTTTCAATGATATTCTTATAATCTTCACACTAATCTTTTCAATTATGTTCAAAGGTTATTATATCAATATATTAATTATAAATTAGTTACACAAGCAGTATTTAATAAGAAACAAGCATTATTAATTTATTCTAAAATAATCCCAAACATCAAACCAATACGAGTAATGTAACGTATTCTTCTGGTCATTTTAAATTATGACATAAGATTACTCTGTGTTAAAATATTTTAAATGAAAATTTTAGAAATAATTTTAATTTGCAATACGTTAAAAAAGCCTTCTAGATAAAAATTCACTTAAGCAAGTCAGTATTTACCCAAACGATTCTGGATGAAAAATTTCCCCATCTTTCAATAAACTCAAAGAAAACGAGAGAATTTCCCTGT
>JAOUZG010016587.1:11017990-11039178 GCA_026289955.1 Argiope argentata | reverse complement strand
TATATATATATATATATATATATATATATATATATATATATGCCTTTTACAGGGATGCATGTATGCAAATTCTAGGGATATGTGAATGCATATTCTAGTGATGTATGTATTCATATTACATTACTATGGAATATATGTATGTTACATAACAATGAGTTGCCAGGACTAATGAGTTTATACCTCATTCTGGAAATTTCTGATTGTACAATAAGGCATTTTTTGAATTCTGAACCAGCTGAATTGTTGCTTAAAGATTTTGAAATTGTTTCATTTGTTAAATTTGAAAAAAAAAATGACTGTACTCTTCCACTTTTGGATCTGAATATGTGTACCTCATGTGCCTGATCATCAATATGTGTACCTCATGTGCCTTGCAATGAAAAAGTATAATTGCTCTTCTAGCTTGATTGATAACAGCCCCGGTAAATTCAGACATGCACGGGGACTGATAATTGCGAACCATTTGTTATGGTTATACAATGGCCAAGCCTGTCACAGAATCCTATAAAATTCGTGAAGCGTATAATGTTGGTTTATGTTTCAATGTTGTTAAAGATAAAAGTAAAATAGAATTGCCAATATGGTGCCAACATTTCTGGAAAAGGATTTTCGTTGCGCAGTAACTTCCAGACAATGTTAAGCAAATTATTTACAGATTATTATCAAACAATTTACATTTTAACAATTCTACGTGATTCTAGGAAGCCAGTTCAGTGTATAAATTTAATTAATTGGTCAAACTCTTTAGTAACAAAACACTTTTTTAAATTAATATAAAGAGAAAAGGCTTTAAAGAAATGAGGAAAAAAGAATAGTTTTTAATACTAGCTTCCTAAAAATTTCTTTATTACACGCTGCACGATGTCTTAAATTAATATCTGAAATCGCAATGAAAATTTGTGGTGAGACAGCAAGAAATGGTTATATTCGAGCCAAATTTCATGCAAGAAAAGGACTTCCAATGTTTCATAACAAAGGAAAATAATAATCTAATAACTACTATTAAATATGCGTAATGTATAATTATATAAATTTTTAATGTGTAAGGCTTTTTAAAATTTGTATTCTGTCTGCTTGAAATTCAAGAAAAAGTCAAAATTAATTTCATAAGGATTGAATAAAAAGTCAAATTACGTAATAATTCTATTATTATTACTTATAGCATAGTTAAAATAATCGATTAATGTCAAAGCTAATTTCAAAGAATAATTTTTAATATATTTGATGCTTAGAAAATTGTCTAAATGGAATTTTTTTGTCTAATGAGAATTTTCAATTCACATTACGTTTGAAGAAAATTATTCTGAAATTACACATCTTGAAAAATCTTTATTTTTGATTTATTTCGAATTGAGGGAGAGGGGATTTATTATTTTAAAGGGATTTTCAAAGACTGATGCATTTGTGGACATGGAGAAATTTTAAAACAATTTTACACTAGCAGTTTTAGTGCATTCATTATTTTCTTTTGCTAATCATGAATATTGCTATGAAAGTCATGAATTTGCTAATCATGAAAAACTAAAGCTATAATAATTACGGCAAGAAAACATAACTAAGTATCTTGGTACTTACTTTCAAAGTCGGTAATATTTTGAAAATTTCCCTCTTCCTTCATTCATCTTTATAAAATAAATTTAGCAACATGAAGGTTTGCTTTTTGGTGTAGATAAAATGTATTTTATTCATCACTTTTATATGGTTCTATTTAAGCATCATTTATCATTGTTTATATCTAAAAGAAATTTTTTGTTTTTATTAACAAAGATTTTTTAATACAAAGGTTTTTTTCTTTATTGTTCCATTAAATATTTTTTTTATCATTTTATACTTGCTGTTAGATGCGATGATGCGTTAGACTACGTCCTGATCTTATATTAAATATTTGAAAACTTGAGTGCTAAGATTAGCCTATTCTGGAAAACAACAAATGCGATTAGAATTTTTAATCTTTTTTAATTTGTCAGAAGTAAAATTTAATTTCTTTTAATATCTTGAAAATTAGGCTTATCCGATTTGAGAAAGTTTAAGCATGACATTCTAATGAAATAAAAAAATACACACAAAGAGAAATTCTACAAGAGAAATTTCATTATAAACAAAGGGTATATTCAATACAATGGCTTCTATTTTACCTTCATATTAGATTTCCATCCATCTCTGACACTAGCATGCAGCTTTCGCGAATATAACAGCCTCCTGTCTGGCAATGTTCCATCGCTCAGAAGTATGAAAACAAACGCATGACCAGCATATTTTTTAAATAAATTTTATAAGAAAGGAAAATAAAAACTGTCTACATCTCATTGTTAAACTTCAGATAGTACATACACATAAAAGGAGAGGAATAATCATTATAAAGGTGGAAACTTTTCATAATAAATAGCAAAAGATATCTATTTAAATTTCTTATTTTTACAATTAACTTTATAAATGCGACTGAAATTTTTTAACGACACGTTTACTATTAGTGTATCTTTGCTTATCATTTAATACTTAACTTCACGTTCTTTTATGTTGCCTGAATAGTTTCCAAAGTTAAAAGAGCATGAGGAATTTCTTATAAAATCCAGTTGCCATAATCAGCCTTACTCCTAACTTCTTAGGAGAACGTTTGAATGGAAAAGTTAGCATCAAACATTTTATAATTCACAGCTTTAACTTCTTTGCTGACAAAACGAAATTCACTATTAGAAATTAAATTTGAACCAATAATCTTCAAAGAACAAAGGTATAACGGATGCTTTGTTAAGTTCAGCTTTTACACTAACAATGATTTTCAGTTTTCGAAAGCAACTCGAGAACTGTTTTAAGATGGATCCCACATTTTTGATCAAATACATATGTAATATATTGTTTCATTTGGTGCTTGCATGTATTTGGATCATTATTTTTATTAAAAGGTATTTATTTAAAATATTGATAACATGTATATGAATAAAATATTTTCCGTCATTTTCTACGACTTTTTCCTATTTTAGACCAATGAGTCTTGCAATTGATTGTCTTCTAATTTTTTTGGTCCTCCAGGTCATTCTTTGCATTGACATTGAAATCATGACCTTTAATCATTAAGACCAAAACCGAAAATTGGGACATGACGGCCTAGCATCAACATAAACTTCTTAATATGTCTGATGGACTTCGGCAGTAGATTTCTTCCAATCAAACAAAAAAGACTAGTGAATGACGAAAATACAGCTTGGAGCGTTCCATAAATGGGGTCTTTATACATTGAATCACTAAATATTACTATACTAAATGGAAATAACTTTAAAAATGATAACAATAAAGTAATAGCAAATTGATAAAACCCAAAACCATTGTCGTTTATTAAGATACTTCGCATGTTTAACAAAAGATATCGTTGATTAAAGTACGAGCAAGCACATAATAATATATTATTCCACACATATTTAATAATATATTAGTGTACAATAAAATTCAGTAAACCGGAAATACAAGGATGATAAGCAGAAAATTCTTTTAAAATATGTACGATTTCGGCTGTTATTATATATAAAAATCCTTTTTTTATCATGTCAGTACATGATGTTGTTTTTGGGATGAGAGTTTTGGCGTCAACAAAAATTTTTATACGAAATATAAAAATCTTAATCATTAGTAGAAAAATAAAAAATTCTATTCTCTGCACGAGTATCTCAAAAAATCAGCTTTTAATAACGTATTGCCATTGCATTTACAAAAGCTCTGATTAAAAAAAAGTTAATTACTACCGCAAATAAAAACTAGAGAAATATCATTTTGAGAGCGCGATTATATGAAATGTTATAAGTAGGAAATGTGATATTTTTTAAGCAATAAATGAGAGACAACGTTTTTTGGATCATTTGCAATGCTAAAGTGACAACGAAACGATTAAAATGAAGAAAAATATAATTTAACTTGCATGAGCATGTGGTGCTTGGCCGTTCAAGAAATTATGTTCTGGCATGATACATTGAAATATACATAGCACATTTCCTTTTAATCTTTTTTTTTCAAAAAAAAAAAAAAAAACTCTTTTTCCCAAAAACTGTAAATAATTTCCGAAGTCAGTTCGTTGAATTCTTCTCCTAAACCAGCATCCCCCCCCCTAGATCTGAATTCATAGACTCTCTAAAATGCGATGCTTCGAGAAAAGTTTTCAGTTTGTGCAATTGTAATTTCGGGTAATGCCTCTTCCATCCGCTTAATTTTGTTATGTTTGGTGCTTGAGCTGGAGAAGAGATTTCTCGTTTACGAGTATAAATTAGAGAAAATTGCAACGCCATTGAATGCAAGCACCTGTTAATTTGACCGACTCATCTAAATTAACTTAGTTGAAGGTAATATGATCTGGGGAAGACCCAGATTTCAAAGCAACACAGAGAAAGTGAATGGTTTGCTTTTACTTGCGCGTAAATTTGCGAATTAGGATCTAATGCCCTCATATATCTACCTATCCATTTTGAGAAGGAAGCATTCCACCCGTTACAGATGGGGCTCAACGTAATGATTTTAGTTGCAAATGAGTCAGGGAATTCTCTGCGATTCATTTCTTGATAAGAGAGTGCGCTTCTTATTTAAGTAATTATTTTTCGATCGTGTATTGGAAGTGGAAAAACAAAGTAATTTGCCATCAGATTTGTAACATTATCAAGATTCATTTTGTATTATTATTGGATTGTAGTGACGTTAATTAGAAATTTTGCGTTGATTTTATTTAGGAAAATAAAGGATAAAGATGATTATTTACAGTGAGAATATATAAATCTGCATTTAGAGATTTTGAATTAAAATTATATACAAGATAAGTAATAATACAGTGAAATAGTACCTTGATATATTCAGGTACAGCAGGACTGTACCTAGTAATTGCGTAGTCCTTGACTTATCAAAAAAAATCCTGGATAATAAATATATAATACATAATGAGAAAATACACAATAAGAATTTTAAATAAATAAATAATATTTATTAATATATTTTTAAAAATTTTAATATAAAGATTTAGTTAATTTTTTTTAATAACACAAAATCTAAATTTTTAAAAAAAATGCAAAATATGAGATATTTTTATTGATTTTTGATTGGATATATTATCCAAAAACTAAGATTCCGATTTAATTTTGAAGTTTTAAAAGTTATTTATTCAAAATTACTAAGGGTATAAAATATGGTTGTATTCAGAAAAAAAAAACAATTCAGAAGAGGAAAGGAAAATTATTTACTATTTCTCATTTAGATTTCGCACGAATTACAAACAATGTTTTCATATTATATATTACCTAAAACTGGAAGAATTTTGTTATTTGGAAAAAAATTTTAAATTAAAAAAAAATTAATTTCTTTTCCAGTTAAATTTTTGAATCAAGCAATAAAGGTGTTAATGATTCCGTTAGCATAAGAACACATTTAAAGTTAGTTAGTTATTTTTCTTCCATTTAACCTTAATAAGTTGTTTACAATTTTTACTCTACACTTTTATTTTTAACTTGTCGAACAAGAATTATGGTAGCCAACCTAAGTTATTCAAATATCCTATTTATTCAAATATAAGTAATAAGCTTCTTGTTTTGATTAAATCAGCATATAATCGTATTCCATAGAAATATGAATAAAAATGGGACAATTTTGCCAATCTAGCAAAGATCAAATTTTTCTCAAATTATAGAATAATTTTCAGAAGTCGAGAATTTTACATGCTTCGTTTTTGAATATTTTAGATGTACAAATGTATTAGGACCAAATTAAGAAGTAACTGCGCATCAAAGTGATGATGTTACTTCGTTGGAAATTACTCTCTGTATTGTGGCCAATAGGGCAATGATCAGATACTAAATATTTGAAAGTTTTCATATCCTTTGAAGACTCACAGCGAAAAAAATTGTTTTTATTCGAAGAATCCAAAACTTTTATAGCAATCAATTTTGATGAGAAATATAAGTTCTTCGAATTTTTTTTGTTCCTGTACTTTCATGAAATAGGCTCTACATTTTGATGCTCTTGATCTGTCGTTTATCATTAAAGATTTCATAGATTCTTTGAAGAAACAGATTCCAAAATTTTACTGTTGATGGGGAAATATGAGTCCCTTTCAAACACTCCCCCACTGCAAATTAGAATGGAGATAGGGGTCTCGTAAATGGAAGAGCATTCAGAAGTATGTCAAATGCATCTGCTTGTACACTTCTTTTTCATGATGAACAGAAGAATATGAGGAAATCCTGATGGTCAACGCGATCCAGGAAACTGATAATGAATTTTCAAAACTAAAGCTTGGGATGTTTGTTTTTTGGGGAATATAAATATCAGGTATTTAGTTAATAAACTTATTCATTTACATGAATATGAGGAATTTGAATTATATTTTCTTAAGAATGACAAAAAAAAACCCATTTTACTTCTCGAACGTACATGATGCGGTTACAATGAACTGACAAAATATCGTTCACATAATTCATTTGAAGCCATAGGAAATTTATTTTTATATCGACAATAGAACAACTTTTTAAAGTGAATTTTAAATATTCGAATTCTTATGTTTTTAGCTTTTTTCTTTTCAAAGCATTTAATAATAATGTATAACTTGTTTTATAGTTAATAATAATTTTATTATATTTGAGGGGGAAACTTTAATTCATGGTTGACAAAGTTCTCGATTCTCAATGTAACCTCGCCATTTCTGTTTAATTCGTTTCTTTAACAAATAAATGTTAGCAAAAATTATCCCTTTTACCTTAAGTTTTAAACTCTGCAGTGCAAGAATTTTTTTAAAAAAAAATGGTTTTGATTTATTTTAAAACATACCCAGAATACAAGGTTGTTGAAAGAAAAGAAGAGCGCGGTAAATTCGTCCCGGTACAGGGTTGTAATAAATTCATTCTAATGGAGAAAAAAATGGAATTACTAGTGGATTTCATTTAAATCACTAGGATTAGACATGACCACAGTAATAATAATAATTTATCAAACCTTTTTGTTTTGTTTTGTTTGATTTAAACATTTTGTGTTTCTATTTATTTTAAAGTTGTTCTTGTATTTCTGTGGTACTGGTCATCTTTAGGACCTCGTTTTCCTGGGTGTTTCCATTTCTCTTTAATTCTATTTAGATTTAAAAAACTTTTATTAAATTATTTTGCTTGTTTTGGTTTGCTATTAAAAATGCTATATTTTGTTTTGTTTTGTGAGTTTTGGTTTTGATTTTGTTTTGCATGATTCAAACTTTTTGTGCTATCTATTTAATTTAAAATTTTGCTTTTATTTCTGTGGTACAAATTAATCTCTAAGAGCTCATTTTCCTGGGATTTTAGGGTCACGAGGTATCGATATTTTGGCAAAATGTCAGACCTCTCACTGAAAAAATCCCTGGTTTGAATCCCTACCTGAGGGTGACCCTTGAAAAAGTCTTCAGGCCAGATTCATTGCATTTTTTTTCCTTTCGATTTCGAATTTTGCTTTTAACTTAAATATTTTTGTTAATTTAGTTGATCTAACCTTGTTTCTTTCAAAATAGTTTTGTGTAGAAGTCATCATATGAATAGCAATATTTTCCCTCGGCTTCATGCCTTTGTATGGAGGGAAAAAAGAATTCCCGCTTTTCTTCTAATCTCGATTGTAGTTCGAAATATTTTTTTAAATTTATGCATTTCTGTATTGCAAAGGCAATTTCTTCCTCAAGCAATAAATCAATTACGATCAGCTTACTTCCAATCCCTTTTTCATAGATATTGCAATCCAATAACATTTCAAGTTACACGATTCCGACTGGTAAATGATTGGGGGGGATAGAGAAAAAAGTCTTTATTCATGTGCTTCGGAGATTTATTTTCAATGTTTCTGTATATATTTATCAATATATAGTTAAAAAAAACTGCAAACATTTTACAAAAGAGAAAGAATACCCTATATAGTCAAAGCTAGCTGTGTTTTTGAATATTAAAATAACTGACTATGTTTAA
The DNA here is from genome assembly GCA_026289955.1 of Argiope argentata. Lineage (NCBI taxonomy): Eukaryota > Metazoa > Arthropoda > Arachnida > Araneae > Araneidae > Argiope > Argiope argentata. The sequence goes on along the minus strand of JAOUZG010016587.1, from coordinate 11,031,235 downwards.
ACATACATAGTTCTACTTATACTTTCTTGAAAAAAATAATTAAAAATTATTGCAGATTTAAAATATATTGGTACATTTTTTCAAATGCTCAGAGTTTCTTGTTTATAATATTTTCTGATTATATAATGTTTAAAATTTTCATTTTAAAGGAGTAAAAATCTTTATTATGAAAAGTATATACACTTTTTTAGAAGAAAATATTGTTATTCATGTCATCTGTATAAAACTATAGCAGTTTAAAAACTATTGCTTTAATGTTTAGAATTTTAATAATGTAATTATTAAGTTATACTAACTATTACGAATTTTAAGAATAGAATATTTCAGAGTCTCTGGATGAAAATGTTTCATTGTTGATGTGTAATTCGCTGAACAGCCCGTCAAAATTTTTGACGAAGTCAAGACAAACTGACTGACCAAAGAAAAGTATTATATAGAGCTGGAGAAGGAGAAATTAGCTCTTTCAAAAAAGTTTTATAGATGAAGCTTAGAAATATGAAGCGTTTAAGAATTATTTATTAGATAGCAATAAAAATTAAAAAGCCGCATAACATATATATATATATATATATATATATATATATATATTAATTATAATATAAGTTATATGCAAGTTAAATAAGTCCTATAAAGAATAAGATTCTAATCGACTTTTTATTCTAATTGATTAAATTTGATTAAACAGAGTTCTTGAAAATTTATTTTATGATGAATTTTAAAAAGTAAACAGAATTTAATGAATATTTTTGGGGGGTTTTAATATACGTGCATTTTGATGAATTTTATTGCAAAAAAATTTAAATTATTATGCTTTGTTTTGCTAAGAAATTCCTTAAATGTTTTTGAGATTAAAAATATGAAAAAGCGTATGCAAACTAAGATGATGCTATAAATGTGAAACTTAAAACTATAATATATCTTTTTTTTGTCATTGATTTTCCATAATTATACACTGAAATCACAAAAGTCATGGGATAGCAATATGCAAATATACAGATGGCAGTAGTATCGCAGCGAAAAAGTATAAATGCGCAGTTCGTTTTCCAGAGCTTTCATTTGTGTTCAAGTTATTCATGTGAACAGGTTTTTCGTGATTTATGGCGGCACGACGAGAATTAACAGACTTTGAACGTAGAATGCTAGTTGGAGCTAGACGCATGGGTCATTCCATTGCGGATATTGTTACTGAATTCAACATTCCGAGAACCACAGTATCAAGACTGTGTCGAGACTATGAAATTTCAGGCATCCCATCCCATCATGGACAGCGCAGTGGGCGACCACCTGTACTTAATGACCGAGACCGCCAACGTCTGTGTAGAATGGTCAATGTTAATAGACACGCAACACTTCCTCAAATAACTGCAGGAATCAGTGCGGGATGAACGAGGGACGTGTCCGATAGGACTGTGTGGCGAAATTTGTCTTCCTTGGGCTATGACAGCAGAAGACCGACTCGAGTGCCTTTACTGATAGCACGACATCGCCTGCAGCGACTCTCCTGGGCTAGTGAGCATATCGACTGGTCCCTAGACCAGTGGAAAACCGTGGCGTGGTCAGATGAGTCACGATTTCAGTTGTTACGAGCTGATGGTAGAGTTCGAGTGTGGCGTAGACCCCACGAAGCCATGGACCCAAACTGTCAGCAAGGCACAGTTCAAGCTGGTGGTGGCTGCATAATGGTGTGGGCTGTTTTTACATGGCATGGACTCGGTCCTCTGGTGCACTGGAACCGATCATTGACTGGAAATGGTTATGTTCAGCTGCTTGCAGATCACTTGCAGCCATTTATGGACTTTAGGTACCCACACAACCCTGGGATCTTTATGGATGACAATGCTTCATGTCACCGGGCCAGAACTGTTCGTGATTGGTTTGAAGAACATTCCGGACAATTCCAGCGCTTGATCTGGCCACCTAGATCGCCCGATATGAATCCCATCGAGCATTTATGGGATATCATCGAAAGGTTCGTTCGTGCCCAAACTCCTGCACCATCCACACTTTCACAATTATGGACGTCTATACAGACAGCATGGCTTAATATTCCTGCAGAGGACTTCCAACGACTTGTGGACTCAATGACACGTCGAGTTGTTGCACTTCGCTGGGCAAAAGGATGGCCGACACGATATTAACAGTCATCTCATGACTTTTGTCACTTCAGTGTGTATTCTATTACTAAATCAAAGAATAAATTTTATATTACAGAAGTGTATATTCTGTTTACTGAAATAGAAGCTATACGTAAAATAAATAGATAAAATTAAATTACAATTGAATTTTAAAAATATGATGACAAATATTATATATAGTGACATGAAGCAAAATGTTTATTTCATTTTAATTTGAATAAAATTGAGTACAGAGAGAAATTGCCTTTGAACGGGTCCCTGTTGAAAACAATATATCCAAGCAATTAAATAACTAGAGCTGAGTGCAAAGTTTCCAAACATCGGCTTATTATTTAAACTCGTGTTAATGCATAAAATTTAGTATTCAAGCAACTAATGAAGATTTGGCTTTTAACACAATATTTTTTACAAGATACTGCTCATAGAAATGAGCAGTTTATGGTTGGAAAATGATGATATTTACTGGAACTTGGGAGATATTTTTTCCCTCCAAAGCATCTCTTAAGCCATAGAGAATGAAGGTACTTACGTATTATACCGTCCAACTTTATCACCAAATTTGAAGTCATCGCTAGTTGGTTTCTAAACCGCCAATTATGGCAACCAAGAAATGGTGTAATCTGTTCATCTTTATCGCTAAATTTAAATCCGCCGCCAAAAAGTTACTAAACCGTTGGCGATCATTGACGAAGACGGTATAATACGTAAGTTGCTGTATAAAGCCATAATTTATATTTTTATATTAACAACTCAGAAAATTGTTTTATATGTTACAAAAGTTCTTGGGATGTAATGAAAAAGTTCCAATTATATCTCGAGATTACTGAATTGTAAGATTGCATATAAATGTTTAGCATTAATAAAATTTCACAATCATCATATAAGGGTTCATAATTGTGCAGAGTTTTTTGTCAGCACAATTATATTAAATACAGTTATTTACACATTTGTGTGCACGGTAAATGTGTAACAAAAATTTTATCGCTACATATTTATTCCACGTTAGTGCCTGAAACAGCATCCAAAATATCTGGATTGCTGAAATTTTTCATTTTTTAATAAAAGTCTAAAGAGTAAAGTTTTTAATTTCAAGAAACATAATAAAGAAGATCAAGAGGTACATACAGGATTACAGATAGTAAGATTTACAAATAAGATTTCCCAGATGATATCAGCAATAATTGCAATTTTTTTATTCTGGCATTTCTGAAAAATCAGTCAAAAACTTATCAAAAATTTAAAAAAAAAATAAAAAATATTTTATTTACAGTACAAGAAATATTTAAGAAGCGGTACTGCTAGAAATAAATTACAAACAATACCACATACTAATGATAATTGTGTTCATTTTGCATCAAGTTTATTATTATTTTAATTAATGGAGTAGCTATTTTTTAATAGCTGAATAAAAAATAGCATTTCATATAAATTTTCCAGCATTATGCAATGATTCACAAATGCTTCAGATATCTTCTGTATTATAGTAAATGTGATTAAAAATAGGGAAAAGACAAGCTCTTTCACAAACATTTTGTGTAATTTATATTAATGTAAATAATTGTTAAAGATTCTGTAAAGGCAAAAAAGAAAAAAAAAACCCGCATAGAATTCCCATTATAATACTTTCCGCCTTTATTTAAATTAACGATATTTAAAGATATCTCGCATCCCCTTTTTAACAAATTATCTCACTGAGAATAAAGTCATTAAATTAATCTAAGAAGCTTTGTTTGGTTAAGGCAATTCGTTGTTTGAGATATCTGTATTTAAAAGTGCCAACACAAATAAAAAGTAATTCAACAGAATGTTTAAAATATTTTATTTAGAACTTTATTGTAAATATTTGCCTTTTTAATTGGTTCGTTTCCCATTTTGCTTCAACAGGTACACGGTGAAATTTCTTAAATAAGCAAAAATTAAATCACGAGATAGATATTAACTTAAATTTGCAATAATTATGTTTAATTTTAAGAAGAAAAACTGTTAATTTAAATTAAATGTTGCTACATTAACTTATTTTAAAAGTTAATAAATAGAAAATTTCAGGAAGGAAGGAAAACAAGAAGACAAACTAAATTTTGTTTTGTTTATTTTGAATAGAAAACCTTCCCCAAACAATTGAGTAGATATTTATTTAGACATTATTTTATCAGGTTCTCTTTGTTTTACGTGTTACAAGCATCAAAAGAATGGATAATCTTGTTTTGATTCGTTTTCGAGGATTTTAAGCAATTTTTAATGTATTTAGTGTTATATTCATAAATTTTAAAATGGTTACATTCATAGCCTTAATGGAGAAATTTCAGGAATTTCTTTCGAGTCTGTTTTGAAATTGCTATCGCTATACTTTTAAAATAGCAAGTTAGAGTAATAATTCATATTTATGTAATGAGCAAACTTATTTACTTTAATAAATTTATTATTAAAGATTTTAGTTTTATTAGTAAATTGAGGACTTTCAAGTTTCCGCTCTATTTACAGTACTTACAGTTAGCTTGGTCCGTTCTATTTAAAGTACTTACAGTTGGCCTGGCATAAAAGTAGCGCGTCCTTCCCGTAATCTGGGCATAACGGGTTCTAGTCCCGGTTAAAGCATAGTTGCCCTTCTGTGTTCTATCTGAAAGGAATGTGAATGCGCCCCCCCCCTGTAAAAAGGTTCTGTGAAAGTAAATGTATTGAATGTGTAGCTAAGACGTACTCTTGGCCCTAGTTGGCGCTAATACAGAACAAAAGACGCTGATTAGGCTTATATTACTGACTACATCAGCGAGCTTGTTCATGACAAGTACCATAAGAAACAACAACAACAAAAAAGTTGGCTTTATGTCGAATCTAAAGTAGAATTGTTAGGCATTAGATCCTAGTTAAATTATTCATGCCATTTCTTTCTGAATTAATTAAGAAAAGATATTTAATCTTTTCAAACATAACAAAAACTTTATGATTTGTTATATCAAAGATATTCAGTTATCTCATTTTGAAAGAATTGTAAGAATAATATTTTTTGTGGTAAGAATAGGGTAAAACAAATGTCATTATATAAAGAATATTTTCTCAATATTTGAAAACTTTGAAAATGTTCGAAAATTTTCATGAAAGTTTCTAAGTTTATTTCATATATATATATATATATATATATATATATATACTTTTTTTTTTTTTTTTTTTTATATATATATATATATATATATCAAGAAAAAGATATTACTTTACAACAGGTACCTTTAAAATAAAAGAAAGGAATTAAGTTTTTTTCTGCATTATTAATGTAACATCTTTACAATTAAATAAAGTGTATTCCAGATTAAGTTTTACTAAGTATGAAATCGATCTAAATTTCCAGATATATTTATACAGTCAGTTTCGCCATTCCAGCTTATAGAACTTTTTTTTATATTTTGTTTTATACAGTTTTAAAATTATAAAAGAATAGCTGAAGTCATTCATAGCTAAAATTAATGAAAGAAATAAATCAAAATTTCATATACAGTCTGTGGAAGCATTGAAAAGATGAAATCCACTCAACAGTAAACAAAAAAATCAACAAAAATTGAGGATTCAATATCTTGTATACAAGGGATATCAACACTTTAAAAATTTTACATGCGTTTGAAAAAATTAATGATGATTAATAAAAGTTAATTTTTTGTGAGTTTCGTAATATTTTTACATTTTTTATCACTCAAATTTAATTGCATTTTACATAATTCATTTTTTGTACTTTCATTGTAATTATTGAGCCATTTTCGGTTTCGACTCTCCAAAAATTTCTATCATTAGAGACTTTCGTTAATTTTTTTTTGTGGTTTGCATTTCCATGCTTTCAAAATACGTGCATGGAATTTTGATGAATTCAGTTCAATTATTTAAGCTAGAGATGCCTTTAAAATTAAAATTTATTTTACCGGAATATTGTACATTAAAGTATTTGCTAGACCTGAGCAATTTGTTAACAAAGCTTTTATAATTATCTGAATTAAACGTAATTGTGTTTATATCTTGTAGTTAAGTATGTATTCGGATAATAATTTTTTATGTTTTATAAAATGAAACCGATGGAAATACGCATGAAGTGTTTTATCATTATTATTTTTTTTGAATTATAGATATTTGCCAGTATTTACAACAAAAAAAATTCTTAAATTAATTTATTTTCACAAAATATTCATTGAAAACCTTAATGTACTGTAGCATTTGCCGATAAAATTTATAGTAGTGGCATAATAAATATTTACAAATTTGTTGTTATCACTTATCAAGTTAATTTTTGAAAGTACTGCAATGTAAATGTTGTGAGAAAATAAAAATGCATATATTATTCTCACGCGTCAAAATCTCTACAATGCCCTAACTTCATCACCTCGATATATCGATAAAGATAAATCGGTATTTATCGATACAGTGCGATATTATTTATTATTTATTGCATTAATAAATTAAAATTAATTTATCTTAGCATACTGACTTATCAGAATTTAACAAAAAAAATTAAGAAAAGTCATTTACTTACAGATTTTTGTTTGAGTAATAAAAGTATTCGCCTTTTCCCGTCTGATAAAATAATTAAAACACAATGGTATTAAAATCATTTCAATAAAAATCATTTTCTGGGGAAATTAGAATATCTGCGGTTCTCTATATGAGATATTTTATATTTTCAATAAAGGTATAAATTTAAAAATGCTAGTTTCTATGGTGCTTATTTAGAAAATTTCACCTTCTTTTATTCTTCACATACCCACGTGGACACAAAGCATCTATGCATTTCAATGGCCAAATTAAACAGTTTCAATGAATCGAGAATTTGAACTTTAACGTCTTGAAATATTAACTGAATGAATAACATATATCTTTTTTTAAAGTATTAATAGCATATTCAGTTTAAATATCCAATCAGAAATTGAATTTAGTTTGTAGATAAAATGATCATAACTATAGAAATTTTAAGATTAAGTTTCAGAAATTTAAAATTGCTTTTACGAAATGTATATGAAAATTAAGTCTTATAGAGTGTAAACGCATTTATGACAAAATGCTATGATAAGTAAAAAAAACTGAAGTTTTTCAATTCTATGGCAATTAGGATACGTAGGCAAAAAATATTCTCCAATTCCTATCACCATTTATCGATGAACTCATCGAATATATTGCCAACATCTAAACAAAATCCTTATGTTTCTGAATCATAAGAGCATTTCTATTTATTCCAGTAACATTAAAGCATATTGTATTGAATTATAGAACTGAAAATTAGAATATTGAAAAATGCCATGTAAAAGTCAATTAAAGTTTGATTAACTACCATTAAAAATAATCTTTGTTATACTAATAAAATAAAAATAATAATTTATAAAATAAATATTATAAAAAATATATTTTAATAAAAAATTTAATTTATATAAATTTTGAATTTATAGTCAATTAAAATGATTGAATATTTGAAAAAAAGAAGAGAAAAGAACAGTTTTAAATTGTTACAGTTGTAACAGTTAAAAAGAACTCTTGTGAATAATTAAATAAGTCCAAGAACAAAATTTTTCTCCCATTAACATTGTCTATTTTATCAAAATAGAATACATTTTGTTGCCCTTTTGCCGATATGAAAAAAAAATATTGAGAAATATTTCCAAAACTGATTCCCGATGTTAATCAAAGTTCAATCAACCTTGAACGGATTCGAAAAGAATCCAAATTTAAATAGTTAACAAATAATTTGCTAACAATTACATCGCTAAAACAAATTTTTATCATGGGCTTATTTAGTGCAAAGAAAAATAAATTCATAAGCTGTATATTATGAAATAAATAGAAATAGAAATAATTTTTGAGGTATAACACGTTGAAGAATTATATATTTTAAAAATATATAGAAGCATATTACATAAAAAACTAAAAATGATAAACACCATAAACATCTAACAAATATTCCACTTGAATGATAAAGTTCTATCAGTTTATCAGTATATTTTCCCAATCCCAAAGTGCTTCCTAAGCAATACTTCCAAATCGAATCAGATAATATAACCAGACTTATTTTTAATAGAATGAATGTTCCATCAGAATCAAAAATTTTATCAGTATCGAAAATTCAATATAAGATTCATTAACCATTGAAATGTCTATAAATAACATAGTCCAATAAAGCGCGAGCAGCATTGAACACTCGATAAAGATTATATTGGATCAAAATTTAGATAGTGATTAAAAGGTAAGCCAACAAATGTACTGTTAAAATTTATCATTATTTTTATTACTAACTAGCCACTTTTGCTGACCATCCGATTCGTCCGGATTAATACTCATTAAAATTTACAATTAACTATTCCATATAACTTAGTCTCTCAATGGCTTCTTCATAAAATATTTTAAAGCTTTATATTTTGACAGTCGTTATGTTATTAAAGAATCCTTTAACCATTCTGTTCTTTGTAGATTGAAATTTAAGATTGAAATTTTAAATTGAAGCAAAAGTGATTAAATTTTAATTGAAAAAACGTTTTTCCTGAATTTATTTAAATTTTATACTAAACAGCTTAGTGGAAAATATGGTCATTTGTTGGCTCATCATCCTTCAGACGATCCATATGATGATCTGAAATCCCGTATTCTTATAAGATAGATACTTTAAAATGTTTAAAATTCACTCAGTTTTAGTATCAATAGAATGGACCTTTATTTTTATTTAAAATGTTCCATGCTTCAAGAATATTTTACAAAATATAACTATATTGCAACAGTAGAACTGATGATCAATACCAAAATATAAAATTTGTAATTCAACAGAGTATTTTTTGATTCAGCCTGCATAAACGATTGCAAAATGATAAAAAAAAATTATCAAACTAGTTAAGGTAAATAATTTGTATGAAATTACTTTTTATTATTTGTTAATTTTCAAAACGATCATTTAAAACTCTTTACACTTTGAACAAACTGTTCAATTTCAAGAATTAAAGTTGTATTTTTATTTCTTGCATTTTTTTTTGCATCAATCTTAGCCACTTGCTTAGATAAGATTATTTTTTATTTCATATTTGCTATGCCTATCTCTAATATCCTAATCTACTTTTCATCCACAATGTCCAAATATTTAAATGTATTAACTAAGTATTTGGTAATTTATAATTGTTTCGGACTTATTAATTTTGGAGAATTAATTTTTAAATGTTCTATAAGCGTCCCGGATATCTTATAAATTATTCGCAATATATAAATTTGATTTGTTGTTGTTGTGACTAATGGCACCTGCTATGGACAAACGCGCTGACGGTCATCAGCGATTTTAAGCCGAACGAGCATCTCTTGTTTTTGAAGTAGTGCGAAATGGGGCCAGAGTACGACTTAGCTACAAAATCAGCACATTTGTCTTTACACTCCCTTTTTACACGGGAGGCACATTTATACACTTCACGGATTATACTCTGAAGAACCATACCCTAACCGGGATTCGAACCCGATACGTCTAGATCACGAGGAGCATGCGCCGCCTCTGTGACAGGGCGCCGGCAGTGAAGGAATTTTATTTTAAAGAAACTAATGTGATTCTAAAAAAATTACTACAATCGATCATCTAATTCAAGCAATGATTCGCAATTACTTAATGAAAATCATTGTTCGTGAGAAGTCAATTTTAATTTTAAGCAACTGCAGTTGTATACTATTTAAAAGATATAAAAAAAATAGAGAATGATAAAATGCAATCAAGTTTGGGCCCTGCAATCTTAGATATCACACGTCCAGTCCATGGTGGTTTAAGGTTTTTGGCAACGCGTGACTGCAGGTTGAAACTCCTTGAATCCCTATTCTTCAGAGTGGTATAAAAGTACCTTAAAAATCTTTACTAGCGTCAATGTATTTCAAGATGAAATTCAAAATGATAAAATTGCTGCACTTGAGGATTGTTAAAATATATTTCGAAAAATATCCCTTTAAATTAATTTCTTGGAAATAATAATGAAGTCAGTAGTATAATATGTTTGAAGATTTTTTTAACACATATATACTTACGTGTAAGAAGAAAAGACTATTTTTTAGTAGTTAATATTAAAAAAGGGACACACTTTAAATATCCCCCACCCCTCCTTCCAATTTTCTTGAGTAATTCCGTCACGCAGGGTGGCCTGTCTTAAGATAGCCTTCTGTTGAAATCCGAGAGCTCAAACATGATTTTATATTTTTCCCATATCTTTATCATAGGCGTGGCGAAGGAAAGAGAGAAGAAAAGAGGAAATTTACTTAATTAGGATAGTGGGAAGACATAACTCTAGGTAATTGAAAAGGAGTAATAAGAGATAGAAGAACGCCCCGTTTCTTGAGATAGACGATAGAAGCAGAACGAGAGTGTATATATATATATATATCAATGGGTTGTTTTAATAAATAAAAGAAGGAGGAAAATTCTCGAGTTTTGAGATAGAGGCACCGCCCTATCTTCGGTGACAGACTTTTTGCAGAGGGGGTAGCACGTGTTGTCAGACGGTTCGGTTCTCCTCAGCAGTACGTGCTGCAGGGGAAAGGGAGGGAGAGGGAGAATAAATTACATTCAGTGTGTTAGACATGTGCACCCCTGAGGGGTCACGTGCTATTCCCATGGGGGGTCAAAGAAAGCTCAAAAGATGATTGTGGAGGAAAGAACTCTTTTCAGAAGGATGAAATGAGAGTAAACGCCAGGAAAAGAGAGAAAGTAATCGACTTTCTGTGGGTATTCTTATTTTTTCTACGTGTATAAACACATATATAGATATTGAGAACTGATATCTATACCAATACAATTTTTTACAGCATTATAGAGTCATTGGTGATAAGAGATATATCAAATGCATTGTATTGATTATAGCATATACGGTAATCTCATTCATAGCTATTTTTATTAACTGAGTTAAGAATAAGAATCTTTCTTCAAAAACCTGAATAAAATGGGAATTTAGTTTTACTAGCTATCCGAAATTCTGAATTTTTCTTAAAGTATAGATTATATGCTATATTTTACGCAAAATTTCTCTTTAAGTGGTATTGACTGATTTTTCCATTTTTCCAAGTTCATTTCAAAATCAGATTGCTCTTTTTTATTTCTATATTTTCTTTATATTTAAAACATGAAATGTTTTTTAAATTTTATATAACATAAACTTTGAGAAAAATAATTCTCCAATTTCCATGAGTTTAAATTTACTGGATTAAAATAATTGACTAGAACTTAAAGAGCCAATGTTATTCGTAAATTAACATGTATATCAATTATATTACGTGTCTATTGTAGTCTTCAAAATAAATAAAATAAAATAGTTATATTTTAAAAACTAATTTTTTGACTATTATTGCGTTATACAATAGTTCTTTATCTTTACTTCGTTGGGTAGATTTTTCACTGACCCCATTTATTTGCATTGGAATCATATTAATGCGTAATTTTATGCATAACTAAGCCTGATAAATATCAAATGAACCAGTACACACATTGAGAATCACTAACTTTGCAAATATGAGCACATTGATTTCTGTGTAGCACAGTTTGGTATTGCAATTATATGTAAGTGTACCAAAAATAAATAGTTTATCTATCTTTTACCGAATGTTTTAACTGTGATCATTCGATATAATCTGAATATAATTTAAGTGAAATTTGAAATTTGTTTCCCACTTCTGTTAATAATGTCACTTTACGGTGATCTAGCAAAATACATTACGGTTTACGATCAGGTAACAAACTTTCTCTGTCTATTAGTATAATGAAATTTCATCACACATAAAATGACGATTATTTAAAAAAAATATTACGATCAGTAGTTTTTACATTTTTAGATACAAATGAGTAAACTTTTTTTCATTACTGCATTTGAAATGCTTTTATTCTTTAAAAAAAATTCTATGCTGTGGCTTCATAATGTGGCGGAAATAACTGGTGTTCTGAAATAAGTATTCATTTTACATTATTTTCTAACTGATCACTTTTTAAATCAATCTCTTTGCGAAGTCTAAAACTTCTAATTGATTTTATTGTTTCAATTTATATCTGAATTAAATTTATAATTAATATCAAGTTAATTCATCAGTGCTAACTACTGCTGAGAAACGAGGGCTAGAAAAGAAATAGAATGCGAAGTAAATATTTGATAATTAATAAGTCGTATATGAATAGAAAATCAGAGATAAGTGTAAGTTACTTTTTTTTACCAACCTCAAAACTTTGCTTTAATTTTCCTTTATATGAAATTAAAAGGGGTTGGTATGCTGATATATAATTTTATAACTGACTGCTACATAAAATATAATTATATATAATATAATTATATTTTCTGTATTATAATTTAATAGCTTTACGTATTTATTTATTATAATATAGTTATATACTTTGCGGAAGCAATATATATTTTATAAATAAGTAGAAAAAAGTTATAATTTTTTCTCGATTTTTCTGAATCTCAAACAGAGAAAGTTGAACTTTTTCGGAATTATACAGGAATTGTCTCGGTTTTTACCACGAAATATTCATACGAATTTCTGCAAAGCTATGCCACAAAGGGAGAATTTCATCATAAAAATTACTCCCTGGAAATCTTTAGCTATGATCATGTTTTAGTTCAATCGCACTATTTTTAAAGTTTCAAATTCACTATCAGCTTTAGAACATGCTACCCAGGAACTGTTTTTCTCATTCTTTGGGATCTAAATTGTATAATAATGGATTATTTGGCCGTTAAAGACATTAATTTATGATTACATCTCAGTATGGCTAATTACGTTTATCTAGCTGCAATTCTACATAAAAAGCAAACATGTAACTTTCTACATCACCGTAGTTTGTTAACCCATTGACTGCCAGACATATTTAGAGCGTCTTGCCCTGGTTCTAAGGTTTTATTTTGAAGAATACATGAATGTTTACAAAATATAATTATATTAAGTTACTGATATAATATTTCACTAGCATTTACAGTAATTTTTATTGCAAAAAAACACTACGAAATAACTCGTAGCTGGCGTCGCTGATCAAAATTCCTGTGCGGGTTGCCACTTACAAGTTATCTCGTAGTGTTCTTTTTTTAATAAAAATTGCAGTAAAAGCCATTACAATATTTTATCAGTAACATATATATATATATATATATAT
>JAOUZG010016587.1:10962483-11017890 GCA_026289955.1 Argiope argentata | reverse complement strand
TGACTAGGTATTTTTGTCCACAGTGCCCAGAGAAGCTAGCACTTTGCGTTGATCCTTGTTTTAGAGTTTATCATATTCAGCAACAATAATAAAAATATTTTTAAATTTATGTAGAACATTAATATATATAAATATAATTATTATAATCTAATCGTCCAAGTTATAATTTTTATGATAAAAATTGAAAATTAATACGTTTTTTTACTCCATATAATTTTTTAATTCATCTTTTAAAAATATTTTAAACTAAAATGACCATTTGTAATTAATCTAAAATTGCAGCACGCACTACGAGATATCTCGTAGCTGGCAGTGTTGATACACACGCTTAATACAAGATATCTCGTAGTTGGCAGTCAATGGGTTAAGATGTTTTCAGATATTTTATCTCAAATTATATATCTTGACATTTGATTTATTGTATGATTAACCTGAATATGAAAAAAAAAAAATCCAAAAAGGCAAAAAAAAATCATGGCTTCTTATTATCTGTGTAGTCATGCCCAAACTTCCAGAGGCATGCATACCTTTTCCTTGTTCTCCCTCCAGAGAAACAAGAAAGACCCATTACCCGAAAAGAACGGATACAGCTCTGGAAACGATTTGGGAAGAATATTCCTTCCTGTACAAGATACGAATATTTTCTGCCATTAACTTTCTGCCTACCCTAGTTCGTGGCATATCTATTCAAAACAATTGCCATGTGGAAGGAGCTTGTTTATACACGTTTCATTATCCGTAACCAAACAAAAATGTCGACGGAAGATTGCGTTTAAGAAGAAGCCGGTCAAAGCTAAATGAGCGTCCCCCCTGAACCAATGAAGTTTTCATCGCTCTTTTGGGATGAGCGAAAGCATCAGTCTGTTTTGGTAACCTGGAAACTGACGATATATACCGCTTTTCCCACTCTTAGCAACGTGCTCGGAATTGATAACGGCTTTAATCCGACCCATGGGGAACCTGGTGTGCTCCAGCCATGGCGTATTAGTGAAAATGGTCGATTTGCCCCCTTCTCTCTCGCTGCTATTGCTTCTTATTTCGACCATAGAAGATAAGCTGTACGATACCCAAGGCAAAAAATATATACTAAAAAGTCATGAGAAAAAAGAAAGCAGGCGACGGAGAGAAATCTTTGGGAATCGCTTTTTGTCATTAAGTATATAAGGGAAAATAATTTTGTATTAAATTCTTTCCCGCGTTCAATAAACTAAGATTTTTAGTTTTCGTCTGGGTTACAAACGAGTGCTGAGGGTTTCTCGCGAGGCGAAAGGAGGAAGGATCTTAAATGGGGAGAGGAGAGCATTTCTTTGGCTTTCAAACTATTGCTTAGGAGGTGCTTATTGAGTTTGCAGCTACTAGTCTTTTTTCCCCCAGCTAATTGGAGAGAAACCATAAAGCGTTGATCGTGTCTGCTGATAAAAGCGTTATCTGAAAATAAAATGATATTATTAAAACAAAAATGAAAAAGTGGGAAAATAAAAACAAATGAAGAATTGAAATAATGGAGAATATAAATGACAGAAGTGAAAAGCAACAAACTACTTGCATTTTTTTAACCATATAATATAGCATATTGTTTTCTTTGGACAACGGAGTTTCTGTCGGACTTTTGGGAGAAATTTTATTGTAGTCTATTTATTTGTGTATTTTCCTCTAAGATGAGACTTTCTACTAATTAAAATTGTTTTTACGTAGAATTAAAATTGTCTGAAAATTACGTAGAATTAAAATTGTTATGTATTTATGTAGAATTAAAATCGTTTTAAAATTACGCAGAATTAAAGTTGTCTTGACATTACACAGAATTAAAATTGTCTTAAAATTAAGTAGAATTAAAATTTCGTAACATTACGTAGAATTAAACTTGTCTTAAGATTACATAGAATTAAAATTGTCTTAAAATTACGTAGAATTAAAATTGTCTTAAATTTACGTAGATTTAAAATTGTCTTAAATCGTAGAAGTAGTAAATTAGTCAAGTAGTTTCTTTGTTATTATAGGTTTTTAAAAAAGTGTTCTGAGCAGGAGTTTAAAAATTGTATTTTTAAAGATTAATTTTTTTAAAAAAATTAAAAAACAATTTCATGATTTATTAAAATGGAGAACTATTGAGTGAAAGATATCAAGATTTTTCGTGTGAAGCTTATACATTATGAGAATATGTTTAAAAGTTCTAAAACTTTATAATGTTCTTTATCGTGAAAAAATACTATGAAACTTGAGAAAATATAAAATACTAAAGATTATATCCGAGTATTCCTGTTTATGAAATTTCCTTCGATTCAGTAATTATTAGCCAGATGAAGAACATTGATATCAAATATAAATATAATCTAAATTAAAATTATTGAATAATATCTTGATAATGTCATTGACAAAAGGCAATGATTTTTCATAAAATCCAAAAATTCTGACAGCAATATTATTCTTTTTATTACTTAATATATTCGAAAATTTTATTGTAAAATGCATCACATTCACAAACATGATGATATTTTTATCTTTATCCTTTCTTTATTCTTATCTTAAAATAAATATTAATTTTAAAATAAAGCTACACACTTCTTGATAACAAGAAGTGCTTAAAGAATTTATCAACAAAATTAAATACGAAAGAAAAATATCCACGCAATTATTATGAATTTCTATTTCTTTATCTATTTCTATAATCAGGGTGTATCAATATCGATACAATTATCTTCCCAAACTACTAAGAGTACTTTATTTGCTAAAAACAGTTCCACAATACTTTTTTTACTGTAATGTATCTACATTATAGTTTTTACTGTAGAAAATTCTACATTATAGTTTTTGCAGTAACCAAAAATGTTATCGTTATCTCAAAACATCAAAAGTGAAGGAAGTTTTCTTTATGCAACACTGATATGCTTGCATCAATTCCACTTTTTGTAAAAGCAATCGATATTCTTTCATCTTCCTGGATTTCTCGACTACTCAAATGTCTTTTCGATAATTTACTTTCTTCCTACCAACATTTTAAAGAATAAGAAAAAAGTAGCTCCAAACACCTGGAAAATTTACGATAATTTAGTCTTGTGCATAACATTCACGCAATTCTTCACTTGATATGGTGTTATGTCTGATTTTTGTATTACTTAACTTTAAAACTATATTCCTCCAACTAGTAAATTGAATATATTCGATCCTTTTTTATTACGCGTCAGTGGAATTTAACGATTTTTTTTTGCTATAAAAAAGATATTTCCAAGATAGTTGAACATATGCCGATGAAAATATCCATTTACATGGTCCTTGGACTTCATTTTAAACTGATTAGATAAATGCAATTGTAGAAATACAAAATCTGTATTGGTTTCTTCTCTATTGAATTTTATTGCATTTAAAATTTCAATGCATGGATTCTTGAACGCTTGAGTTATCCCCATGAATAAAAATTCTAATAAGACTTTTTTTTATTTCTCTGGAGCAGCTCTGTTACGACAGAAGTTGGAACCACTGGATTTTTTAAAAAAAAATTTATTTGGGCTCAGTTCAGTAGTTTCATGATTATATATATCTCCCAGAAAGAAAAACTCTTTTTATAAAAAACGGAAGTCAGAGAAAAATTAAAATAATTTTCGTTTATTATAATTTTAGTAAATTATTATAGATATTTACAATTTTACAAATAACTATTATTGGATAATGAAAAAAAAAACAACAATCAGAAATTCAAATTTTTTTCACATATAAATTTTCAGCAAATATGAGGTATTTATTTCCTATACATTATTAAATTTGCTCTAAATACCATATAGTACTATTTTACTTCTTAGAAGCTTTCTCCATTTAAAATGTATATATATATATATTTATATCTGTAGTACATTTGTATATGCTCAATTTTTTTATTTGCAAATTTTTACTTTTACTTCTTTTATAACTTTTCACCATGAAGATAACTAACTATTACAATCAACTTTTTTTAATCCTTTACAAATCAATATATTTTATATCCAAAAAAAAATGTTACTAATATTTATCGACTAATTGATAATTTCTAATTATATTTTAAAATATTGTATTCTCACTGAGTACGTACTAAACATTTCAAACTGATAATGCCATAGAAAGCGAGTGAAAAATAAACTGCAAAATTTCATATTTACAAAAATAAAAGTTCCATATATCATAGAAATCAAAACAAATTAAAGCATTTATTCATAAAAATTAATTTCTGTAATCCGAACTAAAAATGAATGAAAACATTTTATAACGTTAAATTAGGATTTCATTTGCCTTTCTCTGAAAAATTAGCTTGCTGGGAAAGATGGTGGCTAATTATTTACTTCTAATACGATATGTCTATACATAGATATATTTATAATAACCTTAATAATAACCAACAATTTACAAAATTAACTTACATAATCAAAATTCGGTGTATCATTATAGTATCTGTTCCATTTAAGCCTAAAAACAAGCGCTTATACTTTCGAAAAGAAATCCCATAATTAACGTACATAATCAAAATTCGATGTATCATTATAGTATCTGTTCCATTTAAGCCTAAAAGCAAGCGCTTATACTTTCGAAAAGAAATCACATAATTAACGTACATAATCAAAATTCGGTGTATCATTATAGTATATGTTCCATTTAAGACTAAAAGCAAGCGCTTATATACTTTCGAACGTACATAATCAAAATTCGGTGTATCATTATAGTATCTGTTCCATTTAAGCCTAAAAGCTAGCGCTTATACTTTCGAAAAGAAATCAACGCCCCATTCAAAACAACTCTTTTAAAGTCTTCATCTGCTTTTGATTCTCCCGAACCTTCACGTTCTTAAGAGGAATTTCAAAACGTAGAAATTCCAAAAGGAAATAACTTTCCACTCTCCGAAAGCACTATAACTATTAATATTATTTTGTCCATTTCCCATTTTAATAATTAAGTAAAATATTCCAACTTCGAATGCGGCTTTTCTGTCTCTCTCTACACAAACATAATGCTTGTGTTATGGATTTGCATGCCTTTCCTACCATTTACATAATACTGTAGAGAATCGCCCGTGTCGGCGGTCTGAGACAGAATAGAACAGCGGAAGAAATATGCCAACTATTTATTCGAATCAAGTTTCCCTTCTATCATAAGTGTAGCGAGAAAATATTTTCGGGAAATATGCTGCAGAAACGTGCCTAGAAATTATTCCTGGATAAGATGGCTACCCCACAGACTTCCAGTATTTGTCTTTAATCGCATCAAAATATGTGCGCCTCTGCACATCTTTCAACTCTACTTTTTTTGGTGGGACGGAAAGAATAGTAAATGTACTGTGACATGACTTCTCAATGCAAGCTTAGCTATTGTTTTATTTCCGTTGCAGCTTTCAGCAGGTAATATTCAAGCCATAGAGTGGGATGAAGGCAAATAAATATTTCTTATTTATAAATTTACAGGTACTTCATAGATTTTTGAGATACTTTGGTTGTCGGAACTTTGTTAGAAAATGGGAATAATTTTTTCCCAATTTAAAAGGTATAACAAGAAAGATAAGAAAATATGTATTTAGTATGCATTGTCGAATTTGAAATTATTTTGACACCCAAATTAATATTTCCCAAATCAGAGATAAAACCTATTTTTTATAATTTAAAAAGCATCTAAACATTGAAAGTACTGAATTTTTATTTGTTAGTATTTCAAATCACAGTTCTTCGGATTTTGACTAAGGAAATGATTTAAAAAGTTATCTATTCATAAAATTTCATATAGATAAATGCTATTTAATTATCTATTTAAAATCCACTATTTCATATGTTTAGGATCAGAATATGCGATATCAAGTTGTAATTTACCATTCTTGTAGGCTATTGAGTAACAAATAACTAAATGATTAATCTAAATTTCCCAACTCAAAGATAAAACGTCTTTTTTATAATTTAAATTGCATCTAAACATTGAAAGTACTGAATTTTTATTAAATGCTAGTAAAACTTTCAGTTAATTTTAAGTTAAGAGCTAAAATTTTATGTTGGTATTTCGATTCACTGTTCTTTGGAATTTGATTAAGGAAATGATTTAAAAAGTTATCTATTCATAAAATTTCATATAGATAAATGATATTCAATTATCTATTTAATAATCAGCTATTTCATATATTTAGGATCAGAATATGCTATTTCCAGTTGTTATTTACCATTCTTGTATGTTATTGGGTAACAAAATTAATTAATGATTAATCTAAGTTTCCCAACTCAAAGATAAAACTTCTTTTTTATAATTTAAGTTGAATCTAAACTCTGAAAGTGCTGAATTTTCCTTAAATGCTAGTAAAACGTTAAGTTAATTTTAAATTAAGAGCTGAAACTTTCTGTTGGTATTTCGATTCACGGTTCTTCGGATTTTGACTAAGTAATTGATTAAAAAAGTTATCTATTCCTAAAATTTCATATAGATAAATGTTATTCAATTATCTATGCAATAATCAGCAATCAGCTATTTCATAAATTTAGGATCAGAATATGTGATATCAAGTTATTATTTACCATTATTGTAGGTTATTGAGTAACAAATAAGTAAATGATTAATCTAAATTTTAAACTTTTCAGATGTCTAGAAACTAAAAATTATTTTGAAACATTGTTTCCGCCCAAAAATCTACTAAATGAGTATTTTTAATTGACCTCATTTGAAGTAATTGAACTCTCCTAAGAAACTTGCCATAATAAATGACACAATGGTTTAATTTTTTTTTAAAAAAATTCAATTTAGAAATTTATCTAACATATTTCTAACCTTTCTGTTATTCCATCTCCTAAATATAATCTTTCGAAAATATTTCTTATAAGAGATGGCAGCAGTTTTCATTTAAATTTCATTTATATTGTCAATTTTGGGTTATATGATACTATCATCCTATCACCTCTTTATTAATATCCTTTCTTCTGAGAGTTTTATACTTAGTAAGCTCAAATGAGCCTCAAAATGGTAATTTTTAAAGTAATCAATATATTAAGGAAGTAAACAATGCCATTTATTCTAAAGACGTAAGAATACTATCTGGTTTAAGTATTTTTTCAAAACTTCTTATTTTGAACAGATTTTCATTGCATTTGAATATTGTTCTAGGTAAGAATTAAGTATCACAAAACATAATCATGACATTTTGCAATAAATAATCACTCCGAATGCAGCTTTTATTTCTTTAAAATGCTGAAAAAAATCCTACATTCCATAAGTATTTTTGTAAATTTTACGAGCACATAAATTAAAACATTGATCGGAGTTTTAATTACCATTAGTCTCCGCTTGAGCCGCAATCTAGCTGGCACAATTTACGAATCGATCCTACTCAGTCAGACTTTACTTTAGATTAACAATGAGCAATTGAAATTCAAATTAACACCTAAACTTAATTAATATATTGTGGCACAAACCCATTAAATGTTCTTGCCTAGAGGGATGAGAAGTACTCGTTATTGAATGAGACACCCTGTCAAGTAGTTGAAGCCTATTTTGTTACCTTTTTTCTCCCTCATGAAATTTATCCGAGCATTGCTTTCTCAGATTGCTCCCAAAGTTCAAGCTTATTCTTCTCCTCAAGAATTCTCTCTTCTTTGTTGTATGCGATTTCCCAGTTCTCAGATCAAGAAGCTGTTTGCAATGCAGATGAGGTGGCTGTTATTAGAGCCTGGTCTACCGGCACTATGAACCAATGAATATTTAAGGAACTCCAACTCCGTTTACCATAGAAAAGCATTCATTCCGTTTCGCAGAGAAGCCTTCAAGCTTCTTCCTTTCCCTTAATGAGAGACCTGTAGAAAAGAGATCTCTTTTTCAGGCAAAACTCGGGGCGGGTGTTTATTTTTGATCCGTTTTTCCGCCTGTTAAGTAAGCGGCGAAGCTGTAAGTCAGGAAGGAAATATGCTTAGATGAAGACCTGTATTCTTATTTTTGGGAATTTCGGTAAGAATTTCAAATTAAATGTTTTATCTAATTCGAATGCTTGTCACTAGGCGATAGAATTTGAATAGAGATGCATTGTATCTTTTTTTTGCTCCGTTCCTTCGAATTTTTATCGAGATGTTTTCAATACATTGTAGTCAAATTACTGTTTCTGCACCTTATTATTTATACATGAAATTTTAATTTTATGTGAGAAAACTCACGGGTTATCAGTTATCACTTATTTCAGAGATTTTTAGGGAGCGTTTCAAAATAAATTTTCTGTCAATTTCTTGCTCCTAGGCAATAGAGTTTGAATAATCTTACATTGAAATTTCATAGCACTGTTCTCCCTAATTTAAATGGTAATATTTTTAATGTATTGGAAGTTTTTGATTACTTAAAACCGTATTCGGTTTTCTCTTATTACATTAATAACACTCATTGAAATACTTTTGAATCACTTGATATTATATAAGAGTGAGCTTATATGTAAATATTTATGTATAATTTTTGAAAAGCGAAGGCAGTAAAAATTATTAATATTTTATATTCCCATAAATTTTTAAATTTTTGATTTAATGAGTAGGGATTCAAAATCATATTCATGCATACCTGAATAAGTAACAAAACAGATGTCTGAGTAACTACTCAATTTTTTTTAAAAAAATGAAAATAGGAAAATTGTCAAATATGGCAAACGTAAAAGATTAGTTTTTATGCTTTATTCTATAAAATGTTTACAATAAAAG
Organism: Argiope argentata; assembly: GCA_026289955.1. NCBI lineage: Eukaryota > Metazoa > Arthropoda > Arachnida > Araneae > Araneidae > Argiope > Argiope argentata. Next base: position 11,009,227 of record JAOUZG010016587.1, on the reverse strand, counting down.
GCCAATAAAGCCTATAAAGAAGTGAATACCAATTTATAAGTTTCCTAAAAATCACTGCTAAGTATTAATATCTATATAGATTTTAAACATTAGTAAGTAAATATTTTTGCATAATTATATATGATAAAAATAGATTATTAAAAATTAGATATTATTATTTCATGTTAATTAATAATTAATTAACATGACATAATAATAGTGCAAATTGTAATTAGTTTATTACTATAAGATTCTGTGAAATATATTAATTGTATTTATTTTTCATATTTTCGGAATCAATATGTGAAGAATTTTTATAAAATCCAAATTTATCAATTCAAAGTAAATTTATATAACAAAAGTTAGTGATAAAAATAATAGAATTCCTTTAATTTTTGATTGAAAGATTGATTTAACGCATTTTAATTTTTCTTCAAAATGTGGAATGCTTTATATCGCGTAGTTATGCTTGTATTTTAATTATCAAATATTGCTGTGAAATCAAAATTATATTGAAACATTATGATTAACTAAACAAAGAAACAGAAGTCCATAATAAATGTCAAATTCCTCTTAATTAAGGAAATTAATTAAAATCATAATCTAAAAATATCATGAAGAATGAAAATGAGAGATTAAAAATATTCATTTCCGAGAAACAAAAAAAAAGCAAAGCAACGAAAGCATTAAGTATTTAATGATCTATTCTTGTAAATACGAATTTAATCCAATAACAGAGATGAATACATTTACATTCTATGAATTTTGAACAATTTATAGAAACATTGCAATTTAAATATGAAATAATAAAGAAAAAAATCAAATAAATATATTTTACTTTTCCAGATGTTTTTCGCATTTTAAGAGAGTTAATAGAATGAAATTCTATTCATGTGCTATGTTTAGAATAACGTCTCTCTTCAAAAATTGAATTAATTTAATTAAATACTAAGCGTATTAACAATCGATAATCATCCGATTATGTAATAGGACATTCTTACATAAGAACGTGATGGCTTAGCTCAGTTTAAAAAAAAACAGTTACTTATAAGATATATAATTTCAAAATATTTCACAAAAAATATTATTTACTTATTCAGTTTTATTTTTAATAGCATTATTTTTTGAAATATAAATAGTGTAATTAAAAATATTTAATAGTTTTAGAGATTCAAATAATTTTCTTTGAAAACAGTTTCAACTGTTAATTTAGTCATCAGTGATTTATTTTATGTATGTAAACAGTAATATACTTAAAATGCAAGTTTTCATTCATTATAATACACAAAATCAGTTCGAAGCCATTATGTCAACGATACAGCCCAAATAGTTTACTTGTCTCAAAATATGTTTAGAATTTTCATTCAAAGCTAAAAATAAAATTTTGTGGAAAAAAATGTAAATATTTACTTTGCAAGATTAGGACGCCATTTTTGTTTTAGGTTTAAAAATATGAGAAAATTTGTCATGAAAAGATGATGGTCTATATGTTTTACAAAGATAAATATTTTGTAATATTATATATACATTTGGAATTGATCGCAAACTTGAAGGAAATAAATATATTTACACAAAGTAATAAACAATAAAACATATTTTGAAAATTACTTATAATTTTATGCTTAATTGTAGAATTTATCATGCTAATTATTTTCCAATTATTTTTTGAATTATTTTCTATCCTAATTTTTAGTTTTTGATTTCTGTAATTCATTATTTCAAATATCATGGAATCTTGAAAATAATTTTTTTGCAAATTCAGTATCAAAAGACGTTTATTTGTATCAAGCCAAAGTTCATTTCGAAATAATAAAAAGAGAACTGATAGTAAAATTCAGGAAATGTATTCAGTGTATTTTCTTTGAGAATGTATAAGTGTATTAAATTTTAAAGTTATAATACACCTAGAAGTTAATGAAGAATTGATTTCAAAATTCCAATCTCACAAACGAAAATTAAGGCAAGATATCGAAAATTGTGAAAAAGGGATTATTTTCAATTTTATAGGCACTGATTCAATTTCTACAGCTGTGAATTTTATTTATTACATTATTTTCAGGAGAAGATTTGTAATAAGATTAATGTAAGTAAAAAGGTATCTCCGTTATATTTTAACCCTTTGCACTCGAAAAAGTAATTCGATGCATAACTATTCAATATACAAAAACTTGTTTATTGCTCCAAATTTGTATTTGTATGTGTGTGTGTTTAAAATTAATTTTATCTGTCTTTTTATTATTCTGTAGGTATTTTCAATAATCAAAATTGAAAAATAAATAAATAAATAAAACGTCAAAATTATGCACTGTCTAGAATGGTGCCGTAGTTGCACCATCGAGTGCAAAGAGTTAAAAGGTAAAGAAACGATTTAAATAATTAAATGCGGTGATAGAAATCATTAGAATTTTTTTTAAATACTGTTTATTGTAATTTGCAAAATTTTAAGAGGAAATGCCAAAAACGATCAGTGTTTTTTTATGTGCCTGAAATAAACAAAGCTAGGATTTGAATGAATAAGTCATTGTTCCATAAATATTTTTTTTCGCATTATACTTGGTTCAGCATTCTAAAAACTAGTGTATTTCTTTGATGTAGAATGTTTTGCTTTTTACGGAGACCATTGATGAACATTCATGCAAATATCTTTGAGGTATGCTGTCTCTATATAATTAAATATTAGTTTAATATAGTTATATTAACGTCCCATTTTAAATTAACACTAGGGATTTTTAAGGGACGGACCTCATAATTTTGAGGTCAGATGACAAGGATGACACCTGAACTGGCACCCTCTCTCCAAACTTGAAAGGGTCAACATCACACCAGTGGAAGGGCGTATTAGGTGGAAATCCTATGCTTCATTTTAACTCATACATTTTCTTACCAGAAAGAACAAGATACTGCTCCTTTTTCCTTCTGTCCACCCATGTTTACTCTTTAACAGAACGAAAATAAAAAAAGCTATTTTTCTCGAAAGTCACTGGCGTGACAAAATGTATTATGACTCTAAACATGACCAGTAGTTACCTATTTTATTAAAATAATTTTTCTGTCAAAAATGGGGATAAAAACTTACTTATCTGGGCAATACATTTTATAATTACATTTTGAAATCATCTCAACATTTAAAATTTTTTCTTCTTCTATGGTAGGAAATATAAAGGGTCCGTAATCTTCCACTAGCTTACGGACTTTTATTTTTTGTTGTTTGTTAAATTACTATGATTTAATACCATGGTTTAGTAGTAATATGCGAATGAACTTCTAAAAGAAAACGATCAAATCAGGAAATCAAAAATATTGCGTCCTTTATATACTTTTTCATTTGAGTTTAACTGCAATCTTCTTGTAGTTAAAATCAAACTCAAAATTTAAAAAAAACATTTTATATTACATTTTTATTTCAGATCAAACAATATTGGTATAGTTTGAAACATTTATAAGGTTTGGAAAAACATTATTATACTATTTTGATTTAGATCTAATCAATTTAAAATATCAATAATTTATTAAATGCTTATATTTAATAGAGTTTGATTTTTAATGATTTAAAATTTTCCTACGTTAAAAAAATTACTTTTAAAAACTACCCAATATACAACAACTTCCGTTCTACTACGCTTTACAATTTTGACATTAGTAAGCACATAAACATAAGGATCTTATAATATAATGACCATCACTTCTTTTTGCAACGAAACAAAAAGTTTAAAAACCTGCCATTATAATAAAAGCCTTCCCCATCAAGTAATAATTCAAAATCTGCCATTGATTATGCACCAATAAAAATAAGCTGCCTTTCCGTGTAATTTAAACGGTAGGTCCCACGTCACGCAAGTAATCCTAAAAAGATCCCTTACATTTTGAGATTCATAAGCAACAAGTTAACGGCTAGCTGGAAAGCAAACCAAAGGTAAAAAAAAAATAAAGAGCCTTCTCAGAAGAAAGTGAAATAGCGAGTGAAAAAATATTAAAGGAGCCCTCCCTTGATTCAGGATCCTTTCGCTGAAATCACATTCCTCTAACTGCTCAAAGGGGCTCAAGTGAGCTTCGAAAGAGATTACACCAAGGCCATTTCTAAACAGTCTTTTTTCTTGTGTCATTGTCTGCTATGATAGATTACGCTATTATGATCACGGCCGAGTAAAAACAAACTTAAGGCACCGCGCTAACCCGTTGAGGGGAACTGAAAGATATATCACTTTTTACTAATGCACTACACTGGGGAGGGAAGAGGGGAGGGAAAAATGAGAGAGACAGAAAAAGAGAAACATGCTATCAATGAGATTTTGTGGCTTTAGGGAAAAAATTGTTTTCTATAAGTTCAAGAAACCATTTCGGTTTCGAAGCATTCATTCGGTTTCTTTTTTGCTAGCCATTGCATGAGGGGTTTGGAGGAATGATTACGGTCGAGAATTTGATTATCCATACCACTCGAGGTGAATCAACTCTTGATATATAATGTTAAAAATGATTTAAAAGAATGTTATGTAATCGTTAAGGAGAAATAAAATTTCGCATTTAAAAACCTTGATTTAAATTTACCGTTCCCAGGTGAGGTTAGAGATTTTAAAATCAGTTTAAACACTAAAAGCAACGCCAATCTTTTATATTTTGATATTAAAATAAAAGATTTTGATGTGATTGATTTATTAAACAAACGCTTTTCCTTGTATTTTAATATAAAACGAAATTTGAAGTTTTAAAAGTACTGGATTCAAAATATTTCGATTGGACGATTGGAAAGTAAATTATCTATCTGCCCTTCTTTTTGTACCTATATCGACTAGCTCACAGGTCTAATACTTTTAATAGATAGAATGGAAAAATGAAAACTTGAGTCAGTACCATTATTCTTTAGGTTTCGAAGTATAGCCAATACACATATTTGACCCTCATGTATTATTTTTGGAATGCTTGTAAGTACGAGAGCAACACTTAATCTGCTTCTAATTCTAAAATTCCTGACCCAAGCGAAAGTATGACCCATAATACATCAGAGCTTCACATCTTCAGGGGTATCAAACTGGGAAACATCCTACCTCTTCATAAACAGTTTACCTATATACTATTATTACCGGTTGTTAATCAAACTAAACTAGTTCAACCACAGATGCTACATATCAATGATATAGTCTTACACATTCACTGGATGGAAACATATAAAGACATTATTTGAATTCATTGAAGGGGGGGGCAACGTTCATTAGCAAATCGTAAGCACTCAAATAAAGGACCTATAGTAGTCAAATAAGTCACCTATAGTAGTGAGTCTAATTACCTGTGGATGCAACAAAGGTTGGAGAAAAAAAATGTAGTGTGTGAAAACTAAACTGAGTTTCTCTATAGTACGCATGAACTGCAGTACTCAGTGACTAATACGGAACCTATAGACATAATGAGGAAGAGAAAATCAGTGATGTCATATAGTTGAAACTACGAAATTACTTTACAATCTGCAGAAAAAAGATTTTCAATGATATTAGTATTTTAAAATAAATAAATGTTTTCCACTTAAAATACTCTATAATATATAGCTATGTTCATATTTTCAATTTGGTGAAAGTTATATCTTAATTGGTGCTTATTAAGCTTATCTTTAAAACTTTGTTACAGAAAAGAAAAACAATAATTTTAACATGTTAAACGTTTTTACATTTCAGTTTTGGTAGTATAAAAATCATTTATTTCATTCACTTTTATTAAAGAACTATCACAGAAAAAATCAATTGAATGACATTTTTACTTTCTTAAAAATTATTTTTTTGCTGGAAAACTATGCTAAATACTATCTTTAATCTAATGAAATAATTTATAACTAACACTATTATATATAGTTAAAAAATTATTGGAATATTTCATTTTACTCTGTTGACGATATTTTTCATAATTTAAAGATTAATTTTACCGTTCATTTTAAATGCCAAAATCCAAACTTCTCTGTGATGTTTTCGCTAAAATAATTTTTTTACTATATATTTAAATGCTCATCTTATTTCCTTATTTAGGTTGCCGACCAAGTGGTACTATAATAGAGGGGAAATTTTTGGGAGCCTTTTTGGAAATTTTACTATACATAACAATGGTATTTGCAGCAGTACCATAAACGTAAATATCATCTCCCAGATAATTTAATCAAGAAGGTAATTCATGAATGTATGTTCAATTGTTATTATTTTTTAAAGTTATAGCTAAATAATCAGAAGAATAAAGCGCTGATTGATTAAGTTAATAAGCCATAACCTTTCTGCATTTGAATGCAGCCAATGAACATTAATGTTGTCTTTCATTAAGGTGGTATCTTGCTATTAGTAGAAAACAGCAAAAGTCTACGTGTTGTGGAGCTAAGATGAGAATTATATTATGGTTCCTTGGTATTACAGAAACAAAGAAGATAGAAAAACCTTTCTAAAATAGACTCCGAAGTGCTTTAAATTGAGATTATTATGATTAAATTTATTTTCACTGATTCATCTTAAATTAACCCCCTTCAACTAATGATTTAGTTGATACATACAAGACATATTTAATTAAAATTTCATTAAAAATATCGCTAAAATTAAGAAATAATTATAAAAAGTATTGCATTTATCCAAAATTCAATTTTCATTTGTTCGGCTTTTTTAACCGTTCAGGTTCTTGAAATCAATGCTTAGTTTCAAACATCACAAACCGATTCAAAGCATTTTAGAAGCAAAGAAAAATCCTTAATACAACAGAAAAGAGTCCATCTCTCAATCCATGAATGTCGCAACATAAGCTAGAGATTTAATTCATGAAATTTTAGAGAAAAGAAACATACATTATTTTTCAAAAAATCTTTTCTTCTGATGAAACTTAATCAGTTAAAATGCGAAAAATCTGCCAAACTGACTCCGAAGGGGAAGGATTTGATAAGCTAATTTAACAATGACTTTCTCTCTTTCGATTTCGAAGTGTGTCGCATGATATGAGTCCTAAGACGAATGCGCCATCATCAACGCAACATTAGTCGAATGAACTAAAAGACATTAGTTGATTACACTATCTAGTCGAGGCTTTACTGGAATTTCCGAATTTCATTTCGGCGCGCAATTAATTCAATATCGCGTGCTTCAGCTCTAACCCCTTTACTCTGCTTTAATCCTCTCAGACGGAATATTTCTCTTCTATCCTCAGGATATTTAGACTCCTTCATTCATTAGAAATCTACGCATCTCCTTGAATGAAGAATCCTCCTTCTTCCACCTATTGTGGCACGAGTCCAAAACCTTCCGCCGACAACTGAGATTGCAGTCTGAATGTGAGACGGCAAAATAAGTTCGGCTGGAATTATTCATAATTACTGAATGTCATCGGATGCATTGGTTGCTTATTTCGGAAGGAATGTAGGAGTGAATTATGTTTGCCTCTTTATCTTTGTCTGCAGTTATTGTCGATAAGAAAGATTACTCAATGCCGGACTCTGGGTTGCAGGAAATCTCCCTCTGACTGGTTCGAATCTCTTCGAGCTGGATCCGAACAGTTATTTCGAAATTATACATTTTCCATGAGTTTTTACAGAGATTATGAAAGAATGCGAAAAATGAAAGATATTCTGACAGAGGATCATAAAAGTCTTTTAGGCATTTAATATTTAATAATGAAATATTCCTCATAAGCGGTTAAAAAATATAAGCTCTAAGTAAATTATTAAATGGGTTAATTTTAAAAGCTATTATGAATCAAAATTAGAAAAATGCTTGCAGTTAAAGTACAGTAACATATGTAAGCAACTTTCATTTTAGAACAGTGTATATGACAAATATTTAAAAAAAATAGCCACAGTCTCAAAATACTAATTTATTTGTTTAAAATGCAATAAAGTTTAATGATAAGCCTTTTAAGTTTCAATTTTAAAGATAAGTTATTGTTGCTTTTGAGGGATACATGCATGTGTGCGTGCGTGCGTGAGTGCTCGCGCTCGTTCTAATTTATTAATTTATTGCCCTGAATACTGATATAATGGTGTGAATTAGAGGGAAAAAAATAGTTTCCCTAAAATGTTCTATTAGTAATAATTTTTATCCAAAGCTTTGGTTATTTATTTGAAATAAATTCGGTAACGTCTAGGGTTTATCTTTGTTTTAATATAAAGTTATTTTTAGAAAAACTTTTTAGTGATAGACTTTGTAGTATAAGAAATCCTCTTTGAACTAAAGTCTCCATCTTCAAAGTGTTTCTGAAATGTAAAATAATAGGTCGATTTAAAATCAACTGTCTTGTATATTCAAGAATAACAAATAGAAATACTTAAGTTCCTGTGGAGGAACTATACGAATTTTAACTTTAAAAATAAAATCATTTACGAGATTCTAAGCAAATTTATCTTCCAAAGTGTTTCCGAATAATTTAAGATTTTAATCATTATTTATAATGTATTTTGTCAAGTTCTTAAGCAAATTAATCTTCTTAATTTATTTTACTAAGCATAATTGATGAAGCATAAGGATAAAACAGGATTTTCAACGAAATAAACCACAATATACATTTTAAGGTCAATTATATGAGACGAGATTTTAATCTTTTAATTTATCCCCTTCTTTATGTCTTTTAGTTAACAGTCAAATTTTCTTCAAAACAGAAATAAGTAACATTAATAATTTAGCTATTATTCAGTCTTTTGAGCCTTTCCTCAAAATTGCTTATTTTGAGCTTCCTTGACTAGCTACCTAGAATAAAACTCAAAATTATAGCTTGAAATATTTTCTGTAATAGTCGGATATTTTCGTTTCATTTTTAGCATAATTTATTTCCCTAATTAGTGACTGATAATAAAGATGAAATTGGAAAAAATTACTTAAAATATGAAAATAGAATATGCTGTCATTGTGTTTTTAAAATTAGATATATTTTTTAGATTATAAGCATATTGTTTGTAAAAAAACAGTTATAGGTACTGATAGATATACTCTACATAAATAAGAGCTTTTATCATTTTTTAAAGATATTTTATGTTTTATTTTATTTTCAAGATTTTTTTCAGATATATATTATGGACTTTTATTATGTTCTTATTATTTAACTTATTTCATTGTCATTCATCTCCGTCTCAGTGGAATTTGTGAATATTTTTTCTCTAATTAACAAATTTTATTGTAATTCAATATGGAACAAACCTTTAATAAAATATATTCTATTGAGCAATAATTCTGTAAAGATTGAAACATTGTATAACCACCGAGATCATACAGTTAATCAAAGTTTCATATCTATAGAGCATAAGGAATTATATAAATCAGTTAAAAAAACCAACTTTACAATACTGAAATTAGATTGATTTATATGAAATAAATAAAAAGTCCTGTCAAAATCTCTGAAGCCCTGGAGGTAATATAAAATGGTACAATTTTTTTGTTACATTTTTCTCTAAAATGCAGAATGTATTTTTTAAAAAATAAAACAGCTTTCATAAAAAATATTTCAAAGAATTTAACTTAATAATATCATTGAATACTGATTATAGTCGAATGTTTAAGTAATTTTTTTTGACGATGTTTATTTATACTTTGCATGAGACTCAAAAATAACCTTCCTATTGTTTCATTTTTATCGGAATACAGTAGGTATATTAATAATAAGTTGATTCTTAGATCAAAAATTTGAAATAAGTAATTTTGCTTAGAAAAGCGCAGTCACGATGCTTTGAATAATCATGAAATGCTTTGAAGCAGGTAGAAATTGCAATGAATGTTACAGTCGTCACGTCAACTTCCTAAAAATAATTTTCTCCAACTTTTATTCTAAGAATGTTTACATGTAAGGAGAAGTAAATCAACATCAAATATAAGGACATAAAGCTACATAATTTTTAATGAATTATAAGTGATAACTGTACTGATAACAATAATGAAATTTTGACACAAATGAGGTAGGTAAGATGGCGCAATGTGTAGATTTTCTGTGCGATTGATGTAATTATTTTTACTAATATATAGAGTATTTATTGAATTTGTGGTAGAACATGTAAGCTAGTTAAGATATAATAAATATTTATGCATCCTATTTCTTAATACATTAATGCTTGCCTACTGGTGATGAGTAATGTAGTTTTGAGTTTTAGAAGAAATTTTTAGAAGGAAAAAATAATCGTGTTTCGAAGTAAAATTAGAATATTAGTTATGAGCATAATTAGAAGTGTGTTAATTTAAAATTATAAATTTTTACTCATTTTTCTCGAAATATTTTCTAAAATAAAAATATTAAAGGACAAAAAGTAATACAAAACGATCTTCCATTGTTTCTGGAAACAATGATTCCCTAATCAGTTTAAGTAACCAGATAAATAACACTAGCCGTCTTTCGCGAACAGCCTTTCCGTCTGCATTATTTACTTTTTAGCATTTTACAGCAAATTACGAAACTAAGCGAAAATCATTTTAAAAGTTAATGATTCGCAAAAGCAGGGGATTAAATATTTTGAGGAATTAATTTGAATTCCATCATAACATTTCAAAACCGATTGTGCATCAAATTAAATTGAAATAATATTATTAAATTTAGAAAAAAAGTTAATTTATATCATTAGCATTCTTTCTTTTTTTTTTTGATAATACAATGAATAATTTTGTTGCACAATTATTTTGGAAGATTTGAACATCTATTTTCTAAGTTAAATCATAGAAATTAAACATATGCCGACTTTTAAGCCCGATTAAACTTTCTGTTTAGAGCATATTTTTTTTATTTCTTTTGAATTTTCTTTGCTCTGACTGAATGAAATTTTTGATGACACAGCAAGCCCTTTCCAGAACATTTCAAATAATGCTAATTTTGTAGCTTTGTTAATTGACTAAGCAAGGCGATGAATTTAATGCGCTTTAAAACCTTTCAGTGAAGTTGTTTGAAATTCATATGGTGGTTTGAGATTTGATTGTTGCCATTCGACAAAAAGTAATAAGAGTGATTTATGTACCATATACTTTACGTTTTACATATAGAGATGTTCTGCATGTAAATAAATGATATAAAAAAGAAATATTTGTAAATAATGATATATTTTATTTCTATTTTTATTAAGAATACATACAAGAAGCCCATTACAGAAAATTAACAGTAAAATATATAATTAAACAACCAAGCCTAATATGTTTCAATATACTTTCACTTCAAATAATAAAGTAAATATTTTATAACTTCAATTTCACTTCATTTTCTGAGCTAAGCAGTTGCTGGGATTAAAAAATTTAAATTACAGCCTTAGAAAAATAAGCTCGAAAAATTCAATCCAGTATACTAATGTTTTAGTTTTTCTTATGCAATCGTGATTAAAAAAATAACTAGTTTAGTGCGCACACACACATACATCTTTCGGAATCTATATTATTTTTCTATATTTATTTCAATATTTTTTGTTAAAATTCTACGAATTAAATCCTTAGAATTAATTTTAAAACTTTTTATTTTCTTTAAATTCTTTGAAAGACTTTGGTCTTTTGTCGTGATGGCTCACTAGTTCTAATGACATGCAAATATCAGCTTTGAGGCCAATTTGTATCTAAAGTAAATGTTAGAAGAGCTTTGCGATGAAAGATATTTGCAGAGAAATAATGTCAATATTATATATCTCTGTAATGAAAGATGCATACTAAAGAGAGCGTTCATTTATTTCATTAATTGGATCAAATATTCAGAGCAATATAATGTAAGATATAACGGGTAGCGTATGATATATTTAACTAGAATTTTAAGTTAAAGGGCTTGTTAGATTCAAAATCAATACGTACCAATGTTTTCGCATTTCATCAATGTATAATTGACAGTTTATAATAAAAAAGAATTAAATTCATATGAATTCAAGTAATTTATTTGTTGTTACTTTAAAAATTTCCTTCCCAGTTATTAAACTTATAATTTTATAAAAGTAAAAATTTATAAAGTAAAGTACAACTATACACTTAGATATTAGTAGGAAGAGATTGGTTTTGAAATTACAATTCTAATTTAATCATTTGATAGAGTATTAAAATGAAATTTACGAAATACAAGTAAATGGACTCCGGAATATACTCAGAGGGGAATTTGTTACAATGCGTTTTCTCTAAATGTATGTATCTCCCTAACAAATCAATACAAATTACAGTTTTTCAAAAGAATAAGAATACTTCAGTAATTATAAAACCTACGAAGTACCGCGTCCATAATATTAGATTCCACACTCATGTTCATAAATTAAAGATAATTCAAAATCAAATGGAAATCGAACTTAAAAATACATATATCATCCGCAAAAAGATTACACACGCCCTCAAAAATTATATGCCATTCGCAAGGAGCCACCAGATGACACCGATAGTAAATCACAATGAGAGTGTAAGAGAGTGATGTATAAGGAATACTGCCAAAGATGTAAAATTGTTTGCTAGCTTTATAAGCATTTCAGTGAAATAACCACATAGATATGACAAAAAGGTTGTTTTGAATGATTTTATATGAGGTAGAATTATCAGCTGTCTCGATCGTGGGCGTACCTAGCTAGAAGTATCTGAGGAGCTTGGAAGCGTCCAGAGTGTCATCTCCAGGCCTTGGCAATGATTCTAAGATTATGATAATGTGAGAAGACGGTTCAACGCAAATTGTTAATAACATTGTTATAACTAAGAGTTACAGCAATGAGGATCGATATTTGGCAGTTACTGCCAAAAGAAACAGACGGAGCACAGCATCAAACCTGTCTTGCCAGCTCTCCTCAGTCACTGGTACGACAGTTTCAAGACAGACCGTGTTCAGACACTTAGGGCAGTTTGTTCTGTATGCTCGCAGGCCTGTCAGATGTGCTGCACTTTCTGTAATTCACTGTCGTATGTGGTAAGCCACAACAACAGTTGGCTTGTATTATGTTTTCAGGCGATTCCAGGTTTAGATTGCAGTCTGATTCTCCCCGGACTTTCATATGTAGAGTGGCAGGTACCTGTTACCACAATGAGAACATCTTTGAACGACACCGTTACGGTGGTTCAGGATTGCTCATTTGGGGAGGAATTATTCTCGGTTCCAGAACTGACTTACAAGTTTAAATTGATGCCGTGATTAGCCAAATCTATCGGGTCTTCATTCTGGAACAACGTGGACTTTTGTTTCGGTTCGCCATGGGAGTAGAATTCGTCCTTATGGATTACAACACCCGTCCTCATCCTGTAAACATCGTAAATGAATGCCTTCGATCGGATGATATCATCCGTATTGACTGACTAGCACCGGACTTGAATTCAGTAGAGCATGTTTGGGACATGCTTGGCCGACGAGTTGCAGTCCGTCAACCACCTCCTGTATGTCTACCGGAACTTCGTAGAGTACTGCTTAATGAGTGGTGTAATATTCCCATAGATCAGATCCATAATTATCAGCCCATTATTCCCATATATTTATATTCCCATAGATCAGATCCATGATTATCAGCATTCCTAGGCGTTGTACGGACTGTATTGCATCGCCTGGGAGACACTATGTATTAGCTATCATACCAACCATGTAATAATGGTTTTTGTAATTATATTCTTTTTTTGTAATTTGTTCAAGGGAAAAAAATGGTGCAAATTTTATTAATGATATCAAACACATAGCATATTTCTTTTCTTTGTTCCTTCCTTCCTTCCTTTTTTTTTTGCTTTTTACCTTTTGTTTTATAAATAGGCGTTACAAATAAGTCACATTTGTTTCCTTTTTCTGAACTTGCATTATCCCTTATTTATGGAAATGAATATATTTCAAATTTTAAAAATTACTTTCTTAAAATCTATAAACCCTATAACAGATTTCTAAAGTATTTAAACTTTCCTTTTATTTGGTTAACTGAAAATGATTGCAACTCTATAGGTACAAACAATTTTAAGAGGATAATGGCCTACATCCATTACAAGATAAATTAATTAAATGTATTCATTAGGGAAGTCTTTTGTCTATTGAATGCAAATGTTTTCCACCACATTCCAATTAAAAATAATGTTTGATTTTTACCAAGTAAATGGTTGAAAGAGCATTAATTCATTGAATGCTGTATTTCACAATACATTAGAAATCGGTAGGTTGTTTGAATCATATATCTTATCAATTAAAATAAATTAATCAGTATTTTTAGCATTAAAAATAACAGTCGAATTCAAAACAGAAAATTAAATGAAATATTATTTAAAAATTAAATAAATTGCTTGTTTTGAATTATATTTTAATTTAAAGCATTATTTGCTGACTACTTAATAAATACTGAAAGAAATTTAACTATTTAATTTTAAAAAGTTCATTATAAACATATAAAGCAATTTATTTGATTCCATCTATTACTTGAATACATCTATTTTTGAATATTAATTACATATAATTCATGATTAAATATTAATTTAAAAGCTAATATTAGCTTTTATTATTAATATTCTAATATTAATTTAAAAGCTAATATTAGCTTTTAAATTAACCAAGTTTCTTTTATTACAATAAATTATGATGATTTTATGACTTTTAAAATGTTTTTCCTCTCACCACCTTTTAATTCAATTTTGTTAGGTAGTGAATGTTAGATGATTTTGTATGAAAAGAAGTCAAATACAAAAAAAATAAAATTGAAGAATAAGGCGAATGAATTTATCATTTTTGAAATTTTAGTTATCATACAAATAGAGTAAATTTAAACTAAAAACGAATGACGGGAAAATTATATCAAACTCATGGCCTTGTTACATGATTTATATTGAAGATTTCCGTTAATTTAATTTATATCTATACTTAAAATAATAATACATTGCAAATTAAATAAAAGTAATTTTTATAACCCTCTCATGAATTATTTATCTTAAACCATTTGGGCCTACTACATTATTAAAAACATCCTTCCATGGATTGAAAAAAATTTAATGATACATTTTTCCTAACTGAAATAAACTTTTGATACTTCAAGATTTGAGATAATACAACTGAGTTGACCACATTATTATACTTTCGAAATGATTTTATCCCCCATATTTTCTCTCACTCTTGTATATTGTGTCGTGAATAGATAGCAATGATTCAATGCTCTTTCTACTGAAATGGAATTCAAAGGCTGTAAATAAAAATATATTTATCAGCAACTGTTGGGGTTTCGGTAAGAGGCGAAGACAAATAGATCGTGTCTACAGCTACTATTTATACCAAGAACGTGACAAAGCATCTGAAAAATGTGTTAAATTCCATCGATAAAATTTCTATCCCCATGAATTGTGACCCTCGCTATGCGTTGTGGAATACAGGAATCCGGCGGAGAGAAAATGCCCGCATGAATTTCAGTTTGGTGAAAGCTTAGAAAAGAATTTCATTACAGTTCTCATTTGTTTCGGTTATACGAATAACTTCAAAATAACTGCTTTAATGTTTTGTACAAAAATATTTGAATTACATAAACAACAAAAATTTACAGCGCGTAAATTTTGTTTAAAAAATATTTTCGAATATTGGACATCGGACTGAAATGTTGTTAAAAGGAACGAAATTAATCAAATATAACATCAATCAGGTGTTGAAGAGAATGTAAAAAAGATGAATTTTAATGATAACTAAAAATTATTGTTATGCACAATTTCTTGATGATATTTTTGTTTCCAACTCTTCACTTCTTCAAAATTATTATTTTCTTATTTTAATATTTTTTTATATTTTTTAGTTTATTTATATATCTTTGACCCATTTTTTCCATGAAAAAATTAATTATATTTAGATTAGTTTTTAACCAATTAATATTTTTACTGTAATTAAAATCGATTTTTTCAAAAATTCGTTTCCAGATGACACTTTTGTTTGGTACTTAAGTTTAGATATTAGATTTGTTTATTATACAATACGGTTTGTTGTGCTATTATGAATTATTATACAATACAGATTGTTGTGCTATTATGAATTATTATACAATACGAATTGTTGTGCTATTATGAATTATTATACAATATGGATTGTTGTGATATTATGATGGATGAACTTTGAAATTCAAACACATTAGTGCTCAATGAAATTATACCACATGCGTTCTGTTTATAAATATGACATTATAATTTTAAATTGCACAAATATTACCATTAAAAAGATAGTTCTTTTGATGAATTCGAAAAGTATAATTGAATGATCTTTTTTTTTTGCGGTTGCTTCTTCCTTTGATTGATTAAGGTAGATTTATGCCTAAGTAGAAAGCTTTGGCAGGGGAATGTCGCGATGCGAATCCGCTACTCTAGGGCCAGAAAACGAGTAACGTAACCACAATAATACAAGTAAACTTCAGCATCGTAGATGTTATCTGGCCTTTGAAGCTGGCTCCGCAATATCCCCTTCCAGTGAGTTGGCGGAGAGAGAACGATTTTGAAGCACCAAACGTTATGGTGAACGTGTTGCCTCAAGTGAGTACGTTGATGCGTCAAGTGAGTTTGACGGGTTTGTTTTGCTTGCTGCGTCAAGTGAGTAATGGCTTTGTTTACTGGTAGATGACATCCCGATAGATCAGAAATCTAGGTCACTTGTTATTGCGTTGTCAAGGTCACCAATGTGCGCGAGTGAAGATCGCGATACGAACCCGCGATACTAGGGCGAGTAGGCGAGTAATATAACCACAATACTGAAAGTATACTTCAATATCGTAGATGTTATCTGGCTTATGAAGTTAGAGCAGCAAAGCTATAAAATCTAAGATACATTTGCATTGGACTAAATTTGATTAAAAGCTGTTAAATCATCAAGAAGATTTATGATTATAATCCTATAATTGCATGATGGATTTACTGAATATCTGGAACATATGACAGGCAAAAAATCTAGTCATAAAGTACAAAACAAAAATTATCAATACACGACCATATTAATAATACAGGCAATCAATCTATGCTGCAGCGATACACTTAAAGTGCCCATCAATTTAATTTTTGAATCCTTTTGAAATCGTACATAAAAGAGCTGGATTTCATGGCCGTTTCCCAATTAAATGTTGGATAACTTGTGCAGTTACATATTTCGAAATATTAGGCTTTTTATTTGTTTTCACTACAATTAATCTCAATTAGATAGAAATTATTGATATTTCTTGAAGAAATTTTTAATCTTATTCTTTTTATCAGATTCTATAAGTTCCCACAGTGCCATGGTAGATTAACTACACAGTAATTTTTGTTTATAAGAGATTAATGACATTTCACTTTTAGTCATGCTTCGTATATTTTAGCAGGTGCCTTGGATTTTTCGATAGCATAGTATGCCTTAGAGAACAAGCATAATTATTTTATTTGAGCACAATTATAAATAAATTATTTTTCTTTGAGCATGAAATCAGTCTGTAGTCTTAGATTCATGAGAATTTCAAAAATTTCGTTTTCTAATAATTGATAATTAAAAACTAAAGGCATATTTGGTAATACTTTATTTGAATATTATTTATTAATGCATATATTTCGGAATGCGAGGTGATTTGCCTCGTTAAAATTTTACATTGAATATAAAACATTACCATTGAGAATTAGTCATCTCTTTAAAGAGCTCACTGGGTATATTTTTGTCTGAGTTATTGAAAACATTAATAACGGAAATGAGAAAGTATCCGTATGAGAAATCCGAACGAAAATGAGAAATTAGGGCTAATGTCTTCAATAGATTTTTTGTGATGCTTGCTAAACTTTAAACGTATGCAAAATATACATTACTACATTTTAAATCAGACCGTATGGTTATTAGGGGCTTGCAGTTTTTTTTATGGAAGTCATACTGGAACTTCCTGACAGTTCAATTTGTAAATATAACTAAAAAATTTTAAAGCCGTGATTTTTTCATTGTAAGACACTAAATTATTTTTCTTATCTATTAGTTGCAACGATATCGTTAGTGCATGAACAAATTCAAAGAAGTGAATACTAGTTTAAAAGTGTTTCCTTTTAATGAAAACAGTACGAAATCAGCTGTAAGTACTATTTTTTTGTCAAATATTATTTAATTGATGATTTAAAATCTTGAGCTAAACCAGCATCATAATATATTAGGTTGGGGAAAAAGAAATCCATTATTATCTTACAGCCATCTACCGAGAAAATAATGGATTTCTTTTTCCTATTATTTCCATTATTTTAATAATGAATTTCTTTTTCAAAAATTCTATGTGGAAAGAAAATAATGGAAAGAAATCCATTATTTTATCGGTAAATGGCTGTAAAAATAATATATATTTCCCCAACCTAATATTAACAGGGCATTACTATAATTAAATGCATAGAATCTATAAGATTTTCAACCGTTTCGACAACATGAAGCAACAAATTAAATACATTGTTTAAAAGTTCTCTTTTGTTTGATCTAATTTACTATTGTAGTCAGCGATCACAGAAAATTAGAGTAATGATTGGTTAATAATTTCGCAGTACCAAACAATCATTTTTGAATATCTGAAAGCAAACTAATGTGTCTATTACTCAAATATACTTATAACCGTTAATAATACAACCGTTAGAAATTATAATTTTTTGCAATTCTATCTATTTACATTCATTTTAGTGTTATTTTTTTAACTTTTATGTGTTTATAAAATTTTTAAACCTAAATTAATATGGTTAAAGATCCAGTTTTCAAACCAGGATTAAAATTCATATTTTTATTTATATTCAGCTTGGTATCGAAAAATACAATGGACGGAACTTGCTACCTGGGGTTTTTGCCACTGGGTTTGATGAAAGCAAAATTTTATTCAATATTGTCCTACAGTAGCAATACATTGTGTGTTGTAATCGTGTTTAAATAATTCAAGAAAACTAAAAATTAGATTAAAAAAAGAGATTAAGAGAAAGAAAGAATTAAGAAAAGCTCTCAAAAAATGAGGAAATATCTTATCCAAATAATTGAGATATGATTTATATTAAACCCCAAATAAGACCTATTATATTTGTTTTTTAATTAGAAATAATAATACATTGAAATTGAACTTATTTGCAATGCTCTCATGTATGTTTTTTTGAGAACTATATAAATATCTGACAGTATTTACTATCTTAAAAATAATAGTGGTTGTAATCTTGTTTAAATAATTCAAGAAAATTAAAAATGGGATAGAAAAAAGAGAAGAAAAAGAAAGAAATAAGAATCGCCCTAAAAAAAGAACGAGGAAATGTTTTGTCCAAATGATTGAGATATGATTCATATTAAACCACAAATAAGACTTGTATTATTTATTTTTAAGAAACAAATATAATATTAAAATTGAACTTATTTGCAATACTCTCATGTATGTTTTCTGAGAACTATATAAATATATGACCGTATTTACAATCTTAAAAATAATAATGATTGTAATCTTGTTTAAATAATTCAAAATTAAAAATGGGATAGAAAAAAGAGAAGAAGAGAAAGAAAGAAATAAGAAACACCCTCAAAAAATGAGGAAATGTCTTGCTCAAATGATTGAGATAGGATTCATACTAAACCACAAATATGATCTATTATATTTGTATCTTAATTAAAAATAATAATACATTAAAATTGAACTTATTTGCAATGCTTTCATGTATGTTTACCGAGAACTATATAAATATCCGACTGTATTTACTGTATAAAAATAAATCAACAGAATAATTCAGCAAAATATTTTCTGCGGATCTTTACTTCAGAAAAAGATCTGTTTCAGTGTGTAGAAAACTTGAAGAAGCTACCTAGTAGGGAGCTCTCTCCAATCAATCGCACAAAAGCACGAAATAATTTGACTGCTGTCTAAACGGGAAGAAACAACCCCCACCCCTGTAACGACGAGAATAAAATCATTGCCCTAATGAGAGTGTTGTGCAAGGAGTTGGGCGGGGAGAGACTGTTTGATAGCGCTGGTCCTAATTACCCGCTTCTCAACAGTCACAGGACATGTGATTGCACCCGGGCACTTAGTCACGCAGAAGACTCGGCAATCATAAGACTTGCTAGGTAACATCCTAGTCAAGGGATCTGGACTTTTTGTTTTGAATCCGACCCCGTGCTTTCATCCGTTAAACGAGAATTCATCGGCGGCTAATTACTAAGCTACTTTTTGGAGTGCTTAAAGAACAATTGGGCGACTGCTTTGTTTTAGAGTGCATATTTCGATTCAACCATTCTACGGTTTAATTTCAATTAATTCAGGCTCATGTTTTAAATTTTATGGATGAAGGGAAAGAGTTACAGCGTCGTGGTTGTCATTAGTGGAATACGCATTCTGATCGTTTCCTTTCCAAGTTTTTGAATTACTTCATGCAATTTAATGGGGGTATTAATTTTGCTCACTCCATATATCCATTTTAAACAGGGAATTATTCATGAAAGCTTAAATGAGGTTCAAACATTTCTCTTCAAGATAATTAATTTAGACTTTGAGTGAATTTCTACCTTACATGTTCATACAAAGAAGGTAATTCGGGTCGTATTATTTGAGGCTCTTAAAAGTATAAATATATTCAGTTTGCAACAATGTGAGTAAAGCTTACAGATTAGAAGCGCAATGTTTATGAAAGTGCACTTATTCAATTCTTACAGAAACATGAAGATAACTGGTGGCATTTGTTATCTTAAAAAAGGCATTCGAATAGCTGATGTTTTTAAGAATTATCTAAATTCACAATAGTAATATCTTTCATTTTATAATTTTAATTAAAAAATTATGTATTTAATGAAAGTGTTTTGAAAGGCTACTTTGAATAATCATAAAAAGTAGAAAACAGCATCTAAAGACATTTTTAGATTGCTACTTAGTTTATTAATATAAACCTTAATTAATCATACTAGAGAAGATGAGAAATCATAATTTACATTAGCAATCAAGATCAGTGAATAAATAAGAAAAATAGTTATTATATGAGATTTACTAATTGATTGAAATGTGTCTTGGAATAAGAGCTTTTGAACTTATTATTAACATTATTAGTTAATTCTACTCTCTTTAGGATTAGTTAATATTTATGATTAGTTAATACTACTCTATTTATGATTAATTAATATTGATGATTATTTTAAGATTATTTAATATTATTAAATTAACGTGATTGTACTTGACTACCCAGTCAATATAGTCCCGTTATAAAAGCAGATGTTTTCAATTTTCTAACTTGTATATCCTTTTTAGTAGATGTTTTCAGTTTCTAATTTGTATATCCTTTTTAGTAGATGTTTTCAGTTCCTAACTTGTATATACTTTTTGAAACAATGAAATTATATTCGAATTGAAGCTCTATAATTATGTTAAAAAACAACTCCATAATTATGTTGAAAAAATATTTCAAACAATTAAACTATATTTATATTGAATTCCATAACTATCTTCAAAAGCAATATATTGTATTTTTCTTAGTCATTTAAACAGCCTATAAGCTCATTACTTCTTGAAAATACAGAATTAAAGTTCATTACAAGAACAAATATTGGTAAAGATAATCCAACATTTATCTTATGGTTACAAGGAAAGTTCATAAATAATAAAAGTATAAAAAACCTTAATTTACTTTAACTTTCGAAATTTATCCAATCAGTTCTTATCAGATAAAGAATTAATTTATACTTTGGTAGAATTAATTCATAACTAGGAAATTTGAAGAATTTGGATACAAAAACAAGTCCATGTATTATTGTTTTTCAATCAGACGATTGAAATTCATTTAATTTAATTCTTTTTATTGGTATTCGGTACCATATTATGGTCTAATGAATTTTTTCCGAAATCTTTAGACAATGAAAATAGTATTTCTCATAAATTATGCCCGACGGATCTATTTGCTATTTAAGTAGAAATCTACAAAGTATAGATATACAATTCTCTGTAATGGTATCTCGATTCTGTAAAAAAAGTGAGGTATGTTTGTCTATCAAAACTATAAGAACGCTTGAAAGATAAACTAAGTTTATGAAATCTTCGATTTAAAAAATATATCAATCATACATATGTATCTGATCACTTGTGAAAGTTTTTAGATAAAATTCTTACTTTTTAGTAGATTCAAAAAATAACTTTTAGCAACTCCGCCCAGAAAAGAGATATTTAAATCTCCCAACTTTCAAGAAACCAACAAATACACTATAAACTTTTAATGAGGCTATAAATCAATACAATATAATTTCCATTTTTAGCACCACCTCAGACAAGAATGCCAGATCCTCCCGTCGTTTTTATCGTAAGAACTCCATTTTTCACCCAAAAGAAACTGTGTCATTTAATCTTTTTTCTATTTCGCCTCCTTCACTTTTTGATAAAATCGAGTTCTTGCGGTGTTTCACATAAATATCCATCTCTTGTGACACCAAATTTTGAGTGGGAAACCTTAGTTTTGTCTGTCCCTCTTACATTGAATATTACATGAATTTGAAGGGGCGAAGTATGCCTCCAAAATGATGGGAGAAAAGCTACTTCTTCTCCGAGAATGCTCCTACTCATTAATGCGCTCAGGACATAGAAGCATCATGCATTATTCATACATGACACGTGCTCTTAATAGACAAGAACCTTTGAAATGTTTCGATTGTCTCCACTTTGAGTTGCATAATAGGAAGCTTGGCACTTGACTGTCGTTTCCAATATGATACGCCTGCGTCGTTCTTAACGCGCTTGGCCATTATTAGTAATACATCAAACCGGGAGATAACTACAGGACATTTAACAGAGTTTGCGGAACGTTTACTAGAGATTGTGGAGTTAAACATTTGCTAGAAATGAGCTTAAGTACCAGTAGCATTGATGTGGAACTTTATAATTAGAATAAATGGTAGATGATTAGAGACGCCTAGGTTATTTAAAACAATTTAGATATTTCACTTGCATTTTCAATATAAATGCTGTAGAAAATAGCTTGCTTTGATATGTAAAGGTCATGCAGAAAATTGAGGTAAACATATTCAAATTAACATTGAACTAGATTATAATTTTAAATTCTTAATATTATCAACATTTTAGATAAGCATATGTTGAAAGGGTTAATTTAAATGAGTAACGGTGCCTATTAAAAATATTCAAAACAATTCTTTAATGCGAAATATTTGAAACTCTTCAATGTTATTTTATTCTTGCATGTCATATTTGTTTTACAAAATGTAATTGCCATGTTTAGCTCCAAATTAACAAAATTTTAATTTTGTAATCAAAAGCTTAAAAATGAAATAAGCCCCAAGGAAGAAAATATTAGATATATGGTCATGAAAATAGAATCGTAAACTAATAAGTATTTTACCCTGGTCTGGTTGCCAATAATTCTTGAGTTTCTTTTCTTTTACGGTAACCATGGTATTATAATCGAAGTTCAATTTCCTTTCAAAATTGCGTTCGAATAATTCCAATTTGGATTTATCCATATAATTTTGTATTAAGAATGATTCTTTTTCGCAGAATATTGTTCATAACGGGCGAAAAGACATTGAAAGTATTCTATTTAGATTGAAAATATGAAGTTTGACTATTTACGTGGATTTTAAGCTGTCTTTGTCAAATTTGCACAACTTGTTTCGATAGAGATTGTTTCATGAATTGAAATCCCTGTCTTCTCAAATAAATAGATAGTTCAGAAAATATCAGTTATTAGTATTAGGAACAAATATGTGTTCTTATATCAAAGACTTAATTTCAGAACGATCTTGTAAGAGATGTTTAGTGCCACATGACTTACATTCTTAAAGTTAATTTAAATTATGCTTAGCTGTAACTCTGATTGATACTATGGAGATGAAAATTTTAAAAAGTTTTGAAAAGAGTTCAAGCAATTATTTTGATAATAAGCATAAAAATGGATAAAGGGAATATGAAATCTAAAATGAATTTAATTGCTTAAATGCTTAATTCATTTTCTAAAAGAAGATCAATGTAAAGTTGTGAAAATGATTTATGGTTTCTTTGAAAATTAAAACGACTGAATCTAACCAATTAGAAACTTGAATTAAAATCTTTGTTTTAATTGTTAAATAAGACGTAACAATTAAAACAAAAGATAAGACGTAACAATTAAAACAAATGGTAAAAGATAAAAAAAAATATTTTTAAATATATTTAATTATAAAGTATTTCTTAACAAAGTTTGTTATATTTGAATGTACATTCTACAAAATATAAAGTGAACTTTATATGATTTATAAAAGAAATAAACTGAATGAATAAATCTTTGCACATAAAATTAAATTTGAGAAATATATTCTTTTAGCTTTGAAATTCTCAAAATTTCCTAATGTTTCTCAGTAAAGCTTTCAACAATTCGTATAGAAGCAATTTATATAAACCCGATTACAGATAGAGCATTTATAAATTCTTGAAACTGCGAAGAAGACCGCTGTTATTTATTAAAAGTTCTTTTTGTCAGACCGAAGATAATTACTAAGAGCATATAATTCTCTTATAGCTGAGAGTTGAGTTCACTCACGCTAATAGACCGAAATTAAATCTCTTAAGCGTATTAAGTTTTTAAATGAATCGTGATCAATATTAATCACTGGTTCACAAAAGTGTAGATACTAATCAGGAAAATAATTTTCTGAAAAGGAAATAGTTACGATGGTACATGTACAATTTGAATTTTACTCACTGGTGATTATAACAGAAATGGTAAAAAATTTAATTTTTATTTCATCTGAGGATGAAATAAAAATGGAGGATGAGTAGAGACTCAGACTTTTACATGTTTTTGGAAAATTATTTAACATTTTTTATTAACTTTTTTTAAAGTTATAATATAACTTTTAACTTTATTTATAACTTTTATTATTTGTTTTACTAACTTATTTACTTATTTTTTACACCATTTTTCACCCATCCATAGAAATCTTCGAAGCAAATTTTATTCCTAAAGAATTTAATAAATTTGCAAATTCGTCATCGTCTGTTTCACTTTTATTTTAAAGCAATAGATATGAGAAAATAATTAATATTATTCTAAAACATAAATATATATATATATATATATATATATATATATATATATATATATATATATATATTAAATTGAGTACAAAGCATAATAATTATATGCGGTTTTGAAGAGTTATTTCTATAAAATACAATTAACAATAGTAAGCAAACAATACTGTGATTTTTATATAGTTTAAATAATGAATTTCCATTAATTTTAAAAGATTATGGAGTTGTTTTTTTTGAGTTTGTCGAAGGAAAACATTTTGAGTTCAGATAAATACAAGAAAAAGCGTATGAATCATATATGGTTCAAAACATATACCGGAAAACTGCAAATACTCTTCCATAAGGCATCACTTTTAGTTGTTCGTTTTATTTTTTGCGGTGTGAGCAAAGACGTCCCGAATAAATCGATGAATTCAAACCGAATATTATATTTTCATTTCTGATCTTTTGAATGGTAAAAGAATGTAGTTAGACTTTTATTTACTTCGATTTAAATATCTTTCAGCTTTTCTCGATAAATTCGGATATTAAAAATAATTGCTCAGACACTCGCTTTCTAGAAAGTTTCCTTAAAACAAACAAATTAAACACACATAAAATTTGTAATGCTGCATCGTTAATACCGTTAAAATAAATTTGTTTAATGCCTTCAAATAAAAATTATTATATGTTACGATACTAACTAGAGTTAAAATCTAAAAAAATCTGATTTTTTCCTTTTTAAATTTAAATATTATTCTAAATTATTAAATACTATACGAAATTCTAAAAGGCATGCACGCTGTTTTAAGAATGAAAGTAAAAGATAATGACATTTTTCCCCCTATTCAATCAAGATTCATCAGATTTTCAAATTGATCATTTTTTACAATCTACAGGATTCTGCACTGGAGATTTCTAAGGGAAATAGGTCCCTATAACGTAATATCTATTGAAAGTATACCTTGAATAGATATTATGTTGAGGTAAATACTCAACATGATGATCATAGATGAAATAATAATAATAAATTATCATAGAGGAAATAATAATAATAAATTATCATAGATGAAATAATAATAATAAATTATCATAGATGAAATAATAATAATAAACTATCATTGATGAAATTTCGATTTTTTTCTGTTGACCCCTTAAGAATTTTGTGGAGATAGTAAAAGCCTTGTAGATTCTGGAGCAGCTCAAGCGCTTTGGGGAAATTGAACCTACTCCATTGATCGGACCATTGGTTTCATAGACACTGGAATGTTACACTGTTGTGATAGGCCTTAACAAGCGCCTCACTTGTCTAATAACTTGTGGTAGTGGTCAAGCTGAAAAATTTGTAGTTAAAATAAAGACATAGAACTATATTACTGTGATTTGCTTCATTGTCTGGTAGTGTTAGAATGATTTGCTAAAAACAATTCAGTATGTTCCTCTGATCCTATTGACGCAAATAAAATTTATTTCTGGAAGTTACTTCTTTTAAGAGGAGTTTTTGAAATTTGAACGAATAATGCACCTAATATATGAATGTATGTTTTTTTCTTGCAATGATGGGGAAAATTACTGATTTATATAATTATTATTGGTAAAATGCTGGACATCCTGCTGAAATAAATTGTTTCAAAATCCGAGTAAATATTCCTGAATTCAAATAGTTCTTAGAAATAGTTTTAATTCGTTGAAACTTTTTTCTCCATCTCAAACAAAAAGTTGCGTAGACTATAAAAGTACTAAGATTATTGTCAAATTTTCAAAAATTTTCTCCAGATTGCAATGTTCTTCTTACTCATATTATAGGCATCTGATCTCCCTTATCTGATAACAATATCAGTTGTGCGGTTATCTCTAATATCAATTAAAATTAGCAAGTTCACTCAGACAATCATCGAGGAGGAAGAGTGCAATAACCGCATAGACGACAAAACTTATTGGAACGGGTGTTCTAAGCATCCCATTTCGGGTAATCTAAAAATGATCTCATGTATTGTTTACATTCATATATTTTTTAACATTTTTTTTCTTGAAGTTTCACTTTATCAAAAACATTCTTCAAAGTATTCGGAGTATATTCCTAACATCATCAATTTCATTTTTCTCTTGTGGTTCGGCACTCTTTTATATAGGTGAAATGGCTGCACACTTGCCTTCCACATATTATTTACTATATATTTATTTAGTCATATTTGAAATATTTAACAAAATATTTGAAATTTTTTTGAAAATCAACATTTTTTAGCTTTTTCTGTCCCTTGTACAAAATAACGCAAATGAGACAATTTGTAAAGTTGATTTTCAAGCATGAATATATAGCTGAAATAAGACTTTATTTTTAAAACAAATGTTGCTTTTTTCGTTGCATGGAAAAAAACTATATTTGATAAGACTGCTTTGCTTGATACTTCTGCGATAATTTTTGCAATTGTGTATCTATTTGGACCAAATTATGGAATGCATTTCTTTTTCAGAAGTTTTCTAGTTTTCTTTACTCAGAATTAATGAAAACTCTGTAGAGATATTTTTTTTTTTGGAATTCTAAATTTAGAGAAAGACAGTTCAGTTGATTCCATAAAATTTTTTACATTTCTATCCAGACCTTGTCAAAGATGCTCTAATTTCTCTAGAATTGGTAAGAGAACAATCGAAAGTCAAAAGCTGAAAACTTAAAAAATATATGAAAATGCTTACATAGAATGTCAAAACAATTTACTATACGGAGATTTTTTTTGTTGCTTTTATAAGGCTATCTGACAGTGTGGGATGTTCTGGTTTCCTGTAGTAGCCTCGTAACATCACTTTTTTACCCTAGAAAGGTGAAGATGCAAAAAGAAACGAATGATAAATTCTGCCTTGAAAGATTCTCATAGCCACAGCTGAGTTATTTTAGTTCATCTAGCAACGAATCTAAACATGGAAATGTACTCTGACGCGCTGACAGTAAACAAAGAAAGTCCTTTTGCTTACCGTATGTTGTTATGGGATATTTCTTTCCCTTGCTACAGCGTTCCTCGTTGCGTAAAAAGTGGTGCTTGGGGGAGGTTAACGTTTTCTTTCTTTTCTAACCTACGGAACGGACACTTAATTAAGAAGAGTTCCATTTTCTTAGGTTGTTGCTTTATCCTAGTTATTTTCTTTTCAGTTTGCAGATGAAGACAAAAATATACCGACATAGGTATAGAGATTTTTTTTTCACTAGACCTTCCTTAACATTAGAAGAGATAAGCCACCAATTTAATTTTGTAGGTTTTCAGATTTCTTGATGAAGATAATAAAAAAACTACTAATTTTATTTGATTGGGGTTTATGTTTATTTTTTTATATACAAGGATGAATATGTATGTTAAATTATTAGTTATTGAGAACTAATATGTCATATAACTTGACTCCATTTGGATGTTTCATATACAAAAGCTATAGACCATGTGTAAGAACAATAAAGTAGCATGACTTTAATTTTTGCTATAATTTAATGTTTTTGGAAAGTTTTTTTGAGGGAATCATACGTATATGCTTAATAAATTTAATTGGAAGTAAATGCAAACGGTATAGTAGCGAATTTATTTAATATTAGGCGCTTTTGCCTATTGGCAAACTCACTAATAATACCGGTTTTATTTACATCCAATTAAATTTATTAGGCATATACTTATGATTCCCTCAAGGAAACTTTTCAAAAACATTACGTTATAACAGAAATTAAAGTCATGCTACTTTATTGTTCTTACATATGGTCTATAGCTTTTGCATATGAAACATCTAAATAGAGTCAAGTTATAAATAGCCAAAAGCGCCTAATATTAAATAAATAAGGCTATTAAGACCTAAATGGGTTTCTTAAATATTCGCTAATCAATAGATTTTGGTAGAAACAGTTACTAATTTAATGCCAGCTGTTTTAATATTAGTATTTCGTCGATATAGTTTCTACTTTTTCTTCTCACCCTGTTTAACTTGAATCCGTCACAGATAAACGTACTCCGGCTGGTATGGTATGGTGTGTCCAGGGTTGCCAGTTCAGGCGTCGTCCTCGCCATCTGACAGCAGTTTAAAATTACGAAGCTAGCCCCAAAATAACCTTAGTGTTGATTTACAACTTGATGTTAATATAACTAAACTAAATTAAACTTTTGTTTCCGCAGAAATGTGTAACAAGATACTGAAATTGATGTCCAAACAGAAAACTACGTACATTTCATTTACGCATTATTTCATCTGCATCAGAAGGGAAAGAATGTCAAAATATTGAATTGGCGTGTATTTAAGTATTCTCCACTCCATTTTCATATGTATTTACATAATATTATGTGTTATGTACTTAGCATGGTCATATACGGGAAAAATCGTGTTTGAATTTTGAATTACTTCTCTTTCACCAATTGCAGATGGACAGCTTCGTGAAAAAGAATGATTACCACGTGCGTCTATATAAATAGAACGACCAACATATACTCAACAAGCTCCTGTATTCAATCGATAATTCTAGCGGCAAAACCATGTTCCAAATTTAATTCATTTAGCTTCCAAATTTTGAGTAATTATATCCAAATAGACGGACATAATTCCAAAAACTAGGTTTAGAGTCTAGGTCTGAAACCTAGGTAAAACTAGATCTGAAACCTAGGGAAATCTAAACTTATAAATTCATTAAGATCTAGAGGTTGTATATATTTTTTAACTTTTGCCATGGTGTCTCTCCAGACACGAGTTTCAAAAAATTGTTTTTCATTTAACAAGAAAATGTTAGTTATTAAAAATGTTAGTATGTTAAATTTGTTATGTTAGTATGTTATTATTTATGTTAGTTATTTAATTCCAATAAAAGTATTCAGCATACCTTTAATACAATACTTTACCTCACAAAATGCTCCAGTCCTTGATACACCCTTCACGAATTCCACGGAAAACGTGCGGCTTACACATGCTGCTCACCTAGCCTCTTTTCAATTACTCATTTCAGATAATCAAGCATTTTATTATCGCAGATTAAAGTGAATTTGTGACAAGTTAATTCAGAACATGCCAATATTGCCTTTCACTTAGCATTGCCCTTAAGTGACCAAAGCTGAGAATCGGTAATTTAATTTAAGAATTGGTAGCGATATGAGGACTGTTAATCACTAGAGTGAGCACAGAGACAAACATCAGTGTCGAAATGATCTATATAGTTCTCCATTTCAAATGCAATGATTTTAGATTTTCTGATGTCTTCTTTTTCAAATAGTTTTTAATTTTTATTCCATTATAACGAATACTAAATTATAAACAATTATTATGAATATAATTTTTATGTTATGTTTATATATTTAAGCAGTTTTCAGACAAACATTTATTTTTAACTCCATTATTGAACTGATTTCGTTTCATATTTGATAGTTTGGAATAATTAAATCAATTTTTCATTCCTTTTCTAATACCTAGAAATTGAAATTTGGCTCACGTATATTCTTGAAAGCAATATACTTTTTCAGAATTTTTAAAACTTATTGTTAGTTAATTATTTATTAATTTAAATTTTGACTCCTGATACTATCCCTATCAAACAACGAATTTCAAAGAAAAGTATCTCAACATTAAAACTAGAAAATAACTTAAACATTCACATATTTAGTATGCTAATAAAATTTGCTTATGAAACTTTTTTGCTGTGTTTTTGTTCTTTTTTGTTTATTCAGTTATCATAATACACATTTCTCCATTTCAAATAATTAGTAATAAGCTTTATTTAATTATTATTGTCGTCTGTTCTCTTTTAATTAAACTAACTCTCTTTAATGTATAACTTTTAAAATTGATTTGTTCGTAAATTGTTAATCTTAAAACATTATCTCAGTTTTCCGGTTTAGTGATAGTATGAGCATTAAGAATTAAATTAAAAGTCAATTATTTAATTTGGAAAATATTTTACATTAATATATACCTTTGTATTTTAAAATGTGAAAATTTTGTACTCCATTGAACTAATTCTTTCAATATTTCATAATAATCAATCTGATTATATTACTGATAAACAATAAGATACAAAGAAAAACAGCACACTAGGAGAGTTAGAATTCTTTTTGTCTAACCTGATTTTGAATATTTATCTATCGCTCCTCTACATAACAATAGATATTGATAAAACAATTAGATCGATATACGACTTCTGAAAGCAAGCATCAAATGATGAAACTTCTTAGCCTTTGCTGTCCTTCGTTTCTGAAGTTGAAGAAGAAGTAGAATATAGGATTTTTTTATTTCTTTATGGTTGGCGGGAAGTGAGATGGTGATCCATCAGCTCCTGGAAATAGGTGACATATTTATTTTTCTTTCAAGTTCTTTGCCAAATAGTTTAGACAAATAAGTCGAACATATTTCATACTGAGAACTTGTAGGCATAGTATTTAATTTATAAAAGCATCATTTGAACAAATTAGCGCATCCTCTTCTGCATGAGATTTTATTTTATATTTCAAAGACTGCTAACAATAATTTATGTGGATAAAATAGATTTAAAGTAAATATTGGAAAAATACTCAAGTTCCGAAACATGAAATGGCAACGAATGCTGCTTATTAGGTAATGACAACTCTAATAAGCAAAATAGATTGGAATAATTATTTATATTAGAAAAAAAGTTGTTTCAGGCTTGCAATTTCAGCAGCAAAAATTAATTGAATAAATTCACACTCTCTTCTTACAAGAAGCACAAATACGGAGACACTTACCAATAATTTTACCTACATTGTCCTCAATGTACCAACATTTACCTACAATGTACCTCCTCATTACCTGCAATGTACCTCCTCATTACCTGCAATGTACCTCCTCATTACCTACATTGTCCTCAATGTACCTACATTTACATACAATGTACCTCCTCATTACCTACATTGTCTTCAATGTGATGATACTTATATTTATCTTAGATACGTAGCTCCATAATATATGCAGACGACTATGGTATTAGTGCCAAGCAAGTTTCATTAAGTATTTTGGTTTTTGGAAATGCACAATGCTTACTTCCTACATCTTTTCTCTCTAGACTTTTTTCCATTTTTTCCATTTAAGTTTCATACACATTCAAACATTGTTGCGTTTAATAATGTTATGAGCTAGTTATCGTAGGAGATAGAACAAAATGTTACAATCTCGAGTTATTTTTTCATTTTTAACTCTATGCTTTCTTTTGTTTTTATGTTTTTTGTGGACTTTTAAACATTTACGTATTTTATTGAAGAATAG
Source organism: Argiope argentata (assembly GCA_026289955.1). NCBI lineage: Eukaryota > Metazoa > Arthropoda > Arachnida > Araneae > Araneidae > Argiope > Argiope argentata. Next base: position 10,977,195 of record JAOUZG010016587.1, on the reverse strand, counting down.
AGTTTATAAACATTTATATTAATAAATATATATCAGAGTTCTTTATATTTATAAAACTTAATACTGGGTAGTGGTTAAGTAAGTAATTGTTGTTAGTAAATTAAGTTATGATTGCAGAATTTTTAGTTAGAAACAGAAATTCATGGATTTTACTCTCCGACTGTACATTTAATCAACTTTACTCAAAAACGAGTATATTGAAGTGAAATTTAGCTGCAATTTGATCTGGTTTCTGTAAGATTAAAATTTAGTGTCAATGTGAATGAAAATATCTGTACCCACACATGTAACATACCCACACATCTTGGAGTTAAATCAAATTACCTACTCCGAAATTGTGAGTGCTTAACTCTTTATTTTAGCTAAATATGTTAAACCATGTAGAATTAAATCCACCAGCAGATCTCCAAAAACTAAAATTGGGCACAATACCTATTACTAAAAACATGCAATTTTTTTTAATGTTGGTATAATTTATTAAGTAATTCCCTCAAGTAAATTTAATTGAGAAAATTTGCAATGTTTTAAGATCCCTCTAAATTTGTACAAACAATCGAATCAAATATATATCCCAGAATGTGCAGTACACGCGGCAGCAATTCCAAGTTGTATTTACTTACGCTTTCTTTGAGTGGGAAATTTGTAATCGATTGCAATGAAGCTTTCTTATTTGAAATCATTAATTGACAACCCACCAGAATCTATCCATAAAACTACTCTTTTCGTAGGCAGGTGATGGAAGTAAATGGAACATGGCCTTCCCGAGCACCTTCTCTATTCTATTAAAGCAAGAAAAAAACTGTTTAAAGGAAGTGAACTTGCAGCGTGTCTTTTGGATTCATTGCTTCTGTAATAACATGCAAATTGCTTTTATGCTTCTGTGGTTACAAAAGAGCAATTCCTGAGGTCGCTCCAACGAAAAAGACAAATCAGACCTCTCAGAGGGAAAAAATAAGGGAAAAAATTAAAATAAAAAGGAAAAATGGGGTTGCAGTCAATTTCTGCGTTGGTATTCAATCGTCGTAAAAAAATCCTGGCTAAACCAGTGCAATGGAGCTCATTAAGAATTTTCTTCCGTTGTAAAACAAGTCAATAAGATTAAAGGATGCGCCGCTGCAAAAGAATTTCGATTAAAAATAAATTGCCCACGATAGAAACTTAATGACCTCCTGTTGTTTTTGCACCTTCCTCCAATCTCTTACAGTGATCCTAACATAGTGCGAGAGAAGGAAGCACATTTATCTGCCTTTGTATTCAGGATCGCCAAACTATAAATTGATCAAAAATTGATGAGACAACAGCAACATATCTTATTAATGAGTAGATATGCTTGGCTTCTGCTTATCAGATGTCTTGATGTTCTATGGACAGAGTTTTTTTTTCGAAATTATTTTGTGGTTACTCATACTTATGATTTTTATTAATGTTTTTCCTCTTTGAATAGAAAGAATTTCGTTGATTACTCACTTCTAATACGATTTCGCACAAAAATCTGGAAAGGGATGAATTAGTAGATTTTCCTCCCTTCTGAAAACAGTTAAAAATTATAAGATACTTTTTCAATAACATTAAAAGTATTAAAGAGAATTGATAATCATAAATATAAAATCAATATGTTTAATATTCATATGACAAGCAAGTCTGAATTATAAAATCGAGCCTTTCTATGCTCAATTATTTAAATGAATATTTAATATTTATCAGAAGAATGATGTTTGAGTCATGTAGATAATCTAAATGATTTTCTTTCAAATATGTTTAAAATTTATATTCCTTATATGTATTTTCCCTATGTATGCCCTATATATATTTTCCCTATATTTATATTCCCTATATATATTTTATATATATATCCCTAATTCAAATATCTGATTAGTGGAATATTTAAAAATAATGATGATCTAATTTTAAAAGCGACGGAAACAATACTTTTAATACATTATGTTACATATCATCCGCTTGTTGCAGATACTTCCTCGTGAATTAGCAGATGCATATCTCATGCAATGAGGAGTGCGAATACCGCTTAACGCGTTACAGTAACACCGCTGAGGTGTAATTATATGTTTTGAAATTAATGATCTAAATGTCAGATTGGAGTGACTTCGCAGAAAGGGATGGTCATTAGAGTTATGTTTGCTGCAGTATCTGTTGCTAAACACCTGAACTAATCATGTATGGCATAAAGATAAGTTTATAAAATATATATAGGTTTGGTACATAAATGTCAAACCAATATATCTTAAATTTATATATAAAAATAAATTTAAAATAAAATAAATATCAGTTTAACAATGAAATTTAATGTAGGGTGGTGATTTGACTCAGGGACTGCTTTATAATAATTGCAGTCATCTACATTCCTTCAAACTATGTTGCTTTTAATGCTCTATTTGAGATAGCATCATTGTTCATATCAGTGCTCTTTTGTATTAGTACCAGTTCCATTACACCTATGTGTCGTGCCTCAAGACCAGATTATTCTGCTATAAATTTTAAAATAAGCAGTTTGAAAACTAGAGGATATAAAATAAAGGTAAACGAACTCTTTTTCTTTATATTATATCAAAATTTTTTATCTAAATTACCAATGCTACTCTAAAACTTAAATAGAATACTGCATAAGAATACTTATTTAACTAAACCATTGTGATTACATGATATTCAGTATTAATCAAGAATAGTACATTAGCATTGAAAACGTAGAGAATTTGGGGATGTTTCTACTTGCACAAAATATCATTAACTAAATGTATAAATTATGATGCAGCATAAAACATTAACTTTTAATACCAGTTACGAAATCGTACACATGTATATGGGCAAATTATTTGATATTGGAGAGTTTAGTAAGATTTTTTAATGGAATGGGAACAAAGTAATTTCGAAGTTGAAAAAGCAGTATAAATTATCCATAAACCGATTATGTTTGCTATGTACACTTTCTGTGACGAATCATAGATGAGACACATTTTCGCAGATGCCTTCATAAAATCCATGTCGTCGGTGTTATTTGACGTTTGAAGGTATATTATTTCCCAAACGCTTCAAGGAGTTGATAATTTGGGCTAGCTTTCATGTCCCGCTCACAAGAAAGTGCGAGACGAATTGATTCAGCTTTCTACCAGAATTCTCTTCAGAGACGAGTCGCGAATCAATCTAGAGACCGATCCTTGACACTATTTTCTCTGAAGAGATACTGGAACTCGATATAATTGTTCCACAGTATGAATGGGATAGAGGAGATGAGGTGGTATGGATAATGCCATTCCCCACTCCTTCCTTGATACTGGATCCCTTATGATTTAAAGATGTATGAATGATACCTTACATCCCTGAATTCGACATTTTATGGTGCAGAAGCCTTAAATTCTTGTTCATAGTCAATTTTATTTGTCTATATATAGCTGTTTTGAAAATGAGTGTAATTATCGAAGTCACCCAAATTTCAAGACTTTTATGCTAAAATATGTAAAGGACCTCAAAATATCATATGACTTCTTATCAGTTTGAGATGGACTATTGAGCATGTATTGGATAATCTAAGAAGGGAGAACTAATTCTTGTCACTTTCACTCAGGATAATAAAGAGCTGAAAATTGCACTTTTGTAAGGTATTAGAGATGTCTAATTGATCGTTAATATCCCAGGAATACTGAAATCTTCTAAATTTGTGATCCCAAATGTTACTTTATGGAGCACAAATTTTTCAAAAATGCTATGAAAGTTTATTATTTTTTTCAATAGAAAAAAGGAATTTTCATAGAAAAAATATTTTTTAACTGCTGCAGAAACAAGCTGTGTAAAATGCAAGGTTTTTGATGCATTTTTCATTGAATGCGTAGTTTCGAAATGTGAAAGTACCTGCAGTGAAGTTAAATATTTAAAATGTCTGCATTATTTGATTTATGATCATCCGCATGCAAAGGGCATCAATCACTTTCAAAGAAATAATGTGATAAAATTTAAGAAGATAAAAATTGGAATTATTGAAAAAAAATTGAATCTTATTGCTAATTCGTATACGTTTAGCAATTTTACAGATGATGCAGTTGTAGTACCATAAGTAGTTTGATTGGTAATAGGAGACAAGAATTAGTGTGCTACGACAAAAATTGTTCTTTATTTACTAATAAGACATTCTTTCTTTTTCCTCCGTAATTTTAAAAATTTGTTTCAAATTTCTTACTTAATACACAATCATAAGTTCAATTAATAAATATTCAGCTCTTTCGATTGACTTAGATCATAATGAGAATCAATAAATTATTAATGTACAGATCTGGGCGTCTCGGGTTCAAATCCCGGTCAGGGCATGGTTGTTCATTTGCGTTCTATCTGTGAGGTGAGTGAATGTGTCCCCCCTGTAAAAAAGGGGCTGTGCAAGCAAATGAGATAAGTGTGTGTCATCTTTATATGAGCTAGAAGTCAGACTTCTGCCCTCGGGTGCTCAGAGGTCCATACCCTCAGAAGCTGCTGCACCCCTCCTTCCGTTGTAAAGCGGACACGTTATAATCATCATCTTTAATGTACAGAAAAATAACTAATGTAACACTCTTAACCATGTAACTATGCTGAATAATATTTTAATTTTTTTAATTTCATAATTATTATTAGTATTAATTGTATTAAAATTTATGTCTTAATTTTTTGAAACATAAAACTAATACAGGTTTTTAATTTTTAAAATGTGATACAGTCTAAACTGTATCCTGTTTTCTATCAATTTTTTTTTCATTTAGGCAAAATTATTTTGTATTTCTCTATAAAAGAGAAATATACATTTCATCTCACGCAATTTAAAATTAAACAGATATTCGACATTTTTATTTAAACTTTTTACTTTTTAAAAGGACATGAAAACATTTTTTTAATTAATTGGATCCCATTCCTATTATATCCGTTTATTTTCATTGTATTTTAATAAGTGCTATTTTTTTAAAGATAATTTGAATGATTACTAATCAAAAATAATATATCACTTATTTCTGCAATGCGCCAAAGAAAAAAAAACTACTCTACTTTAGATCAGTATTACCACGAAAGTTGCGGCAAAAAATTGATAAAAAATTATTACTAATTTAATGCTAATTTTATAGCACTTATTCTAAAATAAATATTTGCTTCTTCTTAATTAGTTTCAAACATAATATGATTTATCTTAATTAAAAGTAAAAATGACGAGGAGAATATATATTATCACAATTAGTTGTTAATCGTGCAGAATTTTTTAATGGAGGAATTGCTTTATAATAAAGACTCCTGATTAATTCAAAAGAATTGAGCAATTCAATAACAAAAATTAAAAAGATCATTTAAATTAATGAGATTTCTTTCGGCACTCAAGAATTCTTAAAACACAGTTTCGCCAGAAACGATTGGTTTCTGTCTGGAAAATTTAATTTCTTTTTATTGATCTTACACCCTGCTCTTAGTAATTCTTTTGATTAATTTCGTGTTATCTTTCTGAAATAGCAAATTTCTTCGGAAATTTCATTATACTTTATAAAAAATATACATTAAGGGCAATATAGGTAATTTAGTGAAATAATAAATGAGTTCTTGGAATCTCCAAAAATAATTTAAATACTATATTGAACTTTTAATTATTATACCAAGATTTTGATAAGCTTATGAATATGTTTTTGCCAATTACTTGGATATATTTGTAACATAATGCGTATTGATAATAATGTGCACATACATTAGAGTCTAAAAAATATTATAAATAGCATAAATAGTTTGTGAAAAAATTTCAAAAAATATCTGTTATAAATTGTAAGAACTTTTTTTAAAATAAAATTTGTTGAAGGGAACAAAATGTTGATGTTATTGGAATTAATATAATGTTTATTGGCTGGAATTAAAAAACAGGATCTAAAATTTTTTAAACTCCTTTCAAAAATTAAAAGAAACAAAATCGTAATTCATAAATTATTATTAAAAACATTGCATTAGATAAACCTGAATAAGTCCCTTAAATTAACTCAAAATAGTTATTATAATAAACATTACTAAGTGCATTTTTATCACACAAATTGAATTGATTCAATCGAAAAAGTGGCAGAAAATTTATCGACAAAAGTTTATTCCATTTTTTTTCGGAATTCCAAAATATTCTATCTAGCACGTATTTTCTTCGTTATCTTCATTTCTGTTCCTGTTTCTGTGCTTACTTGCTTATATCTTTAACACTCAATTATGTATGATTTTTAAAATACGAAGCATTTGACTTATTTATTAATTTGTATTCCCATAAGCATATAACTTTCTAATATAAACTAGGGAGCCAGAAAAACTAGTATAGCAGGTCACATGCAAACAATGGACGTGTTCAAACAATCAGCGTAACTCAATGGTGTTGTCAGTGCGTATATAAAACAACAGGTGTCTGAGGTAGATATTACATCGGTTCTTGCTGTTATAATGGTAGATTATCATGATTCAAGTGGTTTTTATGGTTTAATCAACGGCGCACATGAGAGGCTCAGTATTTCCGAAGTAGAGATGAAATTTGAATTTTCGCGCCTGAACATTTCTAGTGTGTACCGCGAATACCAGGTTTCCGGTAAAACCTCAAATATCCGACAGCGGTGAGACTTGAAAAGGTCTTTATAAAACGGAATCACAGACACTTGAAAAGAATCGTTATACGAGATGGACGTTCTGTATTTTCTGAGGTTGTTGTGGATTTTAATGCATGCCCATCAACAAGTGTCACTGTACACACTATGCAACGTAACCTAATTGGTATGGGCTTTCGCGGCCTCAAACCATCTTCTGTACCATTGGCGACTTTGCACCTTACCTTTGCCCGCCGAAGCTGCAATTGAGTTCTTAATGATTGGAAGAATTGTCTAGTCTGAGCAGTCACGTTTCCAAGTGTATTAGGAGGATGTCTGCGCACGGGTGTAAAGAAAAATGAATGAAACCATGGATCCCTCAGGCCTACAAAGATTTGTTCAAGCTGATGGAAGCTCTGTGAGAATAAAGGGCGTGTGCATTTAGCATGAAATGGGAGGATGGTCGAGTCATTGATGTATGTAGATTCGACCAAGACAAGTCAGCAGTACTTTAATATCCTTCTGACCCTCTACATGCATTCATGTCCTGTGTGCATTCTGACGGACTTGGGGAATTCCAGCAGGAAAATGTGACACCCCACACTTTCAGGATTGCTATAAAGTGGCTCTAAGAACACTATTCTGATTTTAAACACTTTTGTTGACCACCTAAATCCCCAGGCATGAGCATTATTGAACATATCTGGTATTTCTTGCAATGTGCTGTTCAAAAAACATCTCCACCCTCTCGTAATTTTAAGGATTTATGGACAGCCCTGCAGGATTCATGGTACCAGTTACCTCAAACAGTACTTCAGACCTTAGTTGAGCCAATGCCACGTCCTGTTGCGGCACTTAAATCTGCTTTCAGGGACCCTATAAGATATTTAGCAGGTGTACCAGTTTTTCTTGTCTTGTTAGTGTACTCTATTGTAGTTAATTTGTTCTGAATGTTACAAAATAATAATTTTTAAATCATTCCTACATGATGAATATATAGTACTATTCTGAAATGTTATACAATACTATTTACAGAAAAAATGTTTTAAAATTTGAAAAAAAATATCAAAAAATTGGAAAAAAATATATAAAAAAGCAAGGCAATATTTTTATTATATAGAGTTTGGTCATTCAAAATTTCCAAATTGATAAGCATAATAGCGCATAAAATTAAAGAAATGAAATGCTTCCGATTAACTATTCGTAATAATATTAATTACAAACTTAAAGAATAAATAAACTAAAGGATACACATAATAATAAAACTGTGTATAGTATTTTGTTCTAAGAATGGATCCATCAGAATTCTCAATCAAATTCTCATTGCCCGTATTATAATATATTAAAGCGTATTATTATGACAGATTCTTGTTACTGTTAATGACTTGTTATAGTAAAGCGGAATAGATAGGCTTTAATTGCATTTCATAACTATCAAAACTATTTACTTTTTCGATCAAGTTGGGATGCCTCCGTTTTCTTCAATATCGCTTTTAAACAGATACTGAATCCAAAGAGTTTTAAAAGGGTCTGACAACTGTGAGTTTTATTTTAAAACTTAGTCCTCCATAAGTATGGAAGTTTAAAACTATAACAGTTCTCAAAAGATGCTTACAAAAGCGGAAAAATGCATAATCTAAGAAGCGAAGTGGTTATAGGTTAAAAACTATCAATATCCTAAAAGGTCTTTACTTACAACACATCTTTTTTTTTCTCCTTCCTTGAAACTCACCGCCAGGTTCTATTAAGAATGACGAAAACCTAGAAGTGAAAAATTCCTTAGTTTAGCTATTTATAAAAAACATTCGTGTAGATGAAAAACATGTTCAACACATTTTCGAACTGTTCTTTACTGTTTTAATGAAAGTCATTATTGATTTGAACTGGTCCTATTTTCACTAACTTAATTGATAAAAAATGCCATAAGTCATCTTTTTTTAAAAAAATTTTTCATTCTATTTATATGAAAGATATAGATGAACATTTTTTAACGTTTGATAATTGATGCAACAATTTATATTTTGCACAAGAATCTAAAATATTGACCAATTTTTTTAAATGAATCATAAAAAAAAGTTTTGAAATATAACTTGTAGAAAATTAGTAGCAAATTTCTTTCATTAGCATAAACTGGTATCTTATATTTCTTTGAATAATTTTGTAATTTATCCCCAATAGGTGAAAAGTTAAAACATGTTTCAATTTTTTTTCTAACATCCTGTTTAATTACATCTATACCTGTAACATTCTTGAAACCAAACCTATAATTTACTCATTCTAGGCGATTAAATTATCTTCTAAAGGATTAGATTATTTTAAATGAAAAAAAGATACATTTTTAGGGATAACAGAAAATTTTTAATTGTTTTAGTGAATACGGTTTGACCAGAATGGAAGAAAGAAAAGAGAAATGAACAAAAGATGATGATATAATGTGCTTATATAAATTTTAAATGTGTGAAAAAAATGTGGTTTCCTTAAGGGAGAAGTGAAGTCATTTAGAGTAAAAATAAATGGGGAGACCCAGAAGATCGTTTACTAACTTCATGGCTAGATCAGGCACTCAGAAACAAATCATATTTTCATTAGAAAAACCAGAAGTACAGCTGCTGAAGGCTATTTGTCAGCGATTGAAATGAAAAGGTTAAGCTAGACAAAATGAGCGAAAAGTAAGTGTTGTACTAATATAAAAAAAGGGAAAAAGTACTCTAGAAAATATGTGCCGGTGTCCTGTCATAGGGGTGGGGCGTCTTCCCCTTGATTTGAGCATCCAGGGTTCGAGTCCCGGATGAGGCATGGTTGTTATTCTATATTATATATGTGAAGAGTGTGAATGTGCCCCCACTGTAAAAATAGGCTATGCAAGTGACTGTGATGAGTGTGTAGCTAATTCGTACTCTTCGTCCTAGGTAGCACTTTCAAAAAAAAAAAAGAGACGATTCTTTCGGCTTAAAACTCAATAAAGTCTCGATAAAGCTTGCCCATAGCAAGTGTCACTGATAACAAAAACAATAACAACCGAAAGTATGTGAAGCACAGCTCTGATAGAATGTAAGTTTAGAATAGTGCAAGAATGGATTTGCCGGAATTATAATGATAAAAGTTCTATGCATACATTGGTAAGTATGGAACTGTAATAACAATACATTTTTGTATGTGTTTAAAGAATTTTTTTCGAAGCTGTGCACGTTCCGTATAGTATTAATACCATAATAAGGCTGGTACACTATTGTAAATTTTTATTCTATTCAACTTATGTTGTACATGTTATCTAATGAATCATTTTCTTTAACCTTTGTAGCGAATTTACATTTACATTAAGCAATCCCATGTTCATAAATAAAATCATATTTATTTCTTAATACATTACGTACTATTTAAGTCTGGAATGGAACCTTATCATACCTTGCATGCATACAGAGTTATAAAGTTTAATTACTAAGCTTATGAATGAAGCCCTATGTGGCAACTATTTACAGCGATTCATTACCTTCAACACACACACTCATGTGTGCAAAGATAGATAGAAAACAGAGTTTTCTTCCTAAGTATAGAGAATTTCACTTTCGGAGCCCATACTCGTTCTTCTCTTCTTTTTACGTCTACTTTAGACACTATCAAAGTTGTTGTTTTTTTCTCTTCTACATGACAGTTGGTACAAATAATGCATTTTTATTAAGATTTCAGCTTTCTACATTATGCAAGCAAAGAAACATCAGTTCTACTACGTAGAACTAATGTTTATTTCCTTTAATCACGTAATTGATAGTTTTATTCTTTTTCCCTACTGCATCATCTCATGAATTATTGCTAAGCAGAAAACACAATAACTATGCAATTTACCTTCCTTACCAAGAATTCAATTATGAACCGGGATTTTGAAATTTAAATTCCATCCAGCAGTAATTAGAATATAAATAATTTCTGTTTAACAAAATCTATTAAAGACCAAGAATAGGAAAATAAATTAAAATTGCATGTTTTTAATCATTTTCACAAGGTGGGATTTAAAGAGAAGTGAAGTCATAGTCATAGATAGACTCTCCGACCCGCCACGAAGGCATACGGATTAACTATAAAAACTGAATGACCGGACCGCCACAACTAATTAATGAGAACTGTGGTTGAGGCCTAACGGCCATCATCGGCCACGGTACAATCCTCGCCGAAGGAAGTGCGTCCTATCAAAAGGGGAAGCGAAATATAAATTTCTGTTTTAGAAATGTCATTTCTAATTGTAAGTGGCATCATTGACAATTATCCAGATTACTATCTATGTTTAATAGTGCAATCTTTCTTAAATTTTTGCATTTTAAAAATGCTATATTGCTTAAATAAATTTCAAAACCCATGTCAGTTATATAAGATATAAATGATAAAATTATTGGTAGATTTTTTAAATTGGTATTTTCTTTAAAAGAATCTGTTTTGTCCAGTCTAATTGTTTTTTAAGTTCCAAACTTTGAAAGAATTAGAGTTGATTCTATTTATTCTATGTACTACTATTTGGAATTTTTAAATATGACTTTTATTTTATTGTTATGTCCTCATATTCATTAGACCAGTTTAGGTTTCAACATTTCCTTAAATTATAAACAGAAAAATTTAAATATATATAAATATTTAATTTGTTTCAATATTTTGAGAGTAATTAATGTATTTTGTAAAAGGTAAATAGACATATTACGAATTGAAAAGTGATTTCAATTCATTCAATTTTAATTTAAAATTAAAAATATTGCAATTAAAATAGAAAATATTTCGACAAATTTTGCTTAATAATACAGAACTGCAGAGGAGGATGTGCACAAAGCTGTAAAAACTGTTTTAATGGAATTTTATTAAATTAAAATAATCTAAAGTAATTATATTCTATTTAATTTAGTTCTTACATAATTTCTTTGTACAAATAAATACGTCATGAACTTCTAAACAATTCTTTGAGGGTCTTAATGAATAACATAATACGATGCTTGATAAATATGAAACAAACAGGAGTTAATATAGAAAACATAGATTTTCATTCTATAATCCTGATCTTGACATAGTGCTAAGGACACAAATTAAAAGTTTCTTTTCAATTTATAATTTCTACATTTCCTGCAAGTTTCTGAAAACCGTTCTTGATATTTGTTTCTGAATACTAAAAGCGTTAGAAACAGAATGGCACTGATCTGAAATCTGCATTCATGTCTCTATTTACCGAATATCCGACAATGATATTCAACTTTACGCTATTTTAGGTTAAGTATTACAAAATTAAAGAGAGACATTTGCCTTGTGCTTTTAGATTGCTATATCAATCATATATCAAAATCCGCAGCCTCTTTTCTTTGTTTAAACAACTCATTCAACTATGTTTAATTTACGTAGTAACAAGACTTTCAGGCTTCCGGATTAGCTTTTAGTTAAAAATAGTGACTTAATATTTACTGAGAGAGAACAAATAGATAGTGAATGTCGTAGATCTCGTCTCTAAATATTTTACACGGCAACAGCACGTGTTTATTTCTGCAGGGAAGGAAGCGCTTTCGAGCCTAAAGCAGCATCCGAGCTCTTTTCGTTTACGAATAAGTTCAATTATTTTACAGCAGAGCGACTATTGAAGAGACAAGAAGGTTTTAAAAATTAGTCAACGCATGATGAACCTTTCCACTGACTGGCGACTGTAATCTGACGATGCATAAATCAAGAGCGGCTGAAAGCGGACGGCGAATAATGAAATTACAGTGAATGGTTTGTTTCGATGAATGGTCGAAATCCTTTTGGGTGAAGAATTCCGGAAAACGGGAGAACAGCAACAGCAGCAGCAACAGCTCCCCAAACTCCCACGAAAACGGGAGTTAATTCGCTTATGACGAAACGGAAATGGTTTTTACTTCGATATTGAACCTCCTTCGTGTCAAATTGGGCCTTAATCTGGAGGCAGCTTAAGAACCAATTACTGATGGAAATTTTTCTTTCCGGATGCGCCGGATGTGTTATCATTCAGCATCTAAAGCCAATGATCCAGGGCTGCTCTTAAGGGAAATCACGGGAAGGAATCAACTGACACAGTTCATTTATTTTCTCTCGGAATTCAGTTCATTTAACTGTTCATTATCCTAAGCGCAGTTTGTTCGTAATTTGGAAACTAATTGGTAAATCTCTCAAGTTCACTGCACAGCCCGAGCTCGGGGCCCCTTCCCTTCTTATTGTTTTTTTCTTCAGTTCGCCGCTGCTAATTACGCAGACATAGGAAAGAATGGCTTAAATCGATTGATTTGTCAGTGAAGACTTCACACACAAGCTGTGAATGAAATGATATTAGCGCATTTTGAAATTGGACCCGCACTGAATGAAAGATTGCCCGCTTGTTCGGGATTTCCCCCTAAGGAAAGAAGCATCGTTTCCTAAGGATGGAAATAAAATATGATTCAGAGAACGAATCCGAGGCTTTTTAATAAATTATGAGCGTTAAGTGCATCATACATTATTAAATTTGTATCATGTCATATCATTGTGTCATTTGAGAGTATATATTTTCAGTTTGACACTTACATTTATTCAAATTACTTTCTGAGGGTACTAATGGTTCAATATTATGGAGCTGTGGTAAACCTATGATATTCTTTCACACGCCGTGATCGGACAGTCTCAAGTTCAAAATCCTTTCTAGATGACCAGTTGTATGAGTAGATTTAAAATACGTTCAATTTGTTCTGCCTCAAACTTTTCCCTATTTCAGTGTTGTTGTTGTTATTATAATTATAATTAATGGCACTTACCATGTACAAGCTTTGCTGAAGCATCAGTGAGTTTTAAGCCGAAAGGAGTTTCTCTTAAGTTTAAATAGCACCAACTAAGGCCAAGAGTACTTACTACTTAGCTACTCCCTCATCACAGTCGCTTGCACATCCTCTTTTTACAGGGGGGAACATTTATAGACCTTACAGATAGAAAACAGAAGAAGAACCATACCCGAACCAGGACTCAAACCCGGGACGCACGGCTATTGGGGAAGAATCTCTACCCCTATGACAGTACGCTAGCTCAGTGGTGTTAGAATGTATATTTGTAATCTTTGTTATATAACGATCGTTAAAGTTTCCAGGCCGAACGTAACCTTCAGTTAACTTCTGAAAAATTGACCAAATTTGATCAAAATTAACTAATCGACCAAGATTCAGTAATTAAACGAACTAATTGGCTATAAGAGGACTGCAGTATGTCTCAAAGAAGAATATTTTAGGTTTTTTAGTAATATATTTAATAATCTGAAACTAAATAACTGCCAAATATATTGATGCTGCTTTAAAGTTTGTATAAAAGGGCATATAATTTTTACTTCTTCACTTGTCAAGTTTAGCGTTGCAGTGATTCGAACCTCACTAAAAAGTATAACTAACCAAGTTTGTATTTCAATACAAATGAATGAAACAGAATTGAACAGAATAAACGTAATGAAACAGAATTGGGATAAGTAGAATCCTGGTTAGCCTCTAATGTATAGAGTCTACACTCTAACCCTGATCCTATAGCTAATTTATAAATCTAGAAATAAAAATCGGTATATTCAGTTAGTTAGAAAAAATACTTTAAAGGAATACAATAAAATATTTTTACGTGTTAATTAAACATTACCGTTGAAAAATTGGGAAGGTTTTACACGATTCGCCAATCATATTAACCATATTATCAAAGCAATATTAAGAAGCTAATATTTTTGACATAGTTGCTCTACTTGGGGACATTAATGTATCTAATAATGTAACATTAATATATCTCTAAAGGGACAGTAATGTCTCTAAACAAAACTATTATTAAAATAATGAGAACTAAATGAGAAGAGCATACTCTAACGATATTTTGTTGCCTGACTATATTATCCAGATTGTAGAAAAACGTAGAATGTTTCTTTTCATAAAATTGCTTCAAATGCTTATATATATATATATATATATATATATTGCTTGGTATATTTACTAATATAAGTCAATTCCAAAGGCTAAATTTTAGTATGAATCACACTCGTGGCATGAATAAAAAAGTTATACTTAAAATATAGTTACTTAAAACATGTAATGAAAGTTATTTCAAAAGAATGATAGTTTTATTTAACAGCTGGATTTCATTTCAAAATAAAAATAATAAATATATAGAAGACAAT
>JAOUZG010016587.1:10936998-10957483 GCA_026289955.1 Argiope argentata | reverse complement strand
TAAAAATCACATTTATTTGGTTTATGATTGGATTCGAAAGGCATTTTTCACTTATTTCTCAACTTCTGGTTTTATTTTTTTTATTTTTGGTACTTGCGAATAAGATATTTATTTATTCTGATAAGTATTTTATGCATTTGAAGTTTATATAGCTCAGACGAGACAGAAAATTACAATTTCACTGATTCCCTTCCTTTGTATAAACAAGTTAATTATTAGCAAGACAATACGTTCAAAATAATAGAAAAACCACTATTTAATTTTAAAATTCGATTTCCAAACTAATTATTAAGTCATCAAAAATGAAATAAGACTTCGAGGAAAACGAGCTAAAATTGCAAAAAACAATTTACTGAAGAAATAACTTTCTAAGGTAATCATTATTTTGTAAAAACGAATATTTTATTGAGATAAAACTCTAGATCGATAATTTAATCAATAAAAACTGATATTTCAATGCATACTTTTTATTATAAATTCGCTTAATTAGAGTGTTGAAATACGGAATATTTAAATGAAAAGTATTAATATTACATTAAATGATCGGCACTATCATACATTCAAATATATTAGGATTTTTTTCACTCTCCATTATTCTTTATTGTTTTTAAACTGCCTTGCATATTCAGTCATTATGTTCATTATTTATTATCATAATTCAGCTCATTTGAAATAAATATTTGTTCTCGTTTTCTTTAATACTATCCATTTCTTTGCCGGCGTCCTGGAATAGGGGTAGCGCCCCCGAGAGCTGGGCGTTCCGGGTCCGAGTCCCGGTTCGGGCATGGTTGTTATTCTGTGTTCTATCTGCAAAATGTATGAATGTGCGCCCTGTAAAAAGGGGAAGTGCAAGCGAATGTGATGAATGAGCAGAAAAGCCGTACTCTTTCGTTACTTAAAACTCGCTGATGACTTGGCGAAGCTTGTCCATTACAAGTGTCACTAATAATAACAGCAACTTCATAAGTATTTAAACAATCGAGCATTCTTCTTCATTTATACTTAACTAAAATTCATTGTTAATCTAAACTTTTAAGAACCATAGCCTTCTTTTATAATGTAATGCAAATATCATATATATTCAAAAATATCCTTCGTACAAATTATGAATAGTGGTGTGATAGAAGATAAAGATCCTGGTTAGTCAACACTTTTATATTATTAACTTTTAATTCTAGTGATTCTTGTTTTTAAAACATAGAAAATTAGATTTTATATACAGGTATTTACAGGTACAGGTTTTATTTACAGGTATTACCTGTATTTCGCATGGTCTGAATGAAAATTCCTCCTTCCTAGCTTTGAATTTCTCTTATGATGCTGATTCAAGTTATATAAAATCCTATGACAAATGCACTTGAGCATGTCATCTAACATCTGATTTCATGTTGTCTTATTGTGTGATGTGGCATGAACTCCCTTCAACTCCCATGAGACGCGCAATGGATTCAAATACTGAATTACTATGGCATATGAAACGAGTATCAGGCACATATGAGTTGAATTCTTACCTTTTTAAAATGCTCAGAGAAATAAAGTTTTCAAATAGAACACTTTGAATTACTAGTTTTTTTAACTTATTGATTACCAGGGTTGTCCTAAATACACCTATTTTTCTACTATTTTACATTTATAGACACAAGGAAATTTCATTTAAAAACGAAGCAATTTAACTCTAGTAATATAATTTGTCTTGGAAAATACCAAAACTTATTTGAAAAATAATACTATTAAAATTTATTTAGAGTACAAAAATATATTTTTTTAATTCAGTTGTGAAAAGCCATTAAAGGGCTCAAAGTAAAAAAAAAAACCTTTAACGAATAAAATATAAAATGCATTTTAATATTTCACAATTTCCCTTGAGGTGTTATTTTACTTACTTACTTAAACTCCCCTTGTTCTGGTACAGAGGTAGCGCGTCTTTCTCATGATTTGGGCATCCCGAGTTCGAGTCCCGGTTCGGGCATGATTGTTCTTATGTGCACTATCTGTGAGGTGTATGAATGGGAACCCCTGTAAAAAGCGGCTGTGTAAGAAAATGGCATCATTATGCAACTAACTCGTACTTTTGTCCCTAGTTTGAGTTACTTCAAAATCAAGAAACGCTCATTCGGCTTAAAATCATTGACGGGCATCATCACGCTTGTCCATGGCAAGTGCTCTTAGTAACAACAACTTAATTGGCATTACTTTTTGAAACTCATGGTTTGAGTTTTACAATTAAATTATATTAATTCCTAATAACATATTTTTATTAAATTTTGAATAAAACAGACTTCACTTTATATCTAGGTACATTGAACTTTGACTGAGAAATTGCACTAAAAGATATTTTAGATTGGATTTCTAGATTTCTTTGTTAATTAAAATGCATTCTGGGAAAAAATATTTTAATGAAATAAAATTTTAATATCATAAATAAATTAAAAGCCTATTGATATGACATGATATATGAAAAGATATTTGAGGAATGTTTTGGTACAATTCAAAACAAGTACCGAACTAAATTCAATAAGATTTAAATCATTATAAGTTTTTCTTTTCAAGCTTCAGACACGCGTCAGCAGTTGTTTACTTATGAAAAAAAAACACGTGATTCGAGGAAAATTTTTTCCATATTTCTGATTGTTTTTTCTCATTTAAACTTTATAAGTTTTCTTTTTTTCATTAACTTTACTTTCTTCAAAACAACTAAAAGTGGTTTTAACAGAGAAAATAAAACTATCTTAATTTAGGCTTAATCTTATTTCGATATCTTAATTAAAGTAAGTTAGAAAATATTTTATTCATCGCATTAGGCATAAACATGAATTAAAGTTTATATTTCAGATTAAAATAACCAATTAACAACCTACGCTTCCATTCTACGAATTAATTAATTAAATGAACTTCAGTAGTCTTTACTTGGAATTAAATTGGAAGGAAATTGAGAATTTATTCTTGGAATTAATTAGCCTATTCTTGGAATTTTCCTAAAAGGCTTAGAAAATCATTGCAGTGAATCGATATTAGAGTATTTACTGTCATTTTACTGAGATATAAAATTTAAAAAATAAATTATCATAGTTTTTAATTCTCTTTAAAAAAATCGAAATCCTTTTTTATAGATAATGTAATGGAGTTTAATATCTAAGTATTGGAGATGATGGATTTCAAAAATATATAATAAAGAAATACAGTCAGCAGAAAAGTATATTTTTTCGTTTTCTCAAAAATAACATCACCACTTTTGGTATCAACTAGTCCTATTTATTGAATTGAAGAGATGATAGTACTTCCATTTTTTTCCCAACATGTAACTGCATTTCAACCACAACTCTAATTTATTTATAATTCATAATTTTAATTTTAGCATGTTAAGGAGAAATTAATGAGAAAAAATACCATGCTTTTTACCTCTTTTTTATTAGTGTTTTTGAATATTAATTACTTTTAAGTTGTTGTATAAAGCAAAAAAAAAAATGGCCCGGCATTGTTAAAGTTCAAATTGTTTAAAACTTTAAAACAACTTAACCACTGAATGCTACGAATTTTTTATTTTATTTACCTACTTATAGAATCAATCTGTACAAATTTTATTCTTGTACCAATGAATCCTCTAAAACAAGCCATAGGAAGAAGAAAATCTTATAAAAAGCTTGAAACACATAAAATATATCAACAATCGTTCTCTGTTCTGATATTATATTAAAAAATCTAATTAATTTGTCTTTAAATAACTCATTTAAATATGCACTATATCAAGTAGTTCGTTTATTATGTTAGAAAAATTAGATATCTATTCAGAAAAGTAGAAAAAATAATTATATTGTAATTTTAATTTTTAGTAAAAATTTTACTGCTTGAAAACGTAGAACCAGCGACATTTTATTGACATCATTTATTAGGTTTAGATCGTGCTTAGAAAAAATCAAATAAAACTTTTAAGTAAGACTTTCATAATTTGTAACCTGGAAAAGGCAATATAAATAGTGCATTGAGTCGAAAATATTTCACTTTATCAGCTTGCAAGAGTTCCTGAATGGAAGATACTTGTCTCAATTGACTTACTTATTTTTTATATTTATGATATCCCCTAAACGGATTTACACACACACACACACACACACACACACGGATTCCGGACCTACATCACTTCAAATTTTCAGTAGAACGTTACATTTGTGTAAATAAATATTTTATTTTAAAATATCTAGAATTATATTAAAAGAACACAAAGACTAAAGAAATTGTGCACAATTTCAAAAATAATAATACTTCGAGAAGCTCCAAAAATCTTCAGAATTATGCATTTTCTTTTAGCGCTTTCAACATAATTTTTGAGAAACAATTTTCACACTTTACTCTGGAGTTGAAATTATTTTTAATTAAACTAATAATATGAAATAGATACATAAATAATATAGGGAAGATAAGTATTTTAGAGTTTTATTTAAGTTTAGTCTTTATTAAGTCGTCGTCAGTTGAAACTTCTTTTTCATTCATTAGTAGATTTCATTCATGTTGCTCTTTAAATTATTTTTGGACAATCTATAGTAAGTAGCAAAAATTGTGATAGCATCCTTTTTACTGCTATTTTCAATTTAATGTCGTTGAGTCCCTTTGGATACCTATGTGAAATTAGTGTTGCGAGAAAACCGATAGTTCAGGTATGTGATATTGTATTTAAAACTTCTGTATAAATGTGATATATCACTAAATACATGTATGAAAATATCAAATGGTACTACAAGAGACAACTTATTACATTTTTATTCCCACTTATAATGTAATAACACTCCTCCCCCAAAATTTTAATTTTAGAGTAAAGACTTTCTTCTTAAAGAGGTAGGCGTACATTCGCAGAAGAAATTTTTTTTTGAAAGCAGCTGAAAAAGACGGCTAGTTGAGGTGGAATTAATAGCTTGGTATTTTAAAGATTCGACAGTAAAATGAACTTTGCAAGTAGTTGTGATTTTTAAATTTAAACAATGTCATTTCTTAAAATTTAATTACTTTAAGGTAATCAAAATTATTTTATTAAATAAATAAGCAATATAAGCAATTTTAATTAATTTTTAATGATATTTCTTGGAAATTCTGCTCTTTAATTGCATTTATAAATCGTTCTTATTTCAGATCCAGAATCAATCGTACGTAACTTTATCCTTAAAAATGTTGACGAATTTCCATAGATGAAAAAGAGATAGAGTTTCAACAGCACATAGAAATATATTATGGTCTTAGTTATAAGTAAGTGTAAGTTTTGGTATATCAGTACGCAATTACGTAGTACAAATCTTTGTTAACAAAGCTGAATGTGAAAATTCTTCAACTGATTGGTTATCAGCCTTTCTTGTGGATAAAGAGAAAATTCTTTCATACACTCTAGAAGTAACTTGTAGAAGTACAAGTTTTAATAGACACAGTATAGAATAGTATCTGATAAATTCTATTTCCAGTGTCAAGAAATTTAAACGTTGATAAGAGTGAGTTGGCAAAAGTCCAGAAACCAAGAGAAGTAATTGCCCAAAAAGGTACCACATTGGATGAAGTGGTAGTAATAGCAAAGAAAAGCATTTTGTTAAGAATGGTTCTTGCTGTTAGGGTTAAAAGCTACTCAATTTTTTTTCCTATCTAGTTAAAATTTTAAATATTACTTTTTTTCAAATCCACCCGAAATAAGTGCAAATTAAAGGAATAAATTTGTTCAGATGTTGAGACAAGAGCTTTAAAGTTTCATGAGATATTTCGTAAAAAAAACCACAACAGAAAATCCTTTCTTATTTTTAAGCAATTCTCAAATTCTGCTAGATTTATTAATATTGTATTTTGTCAAACAAAATGCTGAAGTTGCAACCATTAGACTGGTCTGCGTTTGAGCTTATTAAGAAATTCACAAGTGATCTCATTGGTTCTTGGATGAGGAATAACTCTTAAAAGAATTGTCACGCATGAAATTCCTCATTCAATGAAATACCAAGCTTTATAACCCTATAAACCCAAAGAAGATTATGGAAAGTTTCTTTGCAACTAAAATTTGACTATTTAATTAGGATATTTTAGATAAAGAAGATCGTTTTCTCATCGTCTACAGCCAGGAGATTCTCTTCAGGGATGAAATGGTTAAGGTGAAGTTAAAAGCATTTGTGCGAAAATAAAAGGAGCCCCTTGTTTCTTTTATACCATAAAGAAGCCTTTCTGCATCACAAGCAAGTCCTTCATTAGAAATGGATCTCTGTTTTTTGACAGGATGTCTACAGAAGTTACAGGGGGGGAGGTCATGTCTATAGGGAGCAAGGATGTTTCCAGACGCTGATGGCAGGAAAGTAACTAAAGTAGAAACCAATAATAAGTTATATTTTGACATATGCACCTGTAAAAATGCTTTTGAAACCGAAGTCCCAATATGACAAGTCATAAAGAGAAATCTGCCAGAATTAAAGAAAACCAGCATCGACCCAGACAAATAGACGAATTAAAAGGTTTCCTTAACAGACATCGTCTGACGGAGAAGACGCCTATTGATAATGCGGGGAATTTTCTGAACCAGTCTTAAAATTCAGATTGGTTTTCATGTTGCAATTTATTTTAATGCGTTCACGAACACGGAATTAATTTCTCAAATTATATATTTGTAAAAACTGCTTTTCATTTGTTATTTGTAATTATCGTTCATTAAAATAACTACAATCAGATATTAATTATAATTATAGATCAATATAAAATCAATGAAGTTATGGATAAAGCTCATAGACCAATTGTTGCTTCATATAATCTACAAAATATAAAAACATGCAGATATTACATTTGTTTCTATTTCTAACATATTGTATACTAGCTTTTACCAGCGACTTCGTACTCGTGGAAATTGCCAAATAATGTAGAATTCCTCCAAATTTCTTTGGTGATTTTTCGCTTCCACTCGGATAACAAAAAAACACTTTTATTTTAATTCAAAAGTACTCCAGAATGAATCCGAAAGATTGATTAATTTACAATGTTTAATTTTAAATGCATCAAACTCTAAGAAAAAGAACATAATTGTTTCAAATAACAGATCGAAAACATGTTAAGCCTTACTTATTTGACATTGGGGAAATGAAGATTTTTGGCGAGAAAGATATATTTTAATTAATAAAGAATTAATCACTCAATTAACCGGAGTAAATAGTAACCTAGGTTTTATTCTATACTATAATCTAACTCTCTTCTAAATTTCATCCAATTTAATTCAGCCGTTCCATTGTGATTGATTAGCATCATCCATCCAAAATTTTACATTTATTATAGTAGTAAGATAACAAATTAACCCACGTAGTTTAATGACACATCCCAAGGTGTTGAAGAAAATTATGATATATACAGGTGTATAAAACCGTTGATACTGATGAATTATCATTGTATATTTGGTTTCAAAAAATACTTAATGGATCTTCAATAAGTGAGGAAGTTTAAAATACTTGCAACTGATTATTTAAAAAAATTCTTGAAATAAAGCGTAACTACGTAGACTAGTATCGCCTCATTAAAACATTATAGACTTTATAGCGGTCACTGACATTTTATTGCAAGGAAAACTCAGTTAAAAATGCATAAAATACTTTAGTCATTCAATTTGTTTCAAATTTCGATAATACCTAAATTTAGAATGTTATTGACAATAATATAAGAACTTATAAAGCTAGCATTTTTGATGACGATGAGAGTGTAAGTATCTTAAGTATTTTATATTATTTTACTTAAAGTGTTAAAATAATTTAGAGACTCCACACACAGAGATATATATTCATATATAATTGTATTTGCGGGTGCGTAATAAGAAATCCATCTCCTTCATGAAGGAAAGACAATTTACAGATATTCTTTACTTGCAAATTATTCGTGTGAAATTTAAGAATGATATACAGGCTAATGTCAGCTTTCTCCCAGGGAAAAACTTTAACACACACGCCTCTTCCATTTAAATATATATTATTAAAGAGTTCCCTTCATCTCTTTTTTTATCATTCATATTTCTTTCATGACTTCCCCTTCCTTGCAAAATATTCATGATCCTCTTATAATAAAAAAACCCCACCACACACCATAATTTTACAAAAAACATAAGTCTGCAAAAGCCAGCAAAGCAACTTGCACCAATTTTTTAGCTCTTAAAATAACGTCGCGCGATACCTCCCAGCACCAATCACACTAGCCTTATTAAAGTAAATGTATTGTTACACTTATGAAGAAGAAGTTTTTGTCTTGAGTAATCTTTTTTTTATGTGATGAATCTCTCTGAAAGCAATGATGAATATGGAGCCGCTAGTAGGTGGCAATGCAAATCCTAGAGACCATTTCTATCCAATTACCGAGATCTTTGGAAGTCTGTCTTCGTCTTTTGAAGGGATTTGAGTCTCGCTCGAGTAATCTTCTACTGATTGAAAGTTCGTCTCTCTAAAAGATTCACGGTCTTAATAGAAACTGTGTCTCTTTTTTTTCTATCAAGAGCCGGCACTTAAACCGCTCGACCATTGCGTCAAGCACTTGAATGAATTCTCTTCGCCAGCCTAAGTTCTTGCACACGCGTCAGATACTTTGACACTCTTCGGGGTTAACTGGAACCACTACCGTAAGCCTCGAAAAAGCATTTTCTTTTTGTGGGATAAAAAACAGAAAAGAATGAAGGGGAAAAAAAGAGAACTCCTTCCAAAGGTAGGGATTGAATTGCGGAAATGCCATCGTGAAAGAAGTCCAGTTTTAGAGTTTAAGAAAAATAAATTACAAGATACAACTGGGAAGCTTCGTTGAATTTCCTTTCCCAAACTCGTTTCATGAGGCTTTCAGGGCATCACAGAAGTTAAAAAGAATGTTTGTGTGAGATGATTATAGCTAACACTTTGGTTGCTCAGCTCTATTTCGTGAGAAAGCTAACTGAAGTTAGATTCTAATTACAGAGAAAACCAATTATAGACTTATCAAAGAATTTAAAACAAACAATTGGATTTTTATTGTAATTCTTCCCAATGTGATCAGTGAATGATAAAAGAAATTTTATATATGCATAGGAATGATATGATATTGGAATTCAAAACTGTATTTGAATTTTAGGCTTATTACTTTTTCTTCGAATGTTCAAAGTATATTATTCATGCAATATATTTTATTCTTTTTATAAAATCTACATGTTTTCTCTATGAAAGTAAGCACATTGTAAGTACAGTTTCTAAAAATTATTTTTTTAAAATTAAATTCTAGAATTTCATTTTCTTAAGAGATGATTTAAAATCATATTTTCGCCACAATCAAATGTACCACAGTGGTCAAGGGATAGTTTCCGTTTCAGTTTCGAGATCCAATACCACAGAAGAACCGCTAAATCCGTTTGAGCGAAGCATCTTCCTACAGATGTGAAGTGAAGGCATGGAGAGGTATTGCCAGCTCAGATGTCGTCTTCGTTATCTGACTGTGGATCAAAATTATTTGATACGTCCCGAAAATTACCTAGTGCTGATTTAAAACGGTACGTTAATATATAACTTAATAACTATTTACATAATCGATGTGCCTCTTTTGAGTAAAATAAATCATATTTAAATTGTAAAATATAGGGATAATTATATGCTTTTGTGCACTTCTAATTTATAGGAAAAAAAGAAAGCTCTGCTATAACGTCTTTTTTTGTCTTATACATATTTCTTAGTAAATAAACGGAGGTTTTACTGGATTCCGTTCACCAAGAATTAAGACAAATGTTCTTCATATTAGTTCTCCGTAAAACTGATGTAAAAAAGAATTATTAATTATTAACTTTATAAAAATAATAACTTAACTCTTTTTTTATAAATTTTAAATAAAAAAGATCCATTAGAGATGAGACCTTTTGTAAGATTATGAATACGTTTATAAAGATATTATAAACAAAAAAGTAGTAATCAATACAAATAGTGAATTGTGTTTATTTTCAAATTTTTTAGTGTCTTGCTAATGAATGATGGTTAATCTCTCTTGATTACAAATCCACTTCACACCAATTGTTGTTTCTCGCTTGAATTAATATTCCAAAGTTTCAAATTCAGAAAATTTGGAGTGTCAAAGTAAAAAAACCGTGCGAGTGAAAATGTGATTGGAATAAGTTTTACTGCAATATAGTCTCAAAATTGCTTAGCAGGAGCATCTCTGAAGTTTAGCTGAATAATTTCAGGATTTGTAATCCGTTTTCAAGCATCTGGATGAAATATAATAAAATTCGGAATTTAATTTTCCCATTATAAAATTTAACAAAATAATCTTTCAAATGTTATGCACCTTGGTATTTCGAACAAAATTCATGAGTTAAGTTAAACTCATGGGTTTAAGTTAAAAACATTTCAAAAGATGTTTTCCTCCCAGTCTATAAATGCTGTGTTGTTTCGTAGCATTTAATATTTCAATACTTTTGAAATAATTAATAGGAAAAGTCACCCTGGTAAGCTTCAATAAACTAAGATACAATATGTAAAAGATACAATACTGTAGATACAATATGTAAAACAATGCATTTTATGTTTGCGGTTGATTACAGTATTTAAAATGCATTTGCTTGTCTATGTAATTCATAAATATAATCAATCCACCGATGCAACCACTTTTTTACTTATATTCTCATCTTTACATACATCTATAATTAATAACACTGAATTTTATTAAAATCAGTATCTTTTTAAATTACTTTTAATGTAGAAAACTTAAATATCGTGGTGAAATGCTGAGTTAACTACTGCAGATAAACTAACTTACTCTCTAGATAAAACTTAACACTTCTTGTTTAGCCCTATTAATATCATAAAACTTTAAAACAAATTAGTACTTAAACGTATATTCTCTGTAGGCACTCCATATCTGATATGTGACTGCATTTTACTGCCTTATTATTTCCTAATGTATGTCTTAGCTCATACATAGCTGTGCTCCCTTGCATAACTGTTATCAACTTTTTTATTATACGAAAATCATATCTGAAATTATAAATGTTAATTTGTATTCTCAATTATATTTTTACTGAAGTTTTTCATGATTGTAACAACATATATGTTGTTATCCTTATCGAGCAGTAGTTTAAAGAATGAAAGTGTTAAACAAAAGAACATTTTAAGATTTTTTAAAACTCAGTTGTCCATAATCCAATCCTGAATGCTTTAATTATGTTATGAACAATAATAAAGCATAACAATTGATCTGAAATAAAAGAATCGATTTTAATGGGAAAATACTCTAAAAGTGTAACCATATTAATAGAGAGAGAACTTGGTTTTATTATTATTTTAAAATTTTTGCTTCCTATTTTTGCATGAAAAGAAATATTTAACTACGCAATTTTTATACAATGAATAAGGTGAAATAATAATTATGGTTTTTTTGCAAATTAATTAACAATTTATGATTTTAGCGTTTTATTCTTTTAGGAGGTTTCTTGAAAGTAAAAATCGATTTCACAAATAGTGGAATATTTTTAGTCAATAAAAACGCCCTTTAAATTACACAAAATCAATAAAATTAAAACACTAAATTCAGGTATTTTATATAAATTTTAGCTCCATAAATAAACGTTTTCTGAATTAGTCCTTACAAGGGTTTTGTTGCAAAAATTTAACAAACAATATTTTAAATACCAAACAAACCAATTATATAATTTCTTCTTAAATTTTTTACCCTTATAATTTACATAACTAAGATATTTAAAAAGCAGTTACGTTATAATTCAAATAATCAAACCTCAAACATATTTAAAAAATGCATAGTCATTGAAAACTTTTACATTTTTATAGGTGACTTAAGATTACTTTTAATCTTACCGTCTTTATATAATTCACATTAAGTATATAAGAAATTTAACATTTTCTTTTTTTTAAGTCTAAAACCAAATCAATGCTAAGGCTTAATTTAAATAACAAGTTTAATTCCGATATGCTCCATTAAATAGCGTGACCTTCTTATATATTCCTGGATGATTTGAGAATTAAAGATTTTTGATCACTGATTAGTTAACACCCTAATAAATAGATGAATAAATTTTACGCTCGACAGTTGAAAGCATTATTAACTTTAATCTCGAATTATTAAGTCTCATTGTTATGATAATTAAGAGGTAGGATAATCGCTTTTTAATTATTTACTGAAAGTTTATTCATTCTCCAAACCGCGACATTACTACTAATACATTATTCATGCTCATGAAGATGCTTGTTTTTTATGGTTATTTATGGAAGAGTCATGGTTCCCAAATAATTGTGCGACCAACCAAGAATCACTTCGAGGTTTTCAATTAAAAAAAGAAGAAGGGCTTCATAAGCATTTCTCCGTAAATAATACCATTAACTAAAAGAATGTTCCTAGATATTAAATATTAATTTACAGCGAGAGGTTGAAATTTTATCAACAACGGCAAAGTGATTATATTGTGGATATGAATTTCCAATTTATATATAAATGATCAAAATCCATCCTCAGATAAATACGTTGCTTTAGATCTAATGTATGCACGAATCTAGTAAGAATTCCCATGAATGCGTATTATTAAATTAATTACCAGAAACCTGTCGAAGTTTGTTTTTGAGATCTTTAGAAGCTTCAAGTTTGAAGAGTGATAATAATAGTTAATCAATATATATAAGGTTTTCAAGAAATAAATTTCATATTTCAGAGGGTTCCAGAATGAGTTCTGTTCGTCCCAATGCGATAAAATTTGAACTACAGATCCTTCAAATGATGCGCTTGGTATTTATTAAAAATACTTTCATACAAAAATGCCAATCCCTGAAATTAAAAGTCTATTTTTGGAATTATATTTATCTTCCTATTCAGGATAACTCGAAACCAGACAGATAAATTAAAATCGGAATATAAGCATAGTACATTTACAAATAGTTTTAAAATGTGGTAAGATATACCATTGTCACATTTTTATAATCTGTGCTATAGTGACTTTACTTTCGAAATATTTATACGATAATATCCAAGTACTATCAGACAGTAAAAAAACTAATTTTTATTCTTTTTTTATTGACGGGTATAGCCGTCTTTTGTATTTATGGACGGGATAAATATATGATTGCTATAACGTACTATCAGTGAATTTATTAAACTGAAACAATACAGCCATCTTAATTTCGGACGAAAGGTATCTACAGCTTGCGTGTATACATCCGAACACAATAGTTATTCACCAAAAACTGTAAACATGAAATTTGGTATATGATTTTATCATCAAATCTTTTGACCTCTTCGAAATTTCGGAACTATTCCCCTACAAGAACTGTGTGTTACTATGTTTGTCCATGAATAATGCAGAGTTATCACATCGAGGGGTATTAAAGAAATTAAATTTATGCTATTCACATCAAAATAAATTTATATGCTTGAAATTTTGGATGTAGGTCTCAGAAGTAACCTCTATGAAATGCATATATGATTTTCTTCACAATGGTATGAAGCTTGTTTCAAAATACATTATATTCCGTAGATATTGTAGTAAGTCGTGGGAAAAAAAGATGGACTTTAAAGGTCAAAGGTGAGGTTTCTAAAAATAAAATATTGAAGAGAGAAAAAACACTAGCTATATCAGGAATTCTAACTCTGTTTTCGTATTCGGTTTGCCATATGTACGCCTAATTCACATCTATAAAGTTCTGAAGAAGCCAGTTTCTGATTTCCTATTGTTGTTGTTACTTACAACACTTTCCATTATACAAGTCCAGCTGATGAGACATCAGTAGATTTAAGCCGAATCAGCGTCACTTGTTTTTGAAGTAACGCCAACTAGGATTAAATGTACGACTTAGCTACACACTCATCACATTTACTTGCACAGCCCTTTTTTACAGGGGGGCTCAATCACACAGAAGAACAACCATGCCCGAATCGGGACTCCCAGAATACAAGGAAGACCTGGTACCGCTGTACCAGAAAACCGGCTCTCATTTCCTAGGGGTCTAAAACGTTTTCTACTATTCTAAATAATATATCATTTTGACATAATTCAAACAATGCTATTAGAATTTTGCTAGTACCAAAATTCTCCAATACATGGCGTTTATAGTGCAGATGCTATTAGTTTACATTTATTGAGCATGCTAAACTTCATTTATATTAGAGCGCATGGCTATTAGCATTATTCTTTGAATAAAAAGAAGGCGGTTTCTGCATGAACTTTACTTTTTCCTTTGCACATCATATTGACATTGCAAGAGAAAGTGCTACTAGTAAAACTTGCAGTAAAATGTAATTTTATTCTTACCTTTCATTCTGGGCCGAGCTTTTTTTTTTTTAAATCGATAACCGCAAGTAGAATTCCATCCTGTTTCGTCACTGAACAAAGGTATTGTGATATGGTGAAAATTTTTGTAATCTCAAGAATCCAACAGCGTGATTACATTCGGAAAATCATTTTCATGTAGGATGACACACCTCCTCATATTGTTTGTCGCTTAAAAGCAGTTGCTAAGGTAGCATTTGCATAAAACGTACTGGTTTGCATAAGATGCACAAGGGATTAGCGATCATGTTCCAGTTGCTTAACCTTCTCGTTCGTCAAATGTAACTTTATACGACTTTCGGTTGTGTGCTTTCTTAAATTACACTATCTACCGTCAAGGGTTAGAATCTGTACTAGATCTGAAGGACAGCATGGGAACAATTTGTTTGATATTCCATTAGATTAACTCCGGACATTTGTGAAAAATATGGCTCTGAGATTAGAGCACATTATTGAGCATTAAAGGGAGATATATTGAGCGGTGTGAATGTTGCTTTTTTATATTATTTAACATTTTTAAAGCCTATAACTGTTTTTACAGTGTCATCTAATAGCTGTATTTTGTACTAATTTTCTTATTTATTAAATGCCAAATGCATTATCTTAATTATCTGTAGCTCTAATGTTATCCCATTTAAACCAATCGAATTCATTCTGGATCCCTTAGAAGGAAGAAACTTATTTCTTGCTAGCCTTGTATATATAATTTGTAATTAATCTGCATTCTGAAAATAATTTCCTAACCATTCAAACTATAATTTCGCAGTAACTTTAAATTCTATTTTGGGTACATTATATTTTTTCTCACAGAACCAAAACGTTGTATGTTCGAAAATTATATTAGCTCAGAATACTTTCTCATGGTCTCTCTTTCTTGATGATGCCTTTCTTCCAAGTCGAAACGCTACACAATCTCGTCATGAATTTAATAAATAAATCTTTAGAAAAACATAAAAATTGGATAATATTCTTGAAATTTAGAAAGACAAAAATCCTTCACAAACTCTTCACTTACCTCTTCAAAGAATGTTTCTCTTATTTTTAAGAAAAAAAATCCCCAAAGCCATAAAATGGAACTCGATAACAACACAAAAAAAGAATAAAAGAAAGAAAGAAAGAATTTTGAGGAATATTGCTCATCAGGAAGATAAATATTCCAATGATGTTCAAAATGCTATATTTTCCCGTGTAATAAGCAGTAGATAGATATAAAAAGTATTATATTATCCCTTCGAAAAACATCGTAATTAGAAATCACCAACGCTAAATTAAAAACGTATGCAGAGTCAAATTTTCAAAAATCAATTACGTACGGAATTTTATGTCCAGAAATGAGCTAAAAAAAGAAAGAGAGAGGGAAAAAAGAATAAGACAAAAAGGAGAAAATTTAAGAAGAGAGAAAAATATAAACGAAAAAAGCTTCTATTTCCCAAGTATGCTGAGTGAAATTAAATAAGCATTTCAGAATAATTTTAATAATTGAAACTACTTTTTACTACTTATTTAGTAATTGAAACTACTTTTTTTGTCTTTCATGCACGCACACAAGCACGCGCGCGTGCATTATTTAGATTTAAAAACTTCCTAAGGGTGGTATTTTTATAGGAATAATCGCCTCCATTATATCTATTTGATAACATTATATATATAATAATTTGAGCGTACATTAATTTTTATAGGGAAATAATGTATATTTGTAACCCGATCGAAATAGGCCTAATATATTCAAATGCTTTAAAACTTCATTATCAAATTATTTTAATTCATGTTGCGATAGAACCAATGAATTTAAGAATATAGAAACAATTCCCGGAAAGATTAGAAATAAATCATTTAACAGTAATCAGTCAAAATTTTATTTAGGGCTCTAGCAGAATCGAATTCCCTTATTTGAAGAAAAAGTAAAAGGATAAAAATAATAAAAAAAAAGTTCTTTGAATGCTTTTTCTGGTATCGAAGCAGACTTCTTTCATACTTCAACATAAGGGAACCGATCACGTAATCGCTTTTTTTTCGTTTCCGGCCCACACTGGAATCAATACAAGAACTATTTTAATAAGTCTCTCTACGGTTAAATGGGAGATTTAAAGTGAAAAGGATAGAGTTACAAGTGACCGAACACACCCCCTCTCTTTCTCTCTTTGCTCTTGTTTTAGACAACTACGGGGGTATTGAAGAGAAGCCGTCGGAATGAAGGAAAAAATCAATTTCCTTTTTTGAGAGGTAAAAAAAAATACACTGGTTTCTCTGAATAAAGTTGGGAAATTAATGAATTTTTCTTAAAGCTTAAGAAACCTAAGAAAATGATGAAACCTTACGCAAAGCATGTGTCGGTCATTCAAGACTATAATAAATTTTCCTGCGCATATGAAGGATTCACACTTTCAGGGAAGGAAAGTAAACGCAATTGTTCCTCTCATTGAGCATAGAGAGATAAGGGGAAGTAACCATATTATTGAAAACTAAATCCTGGCTCATATACATTCAGAAGCATTTGCGATAGATTCGTTTAATATTTTGAATTTCAAACCACGTTTGAAGAAATCTAACAATTCAAAATAATCTTGCCATTGGCGGACAGCATATTTTGAGTTTGAGTGACGCCTTTTCTTTAAAAAGGATATGTCACTTTTGAGAATGAAAAACGTAGTAGTTTGATTATTATGAAATAAATTTATTATTAAAGTGGGTAAAGACAAAGGATGAGTTAAACTGAATATATGGAATATTTAAATTGAATATTGATTTGAATTTGAGCAGTATTTTTAACCTTTAAAAACGATGCACTGTTAAGAAATGAAAGATGTTTTATAGTTGTTAAGATAAAGCTAAAATCATCTAATTAAATTATTGAAAAGAATTATGAAATCAATGGGAAATTCTACAGTTCTCTTATAAATAAACTGCTTCCGAATTTCATACAAACATTGTGTCGTATGATAATCTTAAGAATTTTTTTCGAAGCCTCTAAATATTTATATTAGAAACAATTAAAAAGTTTTTTAAGTCTCATGAAAGGGGAATTAGCTCATCTTAGCATACATTTAATATATTGGCTTTCAATATACCGGGTGTCCAAAAAGTTCCCGTACTGATGATTTGTGAATTTATTTTACAAAAACAAGAGGTTTAAAAAGAATTATTTTTATGGCAATGATAAAAAGCACTTTTTAAGTAACTAAGGAAAAAATACTGAACTTACATTTCTAATAAATGTTTAAAATGTCCATCCCTTTCTTGGAGACAAAGCTGAACTCGTTTGCGCATGTTTTTCGAAACGCATTTTAACATGCTAGGAGTGATTTCTTGTATCACTTGGGTAATTGCGATTTTCAAATAATCTATTGTTCGAGGATCACCTTCATAAATTTTGTCCTTTAAATATCCTCACAGAAAAAAGTCCGGGATGGTCAGATCAGGGGATCGAGGTAGCCAAAGATTTTTTGAGATAAGTCGATCGCCGAAAAATGCTTCAAGCATGTCCATGGTTTCATTACTCGTATGGCAAAATTTAATATACATGAAAACAAATCATGGACAGTGATTTTTTAAATTTGGAGTACGGGAACTTTTTGAACACCCGGTATTTCCTAAATCAAACAGTATGGATTCAAATGCAGTGTTATAAGACAAAAAATTATTTTGTTCCAATAATTAACAAAAATTTGAGAATAGGGAGGAAGAATCGGAAATATATATTTATGGATGATGCGTTGACTAATCATGTGGACATACCATGATAAAATGTTTTTTCTTTGTCTCTAATTAACATGAAAGACCTCACTAATGACGCTTCCAAAGTAATATATTTGATTAAGTTTAAAAAAATAGTAAGCTCAGATTTAATTTTAATTACCTTATAAAATTAGGAAGTAACCACTTCCTCTTGTTGAATGAGCAAATCTCAGCTAAATATTTTTGGAATGCCTATTGCTCAAATTATGCGTAATCATATTTTTATTGATTTCATTATCTTGTATCAGTAAAAGCTCTAACAGAGAAAGCTTGTTCTTCCATTCTCTTCCATTTCCTTTAAGAAATGCTAAATACAACAATATAAATTTAACACAAACTAAAAGCTAATATAAAAAATAAATTTAATAACATTCAAAATCACACACAAAACGATTCGTTTCCAATAATACTACAACTAACAAACTAATGTACCAGGTATCAACAAACAGTTTTGCGTACAAATTCGAAAAATTTCCGAAAAATACTTCTGATAAAAAAATAAAAAAATTTGAAATGAGAATAAAAAATTTTACTATTATATTTATTACTATCAAAAGTATGGAGACAATAGTAATGATTAGATATAGATTTATTGGAATTCATTCTACTTGTCATAATTTATTCTGTATTCGAATTTGGATTTTATCTTAATAAAGACCAATTTTTTTAATTAATATCATCATTGTCCCATTATGATTATTTATTTTCATTATTATTCTATATTTTCATTAAATTCTTTTATTAAAGAAAATTTTTATTTACCAACTATTGATCCAAATTTCAACTGATCTATATATTATTCATTACTTGTTTTATACTTTTTAATTAAAACTATTTTTAAAGCAATTTTTAGTATTCAACTATTCAGTTATTTATTTTTTTGTGAAAATTCAGAAACATTAACCGGATTTATACATTTAATGTAATTTTTCATGAAAATTATAATGTCAATTACTAAATGAAATATTTTCACTTCCGCAATATCCTTAGATATTATTTATAAAATTTAAATATCTGGAAACATGCGAAATATTTATCGATTATTTTACATAAACTTAAATATGTTTTTATAGCAATTTTAATTTAATCTTAGCTCTTCAAAAAATGTCGGCCTTGTTTATCAAAATATCAATTTTTCTGTAACTTAATTCCTTTCAAATATAAACTGAAAATAGAAAATAATTGATTTTGTTTTTTTAAAGACATCTAGTATTTTATTTCCTTGTTTTCAAGTCAACCAATTATCTTATTATTGTTTTCACAAAAATGAATTTTTCTCGAGGCTGTGAAAAGAGCACTCTTTGCTCTAATCTTTTATGAGAATGCTACCTGTATGTGGGAAGGAAAAAATAATTAATATATCTTATAATAGTAACTTAATAGATCTATTTTTTAAACTTTTATTAAGTTACTTAACTTAGAAATTTTTTGAACTATTTTATAGATCAGACTAGAGGAAGTAGCCTTATATTTTATGAAATAAAAGAAAACCCTTAACGAATTACTATTGCCAAAATTGTATTGAAACTATTTTTAATTCAAAATACTGTGGTTAGTAGAATTACTATCTAAAATAAGTCGCATTAATACATTATAAATCAATGTGATTAGCAAATAGGTACTTATTTTATTAATTTTTTTCAAAAGAAGTGTTTTTATGTAAATAAATTTCTGTTTTACACTCGTTACAAAAATTGAAGATAAAATTATTCTAGTGTTTTCTTAATGCGTTTGATTTTGCGACATATGTCTGACATTCAAATGATATACCTAAATAGATTACCTTTAGTTTGCTATCTCTTAATATAGTAGAGAAGAGATTATCTAATAAGATTGCTAGTTCAATACATTTGTATAATTGATGCAGCAGGCAACTAGCTATAATTTGATTTTAATAATGATACTTTGCGAATTATATAGTTATAGAAGCGTAGTGAGAATGTAGTGAAAAAAAGAACTCGTATCAAATCTAATACATTTTATATAAAAAAGTCCTCAGGTTCCAAAAAATACTTGAATAACTATTATCTTCTATCCCGAAATTATTGTGCTTCTCTTTCTCTACCAACTGTAAAAATATAAAATCATTCACTAAAACATATTTCCCTTTACTACAACAGCTCTATAATAATTTTAAATGATGATGCTCTGAAAAGTTATGCCGTGAAAAGTCAACATGAGAGTGGATAATGTTTGAATTTAAGGGGTAGTTTAAAAGTTGCTATTACAAAAAACATTATTCTGATTTCAAATAAATTTTACTGTTCAAGTCATTTTTAATTATAATACTAACTGGATCTTTTAAATCAGTTATATATTATAACAACTGTGTAAGTCATAATGATAATCGATTAATCATAATTAGCGTAGCATATATATTCTTATTGAATGCGTTATAATTTTTTACAGGTTGTCAGTTATTTCTTGGCCAAATGCTAATCTTAAGTGTTGTGTTCTTTTGTTCAATTCCTACTATTAGCTCACACTCTTCAT
>JAOUZG010016587.1:10922979-10935775 GCA_026289955.1 Argiope argentata | reverse complement strand
TTTAAAATTTTACAGGCATTAAGAATAACACTATAGGAGGTGATACAAAAAATTTTAAAGCATTATATTAATTTATTTATGAGTTAGGAGGTTAACTTAATAGAATAATAGCGATAAATTACGTTAATGAAAAAATTCCTGGCGCTCAAAATTTGTTCGAAAGCTCTCCAATTTCTATTATAACTTTATCTAACCCTTTTGAAACAAAAGTTCAGATTAATCTTGAAGTTAGAGTACGAAATATCAAAATTAACCACTTTTATAACTCAAAACTACTTAAAGTTTAAAAAGAAATCAGTAGTTTTGAGTTATCACATTGGTTAATTTTTATATTTCGTACTCAGATTTCAAGATTAATCCCAAATTTTGTTTCAAAAGTATTAGAGTAAGTAATCATAAAAAATTGAACGCTTTCGAACAAATTTGGAGCTAATGGAACATTTTTCATTAATTTTATTTACCGCTAATATTATATTATATTAACCTCCCTAACTCATAAATAAACCAATATAATTCTTTAAAACTTTGTGTGTCATCTCCTATAGTGTTATTCTTAATGTACGTAAAATTTCAAATTGCTAAGGGGAAAATTGCAAAACATGATTTTAAAGGTCCCTGGTCACCTTAATTAAAACAATTATATTTGGCATTACTAAAAACTGCTTATCCCATTTTCTATTTATGTGTTCATTATGAAGAGATAAAGAGAGTAGCAGTATAATTCATTTAAAGGAGCTCGCGCTGGCTTTCAACGCGAAAAATAAAATTTTATTTTCTGCTGCTATGTTTCTTAACAGCCGTTTTACCTCAAGTGACAATATTCCACAATGCAGCATTTAGAATATAATAGGCTAAGCATTCCTATATGCAAATTCATTACAAATTGCGTTCCGAAAATCCATGATACGATAATGTAGTGTAATGTTGAGCTCATTATTTTGCGGAATATCTGGGAAACGCGAATCACTTGAAACTGCGTCGTCTGTTAAACTGCTGCACGGCGTTTTCGGTCGGGGTGGGTTCAGTTATGAGCTATAATTACGCACATGGCTCTCAGCTAGCGGCAGACCACAATTTGGAATGTGTTGCCATCTGATGTTTACAGTTCATGTCTTTTAGATACGAGAAAACCTCTAATTAAATTGTGTTCGCGTCAGGACGCCTGGCTGCACAAATGAGCGGCAAATGTTTGTCAACCCAAAGGATATCAGCATCAAATGACAAAGCTGATTCATTCCTAAGAAATACGCCAAATATTTTAAGTATCATGCAGAAAGAATGTCGAATGATCTAGGCTCTTTCATGAGTGTTTTAGAGAGGGTTTATGGAGATAATACGCTAAAATATTTTTCGATCTTTATAAAGCGAGAAAGAAATCAAAATTATTCCTTTCTTCTTTACTTTATTAAAAAAGTAGATACTGAAATCTTCAAATATTACAGGAATTTGTAATGAAGGTTGACATTTTAAACGCTTTCCCTAATCACGTGTAAATATTTTAAGTAACATGCAGAAAGAATGTCGAATGATCTAAGCTCTCTCATGAGTGTTTTAGAGAAGGTTGACGGAGATTCTGCGCTAAAATATTTTTCGATCTTTATAGAAATAGAAAGAAATTAAAATTATACCTTTCTTCTCTATTTTAATAAAAAAAAGATACTGCAATCTTCAAATATTACAGGAATTTGTAATTTAAACCCTTTCCCTAATCATAAGTAAATATTTTAAGTATCATGGAGAAAGAATGTCGAATGATCTGGGCTCTCTCATCAGTGTTTTAGAGAGGGTTTATGGAGATTCTGCGCTAAAATATTTTTCGATCTTTATAAAGCGAGAGAGAAATTAAAATTATGCCTTTACTCTTTATTTTATTAAAAAAGAAGATACTGCAATCTTCAAATATTACAGTAATGAATCATCTTTCCCTAATCATGTGTAGTAAAAGCATATAAAAAAGAAAATTGAATGGGCTAAAGATATAAAATTTGGTACTCGTTCTTTACATCAAATATATCTAATTTTCGAACAAATAAGTCAAAGATAATTATGTCTACATGCCCTTTCTTTTGTTTGAAAACATCATAATCAGATACCATATAATAAGTTGTGCCTGTCTCAATTTGATATAAGTTCTTTTCAGCAGATTTATATATCTCTAAAGAATTTTGGATCAAATCTACCTATTCGAGTGTATGTGAAGACACAAACTCCAAAATACAAAGAGAAAAGAGATAAATCCCAGTATATAATATTTGATCCAAAATTGTAGATTTATAACCAAGTTAGATGAAGTCTGACAAGGAATAAACAAATAGTCTAGTTGGTTTGTATACAAACATGATAGTTTGGAGAAATGAATATTATAATAATTGATACGAAAATTATAGATTTGTAATAAATTTTGAATTCAGTCATTAAGAAAAAAGAGATTCAAATATGTTTCTATTCCTTACAAATATACTAAACAGATATCATTCCATACTGTCGATGCATAAGAGAAAGTCTAAGGCGTGCCATTTCCATTCAGTTAAAGGTGAATTTAACCTGCTGTAGTAGCAAAACAAATTATTTTAATGCCAAGTTTTAACGCAATAAGATAGCTAATCTCATAAATACAAATTGTATTACATTTACATTACATAAGAAATTTACCTGCTGACAGAATAAATGAATTGGAATTAAAAAAATGGCAGTGAAAAAGGTTTTAAGTGTGGTTTAAACGCAGAGTGGAAAATTTACTTGGTAAAAGGAGATGTAGATTTAACTCTCACAGTCTTTTAACAGATCTAAACGGAGAGTCATCATATTCTGTAGTATATTCGCAGCGTACCTACTGATGGGATGTCAATATTTTATATGGAATATATTTCTTTATGCTTTATGGGCAGTGTTTTAGTTACTCTATTCAACATAAATATTTTTTCATTAGAAATAAGGTTGACTGTAATAAATTCTATGGGACCCATATTGAAGGAAGCCTGGCTTTTTACAGAAGAATTAACAGAAGTGTCTACTCTCAGATTTAACTCAGAAATAAAAAGAAAGCAATTTAACAAAACAAATTGCAGATTTCTTTATCATAATTTTGTTTTAATTTAAATGCGGCCATGACAAGTTTTTTTTTCTTTTCAGAGAGTAATTAAAATTTGTTATAAAAATAAAGAATTCGATTACATAGCATATTATTTTTCTTTGAATGGTTGAGGCTTTGAATCCTTCTAGCTTTCGCTCGCCAACTCTGATGTGCTCGACTCATGCATATCCTCAGGTTAAGGGATTTTCAGCGGAATTGATTCCCTTCCTCCAGGAAATAAAAGTATATGGAAATAATTGTTTTAAAAATGTCATGAGCAAAAAAATCTCAATTCCAATAAAAAAATAAATATATTACTAGTAGTTAAGATTCAAAAGAAACCTCTTCATAGTAGGAATTCTCGGCCGAGAAATGAAAACTTTCATTTACTTGAAAAAGTAACCAAAGCCGAAAACTATTTGTTACTGTTGCCACAATCGGAGTATCCTACAATAAAATTAACAAGTAAAATTGTTTTAAATTCATTTGATGTTAATGTTGAGTTAATTAAAGCTTTCATTTCCCTTTTTTTTGTTAACAGTTCATCATCAGGTGCAATAAAAATACTTTAATATAATAGTTTCATTAAATATTTCAATCAACATTGGCAAAAAGCCGTCACATTTCTTGGGCTAGATCACTAATTCGCTGCCAACCAAAACGAATAAAACGCAATGTTTATAAGAAATTTTGATCGAAAAACTCTTGTAAATCCCCCTATCTAAATAAATGAATTCGCACTTATTTATTGTACAGTATGCGTTTATACTGGAAAAAAAACCTTGAAACATTTATTACCTGTAAAATTATAAATAAGATTCCATTTGAAACAGGTGTCACACATTTTATTAAATGAAATATCTTATTTAAAAATTTTAAAACATATTTAGTATGTGCCATAAAATATATTTCTACGAAGTAACACCGGCTTTCTTCATTAATACAACATTGCTTCTTTTCACATTACTTTGTTGCATTTAATAATATAGTTCACTATTCAATATTTTAAATATATTTTTTCTGATTACTTAATTACGAATTTCATAACAAGGATCGTACCCAAAATTTCTTATACTAATGGCTTCTTCAGAATTAATTATTTGAATCTTATTTGATGTATGTATGAATAAAATATAAATATTTATGCAGCTGAAATAATCAGTTTCTTTTCATTCTCATATTTATCTTTCTATATAATATTTACTTTAATTTATGACTTCTATCTCCTTCTTGAGATAACAATTTGTGAAAATAGTGTGAACATGAAAAGAGTTTCGGATAAATGTGATAACATATTTATTTATGTAATGTAACACTTAGCAATTGTTAACAATGTAAAATAAAATTCGAAAAAGCTAAAACTTGTTATATATGTAATATACATTTTAAGTAGTAAGCATTGAAGGAAGTTAGTTTCTATTTGCTTAAGAAGAAAATGATTTCCCAAAGGAAGTTTATTTCAACAAATACCCAATTAAATGTCGATAACTGCGATATATAATGCTCGCCTATGTAAATAAACTTGATACGAAGAAATATACATAAGAGTCACATTTTCAAAAGATAGTACTGATTTTTTTATACTTCGGTTTCATTTAGGAAAAGGGGAAATTAAAACAGAGATAAGAAATTGAAGAATGTTAAAATTTAGGAAAATATAATCATTCTCATTAAAATAAATAATTCTTGATGTGCATATTTCTAATAAAAAAATAAGGCATTAATAAACCATTTGTATAGATCTTCTGATATTTATAAATTGCCAATGTCTGTTCAAAGGAAAAATAAATAGCGTGAAAGTACATACAGTTAAAACCAGCATTGTTTGTAAATGATGCATTTTAGAACTATAAAATAAAATTGTAAAAAGTATAATAACTAATAATATATCTGATATTTCAAGGATACGAATGCAATAAATTAAATTTCAACTATTATATGATAGCAGACGAGAATTAAGAGAAATTTCTTCAAATAGAAGCGAGAATAATTTCTTCAAATAGTAGTTAAAAACTATTATGATTATTTTAAAACATAATCGAAAACAGTATATGTATAAAACTAAAATCCAAGTAAAAAAATTAGGATTTATCATACATTCATTTTGTGTGTAAATGCATTGTGTATCATACATTCAAAGTGTTAAAATAACTGCAGAGTAAAAAAAAAATATTGAAACATTGACGAGACGTTCACCTATAATTTAATACTTCGTTCAAATGTTTTTAGGAATTATTTCCCTGCTTTGCAATAATATGGAAGATTACATAAATTACAGACTTTAATACAATTATTTTGAAATATATAAAACCTGATTAACGAATTAATAATTAATTTTTACTATTTCATAGAGAAAATTCTAGTTAATAGTTCCTATGGCATTCAATAAAATATGTCATTTTAACAAGTTTCCTCATATTAATATTTACCTGTTTATTCAACTTTTTAAAAAATAATTGTAATACAATGTTGCCCTTCATTAAGTTATTCAGTAATATTTGAAATTTTGAGAGAATGTGTATTGTAAGATGATTTATGCCATATATTTATTTAATTACAAATTTGTACTGCATTATTATTTAAGAAATATCTACTGCTAATATTTACCATAGTTGTGAAATTTATTTTGCGGTTTGAAATTTGATTAAAAAATAGCATTGGAAAAATGTATATTTTGGTAAAATGTCTGTATATTGTTTGTTATTTTATTTATTAAATTAATGCTTTAAATATATAAATCTAAAGATTGCACCTGTTCAATCAATGAGTGTTAATACAGTTGATCTGGTGCATATTTCTTTACATATACATGTTCTTTTAAAGTGGAAAAAACGAAATTACACACACACACACACACACACAGATATATATATATATATATATATATGACTAAATTAAAAGGATAATAGTTTAAAATAAAGATCAAACTTTATAATTCATTATTCAGTGCTTATTTATCAAAAACATTTAATTAAAAGAGATTCCATCAATGTTTGCAATACAGACTTATCACGGAAAACTTCTATAAAAGTATTTAACTGAAAACTATTTGTTAAAACTTTTTTAATCCAGGAAGTTACATATGGAGTTGATAAATAAAATGACATCGTTTGCAAAGTTGAAATTTATTTTGCATACGGCTTTAAATATCTGAAAATCTACTGAGAAATATTTCTTAGAATGTATTAAACATTTTATTTCATTTCTTAAAAGTTTTCGTTATATTAGTTTAACCCTTTATTTACTGTCAATATTTTAAAGTAACATTTAAATCTGGATTATACCTTCATAATAGGACAATTTTGCAGGTAGTATACTAAAGATCATGGAGAATAAAATCCAAATAGCAAGAAGTTAATATAAGGTAAAGGTAGGAATGAAAAATATTTAATTAATAGTTAAATTGATTAAGTTATTTCCATCAATTAAATTTTTCTCTTGTGTCCTCTTGGATGATTCTGAGAGGAAATTAATTACTGGTGCAAAAATGAAGTTAAAAAATTTATGGCATCATAAATCAATACATGAAGGGTTATAGTATTTTATTTTGTTAGTTTGAATGATTTTGATTATTCTTATGTTAATTTCGGTTTAATTAATGGCTTTTGGAAACCAGTAACAAAATATCTAATCTATGAAATGAAGTTCTGTGAACTAATATTATTTAATTCTAAACTTTCAAAGGGGTAAAATCACCAATCAATAAATTTCTTCCCAATTAAGTTACGTCATTTTAAAAGAATATTTGTTTTTATTGACCATGTCAGCGATACAATACTTTCAAATTTAGAAGAAACTAGGTAGTCACGTTTTGAAATAAAAAAGTTAATTTATCTTTTTATTTCTATGGCATTTTGAAGTGTACTCTTGAAAGGATATCAATTGAAATAGTTCCGAATTTTAAGTTAAATTCAATATGAAATTTGTTATAACATATTGAGCATTTATTTAATTCTAGGTGGTTTAATTTTTAGGTCATTTTTCACCAATGGTTTTTTTTATGAAACAACATTTCTTCTTTTAGATTCTTTTTCGATTTTTAATTTATATTACAAGATTACTTTTCTTCAATTATTTACGCAATTTATAAAACGTATATGACAAAGTATTAAAATTATGCTCTCTCCCTCCTTAGTAGGTACTCAGGTAAATATTCTTTTTATATAGATGGCAAAAATAGAGGCTTTTATCATATTTTCACTACAATCATCAAATGCATCCGTTATACAGGCATGAATTTGGTCTATTCAGAACTTATTAGGATCAGACAATGAAAAAAAAATTCTAACATCAAGTAAAGGGCCTAAATTGTTTACAATATAAAGAGACTACTTAGTTTTCTAAATCTGCTTATAAATACTATAAAGGATGAATTCCATATTAGAAGTTATAGATTCTGTTCTCATCAAAAATATATTTTGTTACTAACGTGCAGCTGACAGACTGATTATTCATCCACATCTCATGCATGATTCAATCATTTTAGGAAGTTCAACAAAAACACTGATCCAAACTCTAGTGTCTAAATAAGCCATTGGCCACGTTAGTAATAGACTCTGAAAATGAAAAGCCTTTTCATAAGGGTCAGCATAGACTAAGTACGACTAAAAAAACCAAGTTAATTTAAAGATTATCATGACTGAAGATACTAAGGATTTTGACTGCCCTGAAAAATCTTATCATATATTTAATGGGTTAAAACTTAGCAGAAAACTTAGCAGGCACTTAAATCAAATCCCAAAACTTTTTTAAAAAACCTAGCAGGGGACTCAAGAATCTCTCCTGTTTTAACAGAAAAAAGTTTAGAAAAAATAAATTCTGAAAGTAGAGATAATTTTTTTTCCAA
The DNA here is from genome assembly GCA_026289955.1 of Argiope argentata. NCBI lineage: Eukaryota > Metazoa > Arthropoda > Arachnida > Araneae > Araneidae > Argiope > Argiope argentata. The sequence goes on along the minus strand of JAOUZG010016587.1, from coordinate 10,927,856 downwards.
TTGAAAAGTCATCAAAAATTACTCTCATTCGTAAAATAATTAATATAATTTAAAGAGAAAGAATCTTTTAAAAACAAAACACTTCTACGAATAATTTATTTTTAAATTTAAAAAATTCAGAGTTAATCGAAAATAACTCTCGGTTTCTTTTAACGTTTTTTAAATCGATTTTTTAAAATAAATACTTCAAATATCTAATAAAACTTCAAATATACAGGTATAATACATATAAAAAAACTTAATACAAAAAATTTATTAATGTTTTTTAAAATAATACATCGATAATGTATGAAATGATTCTTTTTCGGCTTAAACGAAGTATATAAAGGACCTTTTTAAAATATCTTTAAAAAAGTAACCAAGAATACCATATGTGTTATTTTTTGTATATTTCTAAAAAAATTTGTAAATTTTTATAAAATAATTTTGAGATTTCTCTCTTTAACCATGTTAATTTACCATATTTCATATTTGCTTAATCAATTCTTCTTTTTATTATATAATCATTCAAATTTGATTTTGGCTGCACAGTAACATAAATTGTTCAAATGCCTTAGAATTTTAGTAATAATTTATTTAAGAATAATATTTACCTCTATAAGAAATATCTTCAAAAGTTCTCCGATGTCTTTGGAATGATGTGGAGCGTAACTTATTTTATTTTTTTGAAATGAGTGGGCTAAACATATAAATCATTCTGTGAGGAATTAATAGGATATGATAATAAATGGAGAAACTAAACAAAAAATAGAAATAACTTCTCTGAAAAGATTTTGAAAGGAAATTATGATATCGCATTTAAGAAATAAGTTTCATGAAAGTAATTTTTAAAAAATATATTTTTAATGTTGTGATAAAAACGTTCTTTCATTTTAATTCCTTACTATTATTTAGCGTTAATTTTTTTTATCATTATAAAAATTAGAGAATCCCCCAAAAATGTTTCTCACTACCAAGGCGTAAATAAGTTTTTTAAAACTGAATTCAGTTCATCGATTAATCTCTGTAAATATCAAAATCGTGCATTGTCACTGAATATACAAAGGTGACAAAATTTTAACTCGGATCTATTTAGAAATTACAGTAAAGTCGATTAAAATATTTTTTCTCTACAAATATGGAACAAGTCAAGTGAAAAAATAGTTTTAAAGAATTACTATTTCATCATTGTTTATAAAACCACTACCTACCTACCTACAAAACCAAACCAATTTTGAAAAAAAAATTAATTTTTCCGAGCGGCTTCCTACCCATATTAAACAATTTAAAGTAACATTATTATCAGGATCGTATTGAAGTGTATTTTTAAAATACCTTTAAAAGTCGGGGGATATTTAAACCCAGCTTTTCCAATTAAAAACGTTTTACATTCCTAGAAATATATATAACATTTTAAAAACCAATTATAAAACAAAAACTGAGATTGAATACCTCATTATTCTTATTTAAAAATACGTTATTTATTAAGGCAAATTGATCTTACCAACCCCAACGTTTATGCAAAAGGATTTGTAGTTAAAAGCCATTCAGTGTCTTTCATGGAGGTGCCGATCGTATCAAGGAGCACTCTCCTAAATCTCTTAAAGGAGGAAGAATTTATTTTCCGGGAAGAGTTGGCAATGCAATAAAACCGGGATGAGAGAAAAAGGTGCGAATCATTCCCACTCTGGTGGAAAATGAAACGGGATTACAACCGATCAGACAGCGAATGGACAGCGGTCATTTTGAGAAACCGTTTGAGATGATCAAGTGCTTCTTTCGAGAAGTGGGAGTCTCAGAAAGCTTCTAACAGATGTTATAAAATCTTTTAGTTGAAATTTTTCTCGATCGCTTTTGCTTTTTCTTTCTTCTCCTTTTTGAGATAAAATGAAAAAAAAGTGGAGATTGAAACTACGGTTTTCGAAACTTAGAAATTTTATGATATTTTACACTCGTGAAAGAAAGTAATTTTTTTCATGTAAAAAGACATCAAAATGGAAACAGCATTGCATATTTGTTTAAAATTCGATTACCCACCAAGAAACTTAAAAAAAATCAATTTGTATTAGCTACAAACTTACAGAAATGAATAAAACTTTAATTATTTGAATATTAGAGATATCAAGATTCTAATTTGAGCATTAGAAGAGTATTCGGCACTCAAATTAGAATGATCTATTTTCTTTTTAAAAGGACAGCTTCTAAAAGGATTACAAAAAAATCAATTATAAATATTTTTCAGATTTTTATAAAAAAGGAATATAATAATGAATATTTATATTCATCATATTTTAAATGCATTTTTACTTCTTTTGTGCCGGCGTCCTGGCATGGAGGTAGCGAGTCTACCCCACTATCTGGGCGTCCTAGTTTTGACACTGGGACACCCAGATTCAGGCATTATTGTTCTTCTTTGTTCTATCTGTTTTCCCCCTTGTAAAAAGGGGCTGTGCAAGCGACAGTGATTAAGTCATACTCTTGGTACCAGTTGGCGCTACTTCAAAACAAGAGACGCTCCTTTCGGCTTAAAACTATTTGATGTCTCGGTGAAGCTTTCCTATGGCAAGTGCCACAAATAACAACAAAAACTTCTTCTGGAAATAATCGTTTTAATTCTACTCATCACGAATACTTTATAATAGATTACCATATAAAATTTAAAAAAACCAAATAAAATGGAAATGAAATTTTGAGAACTTTTGCAGTATTCAATTAACGGAGCTAAATTAAAGATTTCTTTTTTAAAAAAATAATAAAAGTATTTAATTAAGTAAATAAGAAAAGTACTTAATCATTCTCCTTGTTTATCTTTATTAGTAACTAAAAAATATGAAATTGAGCTCATCATTTTAAAATAAGCAAAATTTTAGTATAATGCCTGTAATTGTAAGCATTGTTTAATAGGTTGCGCCTACAAAGTCTGCTTCTTTATATGTTATGTTTCTTTTGCAATTAACAACAGTATAGTAGAACCTATATTTACAAAATTTATATAAACCTAAAATATTAATCATAAGATATACTATGAAATATTTCCGTAAAGAGTTTTTTTATTAAAAAACTCATAGAAAATTAACACCACTTACGGTATTATCAATTACATACATTGAATTTTTCCCTCTAAATCTTTACAGAATAAAATGCTTTTATATATAAAAAATTTAGATCAGTCAGTTTTGCTTATATGAACTAAGGCTTTAACAGGGTAAAGAGATATTTATTATTTTACAAATATTGAAATCATTATTATGCATTAATATGATATAAATGATATTTCTAAGTTTCAGTACGTCCAAACTTTTTAAGATAATTTTTTTGTTCAATGAGGAATCAGAATCATGTCGTTTCACACTCACCATCACATGATAGCTTGAAAATAAAATTTTAAAAAAAACATATACAAGTGTAAAATTTGTCAATTAAAAAAATATTTTAGAGAAGAGAAAAAGTTACTGTATATACTCTAAACATCCTTACATCTTTGGTTTGAGGAATGGCAAATCTTCTAAAAAAATGACAAGAAGATCTGAAATATAAAGGAGGCTATGGCAGAGAGGATTCGAATATCAGTATTGACGAAGGGATAGTAGTTCATTAATGCTTTTCGGTGAGGAGTAATCAAGGAAGAACAGGTCCTAGCATTTAGCTAATCACCAATGTCCAAACGTTATCTTTTAGAACTGATGAGCTAATCGACCGAAACGAGCTGCGATTCTATCTAGCTGTAATCTCATCTGACAATGTAGCTGCAGCTTATCCTGAGGACCATTCAAGAGTTCTGTCAAAATTAACTATAGAATTACTCTATAATTCCATCCCTCCAAGCATTAAAGCATAAAATATTAAGTTGTATCAACATTTAAAAAAATGTCATGCAAGTATTTCTGACATGTTTAACAACGTCGCTTTATGACACCTTTTCTGTTATTGCATGGCTTTAAGATTCCAGTTTTAGAAATACTTTTTCTTAAGGCGTTGCATTCATCGATACTCATCTGTAATTTAAATTATGTGTTATAATGTTAATAAAAATGTCTATGTACATTCGAAAAGGATCATTAATATTTTAAATTAATGGCAAGAAATTTCCAAACAATATCTAATTCATTATTCATTTTTTATCGCAATACCTTTAAAAATACTAACTTTGAACAAGTGATTATTTAATAATGATTATAAATGATAATTAAATTGGATAAATTAGTGTTCGATACCATATGCCTTGTGTTTCAATTTTATATAATTTCTTTAAGAATTTTCTATTCGCCAACAGTCCGAAAATCCACGCCTACGCGAATTTTCGAATCGTTGATTTAGGTTATTACTATTATTTTATCTTCCTTTAGATTGTGTAAAAAATTGATTATTCAAATCAACGAATTCTGCTCACACTTCAAGTTTCATTATAATGAAAAGTAAATTCTTTTAATTTTGCTGAATTAAGTTCTCTGAAAACTGTGTGTCTAATTAATATTGCCAAACTAATGGAAGTATTGACTTAAACACGAATAAAGCCCACAAATAAATTTACTATGATCATCCGCATCAATTTATTTACTTCTTATATGGATATGAATATAAATTAATCATTTTCAAAATTACATGAAAATTGTTCAACTTTTTTAAATTACATTTATTTGTTTGAAAAGTAGCATGCATATCTGACCATTCCTGTTCAAAAGCTTTTGACTTCAGTTTCAAATATTAGTTTGGAGAAAAAGAAATCCATTATTATTTTATAGCCATCTACCGAGAAAATAATGGATTTTTTTTCATTATTTTCAGAAATTCCATATGGAAAAAAATGGAAAGTGATCCATTATTTTCTCGGTAGATGGTTGTAAAATAATGATGGATTTCCCCCCAACCTAATACATAGTTACAAAAATATTATAATT
>JAOUZG010016587.1:10892412-10907591 GCA_026289955.1 Argiope argentata | reverse complement strand
TGTGTGTGTGTGTGTGTGTGTGTGTGTGTGTGTGTGTGTGTGTGTATCGACAGAGAGAGAACTAATTATAGGAATTTAAAAAAATAAAAATTGATTTTCTACTTGAAAATCCTTTTGAAATAAGCAATAATCAATAATTTATTATTTTCACCTAGATAAAATTCAAAAGAATATATTTAACATACAAATTTACCCACAAGGTATTCTTGAATATTATAGTACATGCACTGTTATATTTATTTTATAGATTCAGAAGATACAAATGAAATTATTTCAATGTCAAATATTTGCATGAAAATTTGTCATTTTAATACAACCTACAACAATTTCTTCCCTTTTTTGATTCTCATGAGCATTTGAGAACTTCGTGAATATAACTTCTGACCAAGATTTTATATAATAAGGTCTACTGATTATTTTCATGATGTTTCAAAATGAGGTGTTCATCTAAAAATTCTAATGAAAAATGATACTTACAGTTACTGCCCTCGATTACTGTACGCTTGTCTAGAGATACTGACACAATCATTTATATAAATGAATTATTCGAGTGCATCAAAAATTTTATCAATTCCCATCGATCAGTTTCCTGAAACCCGAAAATATTTCTCTCTAAAATGAAGAGTGATGAGATAGAAACGGGATTTTAAAATTTCCCTTTTTCCAGTTTTCGGGAAAATTATCTAGTATATCGATTTGTTGATGGGATCAGCTTTTCTCATTTTTCAGATTTGATTTAATAGCCTGGTCTTGTGCTACAGCTTAACAACTGGGTGAAGAGAAGCATTAGCAATAGGTTGTTTGCTTGCATTTTCGAGGAGCACCGGTGGACTCGGTATGGGCAATTATAATTGGCTCTCTTTATTTTAGTCAAGGATTAATTACTTATTAAATTTTAATTACTTTTGAGAATTTTGAAAAATTCTTCTTTATAGTAAAATTTGTAAAAATGTAAATAAATTGCAAATAAAGCTTTGTAAATAAAGCACATAAAAGTAGGTTTCATTTTTAAAAATCAGAAAATAAGAATTTAAATTTATTGAATTTTCGTAGCTAAATCAACGATTCGGAAAGCATCATAACAAATGGAAACTCTAATAAAGTTATATTTCAAGATGCATCTCCATAAACGATTTTGCACCAAGTTACACTTTTGCCATTTATTTTAGCGTGATTCTAACACTTTATAATTATTAATATAAACTTTTAATAAACAATGAGCTTTTAATTGGATTTGCTTGCTATGGCTTGCTCGTCCAGCAGAAAATAAGTAATACTTTCTAAAGAAAGACATAAACTTTCGGAATATAAGAACTTTTCATTAAAAATATAATTCACATTTAATTTCTCAAGAACCAATAAAATTAGATGTTAAATATGTACTCTGATGTAGGTGTAATTTGTATACTACTTATAAATGTAATAACTTTCGATTGCAGATTCTCTTAATTAATGAGTATCCGTTATTTGTACTTTTAAAATATTTTAATAATACTTTATGTTTCATCGTACAAAACTAGTACGTTCTAACTCTGAATCTATATTCATGTAAAGATCAATTTGTAACGAGCTGAATCTATATTCACCAGACAATTTGTAACGAGCCTTAATCTTGTTGTCTTTTTATCTTTATGTATTTTGTGGGGGGAGGGTGATCCCATTTCCTATTAATAAGTATTAATGAGTATTTTAATCATACAATGCATGAGTGTTTAGATATTACAATTTTTCCTCTACTGTTTTGAGTTCCAGATCAATTCTGACCAGTTCACTTTAGACAGATGTGATTGAAAGAACAAATCTGCGGGGGCTGATGATACAGTTATGATCTTAGAAACGGAGAGTTTGAGGCTTGATACTTAATTTAACATGAGCCAATGTGTAACCGAGTTTAATACAACTGAAAACCAAAGGATAAAATGACTTCCCGCTTGTGTGGTACAGAAGTTTGGAGAGAGAGTACCGGATCAGAATCTCACCATTATCAATTATTAATTTCGCCATTCTAATGGCTGTCGTAAAATAGCGCCTGCTTTGTTTTGATGTAGATATAATTAAATTAAACTATGCTATAAACCAAACTGAGCAACTTTTAAAATTAAGCAAGAAAATTCCATTAATTTGTTTTTAAGTTAATTTAATAGCCTTTTTTTAATAAATCATAGTAAAGCAGGCTTCTTCTCTGAATAATTAATAAAAAAAATTGCTATGTACTTTATGATACTAAAGCTTATTAATTTGTTGTTATTATATAAATTATATTTATGTTTAAATATACGTTCACTAGCAGCAGCTACATAGCAAGCTGTCATTAAAATAAAAATATTAACAACATTTATATTGTCGCATTATAAGTTGACAGCTTGAAGGTCCAACTATACAGTAGAATAAATTCCAGGTGAAAATTGTGTGTGTGTGTGATTGACTTTTTCATTTTTAGAGTAAAATACAGTAGTATTCCTTTATCTTCTCCAAGGCATAACACGAAACTACATTACGCAATAGCCATTTAGATTTATCGGTTATATAAAAGCCTATCTAAAGATGATGAATATTTATATAAACATGACATAACTTACAATATTCGTAAAACAAAATTTGTGAAATATAGAGGCGCAACCATGATAAAAAAAAGAGCAAATAGAAATCCTCAATAAAATAATAAGCGGCAAGCAAACAACAGCAGGTTAAAGAAAATGTTAGAAACGTACATTGTTTAGAAGAAATTATAAATCAGCTTTAAGATTTGAAGTTAAAATAATATTTATCCATTAAATTGAAACAGCTTACCTATTTTTCTAGGATTGAGATTGATTCTAGGATTGAGAGTTAAGAACCGTCATCCTGGAATAGGGATAGCGCATCTTCCTCGAGAACTGAGCAACCCGCTTTCATGTCCCGGTTCCGGGAAGGTTGTTTTTCTGCGTTCTATCTGTAAGGTGTATGAATGTACCCACCTGTAAAGAGGGGAGGTACAAGCGACTGTGATGAGTGAGTAGAAAAAGTCGTACTCTTGACCCTAGTTGGTGCTGCTTCGAAGCAAGAGAAGCTCCTTTCGGCTTAAAACTTAAAACTCTCTGATGCCTCGACAAATCTTGTCCATGGCAAGTGCCACTAATAATAACTAAAACAATTAATCAAGAACATGAAAGTGATTCTTAGTATGATGAGAAACTAAAATGTTTAATGAGTATTTTAGTGATATTAAAATATTTTAGAATTAATTTGAGTTTAAAAATTCTTTTTAAAAGACAAATATTTATGTCATCAGAGAGTTGCATCATCTTATGAAAACTTCTTCTCTGGCCGAAAACGTCTTCAAATTACCCGGTTGAATGCAAAAAGAAGTGGTCGTTCTGTCAATCAAAAAATATTAAAACTGAATTAGAGAACATACCAATTGGCAAGTCAAGCTAATAAACGAGCAGTTCTATTTACAGATAAATTCATTTTCACTATACAAAAGGATTTGAAGCATTCAACTGTCATCAATACAGAGTAATTCTCAGACTCAAATACACTAGATACAAAACAATGAGGCAAGCTGAAATCTCATTGGGATTCTACAGAGTCTTACATCTATTAACTAGAATACTCTGCTTAGTCAAAATTTTCCACACAAATTCTTTCTGAGGCCATCTGCTGGAATCATGTCTGATAGATTCTTTCAACGAAATTATATTCTAATCCATATCAAATTAATATCAATATCCAATGCGTTTTTGACCCTCGTATTAAATGAATATAACATTATTTTGCTCAATTGATTTGAGTACTCTACAGCAACTACATAACTGAATATGAATCGATTCAGTCTTTCATTTAAGTTTTTTAATCAATTTTTTAGTTACTTTTCTATGTATACGCATTCATTTTACATCGCTATTCCACAACTTACTTTCCAACACAAAAAGACAAGCTCAGGTGTCGTCCTTGTCATCTGACCGTGGTTCAAAATTACGAGGTCCGCTCGAAAATATATCTAGTGTTGATTTAAAACGAGAAGTTGATGTCACTGAACTAAACTAAACAAATTCATTAAACAAGAACGGAAACTATCTGAATTGTTTGATGGAGGAAGTAACTCATGTCGAATTCTCCTTGGTAAATATTTCACCAAACATATATATTATTACCGATTACATTGAAGGTTCAGGTTGGTGACGTCTGGAGGGTTATTAAATTGGTGAGTCAAATTTCAAGAGTATCAATTAAACTAGTTCGAAGTGTAACTTAATGTAGATAACTCACTTAATATTTTTAAAAGCGATATAAATTCTGAATTTCCAAATCCTATCTTTGAAATAAATGGGGGAAAATGATGGTTTCTTCAAGTAACCTAACTGCAAAGAAATATGAAGAGACTAATGGATTGAAATAAGAGTTCTACTTTCTATTAATAAATTAAATAAAACTAATTTTTATGCGTGTTCTTTAGATAATTATTCCCCATGTGTCATAATAGCCAGTCATTCCTGTTTTTATAAAGATTCCTTTTCCAACTCTTCTCAATAAAATAGGCGATATAAATTATTGCAAACTGAAGATATTAAACGCTGAGGGTTAATATGCGATATTCCGTAAAAAATATTTTTATACTGAAACCCGTTAACAAAAAACAGTGCTCGGGCTTAATTTGAAGATAGAAATAAAATTAACTTTAAAACAAAGTGAAATAATTTCTCATCATTTCAAATCCATTCTCTTTAAATCAGCTCGTTACTAACTAAAGCATGTTATCTGGAGTGATAGGGAGCAAGCTGGGACAATTATAAAGATTCCTATTTAAAGGAAGACGGTACTCATTAAAACTCCCTTTCAGATTATGGTCATGCACTCGCATAAATTATTTGTCAATTTTTTTTATTTCATAAAACCATTTCATTTCGGAAAAAAATATAATATCTGAAAAATGCATTAGCAGTTACATTCAGGGGCCCACATCATTTCCTTGATAAATTTATAGCATACAACAAGGGAAAGGTTTATATAGTCAGCAATTCATTACATAAGTGACATTTGACAACAGTTGTAAGTTCGGACAATAAACAAAGAAAGGACCGTTAAACAAGAAGATGATATAAAAAAAGAATGATGAAGTCTCTATATTATAATAGTTTATTTTGTTTGTTTACATGACTAAAATAAATGTCTTCGTATCAGTATCAAATTTATGCACGTTTCATCACTTTCATATAAAGAGCATTACTTAAAGGCATTTCCGGATAATTCAAAATACTCAGTTAGTATAGAGGTTGTTCAAAAAACAAGAAAAAAAGTATGGAAACTTATTTATATACTTAGAAAGCTCTCACATAAGAACACTGCGAAAATGTAGACTTTATTATCGACGGAAACATGTATTTAATATTTGCAACGCGTTACAAATTTACAGCAAATTAACTCTTTAATCCTCTAATTTCGGGTAACAGCAAAGCTATAGACGTCAACAAGAGAAAAAACTGAAGCTAAGCCAACTACGTAGCTCGTCGTCCGAACTGTACTGATCCCCCCCTAAAGGCGTGCCTTAAATAGGGTCCCACTAAAATGGGCGGGGCAACGACGGAAAGCGCTCACTTTTTTACCGAAAAATTTGGAACTTTCTACAGCATTCTATGAGAACAAATCTTTATTTCTTAGCTTCTCCGACACATTTTAACTTGTAATAAAAACAGTTAGCGACCTCATTACATCGCCACCACACCTACATTACCAAATTACTCAAATAATGTGATTTTCAGTTGTAAATCTCCTTAGAAATCTTTTCTCACTGACGGGTGATCCCATTACAATCAATTTTATACAATTAAACTATTTACAAATATCTACAATATTTACATAACCTTTCATAAATATCATAAATATTTACAATATATATTTATATTTTACACAAAATTCATAACAATATTATACAGTCAATTACTTTTTCTGACAAGCGTATTAATACTAGTTACTGAGAAGAAATGGATACTTTTAACCATGGACTAAAATTTCCATGCAAAGCGATAACAACAGTAATAATTAAATCCCGTTTCTTGGACATAGATAATACTTATTTATTGAACCGTTATCTGTCTTATATCCAAGATCTGAACTGTCAAACAGTTCAATTAATTAGGCACAGTAATTATATCAGTATAACCATGTTACGGGCAATTAATAAACTGCTTACTTAAACAAAGAATTCTTCTCGAAAAATTAAAGCTTTGCTCGTAAAATATGCAGATGTAATGCTTTCCGAGAAGGACTCATGGAAAACTGCTCCAAATTTTTATTAAACCTTATCGTGTTTTGTCATTGGCTAGTAAAAGAACGGTTGAAGAAAGAAGAAAGACTAATTAGGAGACAGTCATCAAATTATTTACAGGTAACTGTACTTTTCTTCTTAATTTTCCTAACGCATTTGGAATTGATAAAAATTACACAATTACTCCTTTAGTTCAGCAAGTAAACATGCATTTATTTTTAACTAAGCTACTGAAAAATGCAGAATATTCTAGGATGTTATTAATAAATTGTATACATTTATGCTTTGTAATATATTTTAAAATTTCTTGTGGCCTAAATTTGGCAAGAAAGCTCACTAATGAAACTTAATTGATTTTGCAGGCACCTATTATGGAAAAAAATTGTAAACACGAAATAGAAAGGAATTAAAGTCTTAAAGCAACTCAAAATCCTTTTCAAAAACTTTTTTCGCACACAGTAATATGAAAAGTAATTAATTTATGACTTATTCAGGAATGATATTATTAAATTAATTTTGACTGAAGAAAATTAGTTTAGCAAGGACCGTTATTTCTATTTATAAAAACTTTAAATTTTTGAAGTTTTCTTTAAACCATTATAAAATATTGAACTTTTAATTTTTAAGAAATTATTTCAGCTAATTTTTAATTTTTATATTATTGTTAGCAAAATTTAGTATGTAATTAAAGACCTAACTCTTCTCAAAATTTTTAAAACAATTTTTTCAGAAAAACTTGAAAAAAATATGAAAATTACAAAATTATCAGCTTTGGCTTTAAAAAAAAATAACTAGACCTTTCAAAATTTAATCAATATTAATTCATATAATACATATGTATGAAAGTATCTACAGAAAAATTGAATATATTGTCTCGAACAGATAAGAAGCCTCAGGGAAAAGAAATGACTTGCGTCAACAAAAATAGACGTGAAAAAAAGTCATTCAAGGTTTTTTAACATATTAAGAAAAATTTAATAATGCTTGTAGAGTTCTTACTTTTTAATTTTTTTTCAAAAGTAAAATATTGTTTAAAACACTATTTAAAAGCAATGCGATTTTAAAAAATTTATTCAAATTACAATATTTTTGTACAAAATAAATAACACTAGTTTAACCAACATCGGATTATGCTGATCAAAATTTAATAATTCCATAAAAGTGTTGAACACGAAGTATTTCTATAAATAATAATAATTACAAAAATTAAAATAAAAAAGAACCACATTCATAAATAAAAATCTAATTTCTGTTTTTCATTTTTCATTTTCGATCCCCTTTTTTCTGCGCTATTACAAACAAAATTTCGCATAGAACTACAACATTAGTCAAAAGATCAAGTATAAAGCTTCATTACTTTATTCATTGTATTTATAAGTATGAGAAAGTTCAAATCAATAAACTGTCAATTCTCCTAGTGATGTCTTCCCAATTTTGTTAACAATTTCTATTTAGGGTCATAAATGTGATTATCTAATTTGATCCATCCAACTTTCTTTGTTTTGCGGTTATTGTGCTCATTTGTATTGTTGTGTCATGTTTGGCTGATAATATTGTGATTCACCTTTTCACCTTACCAAAAATATCGATTAAAATTCAATGCTTTCAACTTCTTTCTATGATTTTTAATAGCTTCTATGAATTAATATTCATAGACGCTATGAATATCAAGTTATTATTGGTGATACTAATGATGATGAATATATAAAGAATATATTCTACTAGAAATGTAAGAAGATTCAGAATGTTTTCGTTGGAACATTATGAATGAATTTTAATTTTTTTTCAATGACACATTTTTTTGCTTTAAATATTTCAATGGCTTCGAAATGTTAAAAAAATAATTAAAAGCATTTTAAAACAATAACAGATTAAATATTTATCAATATGCATTTAAAAAAAATGTTTGTAATCTTTCATTTCTTAAAAGTAGCATTAACAATACAAGAATTATAACAAAACATTTTGTTCAGTATTCAATCTATTATTAAAATACATAAAAATGGCTTAATTATGATTCAAATGGCTTTTATAATCCAATTTCTAAGTAAAAACACAACATCCAGGCATTGTGTAAACTCAAGTCAAAATCCCATTTGTATTTCCTTAGAGAGTTTTATTTTTACATTTTAACTAAGGAAAATAGTTTAAAGTGTTTCCTATTTGTCTTAAAGAGGCCAAAAAATTAACTAAGAAAGAACTCCTATCTATAAATTTCTTTTACGATCCTAATTTTCTCTAATCATGAAAAGTATTAATGAAAGCGATGCATTTTCCCAATTTACATTTTTATCTTTTTACCGGAAAGTAATGCAAATGGTTTTAAGTTTAAAGATCAGTAGAAAGTTTCCAGACATTCAGCACTGCAAAACTAATGGATATTTAATTACATTCTCGCTCGAAAAACATTTGAAAAATATTAAAACGGAGCTTATAATTTGAATTCTGTAATAGCCAACTTCGTTTACAAAGTTGCAAATTTCATTAGTTTTTATTTTAATTTTTCGTATAAAGTCTGTTTTATGCCAATAACTCAATTAGTAAAATGTAATTTATTTCCTAATAAAATTCGTTGGGAATATTTTAAACTATTATAAAGCAATTCCCCATGTCTTTCCCGAACATACGCTTCTAATGCTGTCGTCACAGCTCTTTGGTTTATCCCACTTAAGTAGTAGAGCAATAAACACGATAACCTTTATCCTATCAGTTTTACAGAGTCATAAAACCGAGCTCTTCGTTGAAAAAGAATAGATTATCGCTTCTAATGAGCATACAATCTATGTTGGATAAACCCAGTAAGCATCCTCGAACGCTAAATAATAGAACAATAATTTAATCGTGTTTGGTGTAATGATGTAATCGCTATCAATAACCTCACTTATTACTCTTATCTTTATAGGATGAGAATAATGAATGAAAGGGATGTGACACTGATTACTTAATTAGACGACATTTATCGATTAACAATTATACTGCTTCTTTCGCTTTTCACCTTTTTTCAGCTAAAGTGCGTCAATTTGTAATACTTTTTATAACACTGTTTCTTCCTTCAAAGGGCTCTTCTGTTACCTTTGAAAACAAGATGAAAAAAACTAGAAGACATCGTTGAACAACTGAAAAAAATGTTCGATGTCTTCTATATAAGATTTATCGTATAGATTTGCGAAAAAGGAATGTATTACATATCTGGTTCGGGTCTATTATCTGTTCAATCCCCTCTAGCTCTCTTTCCGTTATGATCAAAGAACAATGATATTTTGTGAAATCTCTCTTCTCGGAGTATCTGAATCGAATACTGGTTTTTTCTCCTTCATCTGACAAAAAAAAAGACAATTATTCGATTTGAGTAGCACTGAAGAAAACTGCAGCTGGTTGCGGATATGTATTTTCTCTGAGCACTCGCTGGAAGAAGTTTTTGATCCACTGAGCAAAAGAGATGTTCGTATGAATCTGAAACGGAATCCATCTGCATTTCCTACAATTGCAAAAGGAATTTTGGAGAGTATATACAAAAATATTGAAAATTGAAATTTACTTTTTCTTTCCTTACTTAAATTAAAATATAAAATATATCATGGATAAATATATTGTTGCATGAAAATGTAAGGATGTATATTTACTTTTCAGTAAATTCCAATGGCAAACATTGCATCATTCGATTAAGTATGAATGAATGTCTGTTAAATTAATAATTATTCGACTTATTTTTGTTGCTGTAGCATTTGAATTTTTAATGTATTATATAAAGCCCAAAAACTTTGTCAGCTTTTGTTATATTAAAGAAAACAAACAAGATCAATTTAGGAGGACAAATGTAAATGGTTTTGTTTATTATTTAAATAAATAATAATTTACTTTGGTGTATTTCTAATGCATCCTTGATCATATGATTCGTAGTCAAGTATACTACTGCAAGTATATGGTGTTTAACCAGTGCCTGTAGTGATATTTTACAAGTAAAAAAGTTTTAAAACATGCTTGAAGGCTTATTTCTGATAATTTGTTAGCTATCTCGCTTTCATATACTCATGCCCATAAATTATGAATAATACAAGTTCAGGGAAAAAAAGAGACCGAAATAAAGCAAATGTGACTTCTTTGTAAAGCCTATTTATTAAACAAAAGGTAAATAGTAAAAAAAGATGCTATATGTTTGATATCATTAATAAAAATTACGAATTTTTGCTCCCTGGAGCAAATTACAAAAAAAAAAAACCTATTCACAAAACCCAATGTTGCATGGTTGGTATGGTAGCTAATACATACATATTTCTCCCAGGTGAGGCAATACAGTCCGTACAACGCCTAAGGATGTTGAGTATTGACTTATTGATCTGATCTTGGGGAATATTACACCACTCATCAAGCAGTACTCTCCGAAGTTCCGGTAGACATGCAGGAGGTGGTTGATGGGCTGCAATCCATCAGTCAAGAATGTCCCAAACATGCTCTACTGAATTCAAGTCCGGTGCTAGCCATACGGGTGACATCCTCCGATCGAAGGCGTTGTTTGAGCGGTAAGGGTGGACGTTGTTGTCTCTAAACGGGAATTATACGATCATGGCACACTCCCCCCAAATACATATTATTCCAGAATGACGACCCGATAGATTGGGCATGTCATGGTTCCAATTTGAACATGCAGGTCATTTCTGGAACCCATAATAATTACTCCCCAACTGAGCAATCCTGCACCACCGTAACGGTGTCATCCCATGATGTTCTCTTGGTGGTAACGGGAATTGGGCGCTCTCCATATGAAACACCGGTGGGAATCAGACTGCAAGCTAAACCTGGACAAGTCGGGAAACATCACACTGGTCCACTGTAGCTTTGTCCCCAACACATGATCTCTACTCCAGGCTAACCGCAGAAGACAGTGAGTGCCAGTAAGTGCAGTAAATCTGACAGGCCTAGAAGCATATACAAAAATCTTCCCTAAGCGTCCATGCAAGATCTGTCTTGAAAATGTCGTACCAGTGTCTGAAGATAGCTGACAAGACAGACCCGTTGTTGTGCTTCGACTTTTTTTTTGGCAGTAGCTCTGAAATACAGGCGCTCAATATTATAACTCGTAGATGACCTGTGCTGTAACGTCTACTTACATTACCCTCATCTTAGAATCGTTGCCAAAGCTTGAAAATAACCCTCTGGGCGATTCCAAGTTCCTCGGATACTTCTAGTTGAGTACGCCTAAATTCCAGAATGCCGGTAATTCTGCCTCGTAAAAATCATCCAAATGTGACCTTTGTGTCATAGCTATGCGGTTGCTGCACTAAAAAGCTTATGAAGCACTTTCGAACAATTTTACTTTGTTTGCTTGCATACCTCATACATCACTATCTTGCCATTGTGATGCACAATCGTCATCTGGTGGCTTCCTGCAATTTTCATGTAATTTTTGGCGATGCGTTTACCCATTTTATGAGTAATATCTGAATTATCCTTAATTTATGGGCATGAGTGTATATTACCTGACGAACTTTCTAAAGATATATTACTAATACATAAAGCTAATTCTGAGATAAATTTCCTAAGTTGTGTTCCTTTTGTCAGATATTTGAGCTTCTATGCCTATTCAATGTTCATTATTACACTTGCACAAGATCATGCATGAATTTCTTTCTTTTTTAGTTTCTAAAAGGTGTTTTTTAAAGCATACTTTTGAATTAATTAAACAATTTGCCAATATTTCAATGACTATTTCTCTAGTTTTTTACATAAATGTTTGTTCATAGAACGAATTAAATTAAATTATTAAAAATAGAAAAATAATGATAAATAATAACTTTAATTATTCTAAAAATGAAAGAATTTCATGAAGGTTTCTTTCACAAATTTTAGAAATTTTTCTTAAATTATTAATTTTTGATTATAAACATTGAAATACTTATTATGATAAAACTTTGGAAGCAAAAAATATTTAGGTAACTTGTACAATTATTAAATAACAATTAATACTATGGCTACTTTTTAAAGATATTTAATTACAAACTACAATTTTTGGATAATGTGCTTATGCATTAAATACATTAGCATATGCTCACTTTTATTTTCTATTCATAGCCAATTCCATATAATTATAGTGGACATATTTTATTTAATCAAATGGAGAATTTTGATTCAAGTAATCATTTAAGCTTGCAATAGGACAAAAAAATTTTGCTTTCAGTATTTTTGTCTTTTCTTTAACTAAAATTTAAAAAAAAAATGTTTACAAAATTAAATGGAAGTTTGAATTTTTTCATCATAAATACAATTTATATTTATATCAATTAAAATATATTTATAATTATTTAATTTACCAAGAAAACCTGAATCTGGTGCATGAAATTTGTAATTAATGTTTTAAATCATCTTATCTAAAAGATAATTTGGAAAAGAATAAAAGGCTATGCAGGTCCAAACTCAGACTATACGTAAAGTATACAAGAAAACTGCGCGGTCGTCATACAACGATGACAGCAAAATATTGAAGATTATTTACTTGGAATAAATCAAATTTTAAACTTCTTGATATTTATGGGTGAATTCTTTAAAACAATACCATTATATTGCTGAGTTTCTTTCCGAAGTGAAATTTCGAAACCTTTCTCCAAGTAAATTTCTTTCAAGAAATATCAGATCGGTAAAATAAGCTTATATGACGAATTTGCTTACACTTCAAATCATATTTTTGATGCTTAAGTGGTAAAAGAGAAAATTGTTCGTATGAAAATTATATTTCTTTTAAAATGCTAATACCAATATTTTTTAATCAGCGATAAATAAAATTTCATGGTTTAAAATTAAAAATAATTTTTTAATACTTTTAGTTGATAAATACATACATATAAGCGTAATACGCGTATATCTAGATTTAAAGTTTTGCATATTCTAACTATATTAATTCAAAGAATAAAGCTGTCATTTAAATAACCGGATTTTTAGAATTCAAATTCATATATTTAAAATAAATGTTTTCGCTTTTCTTTTCCAAATAATAAATATGGCGATTTCATATAAAGTCGTAAATTAACTTGCATTTCGTAAATTCACTTATAATAAATATTATCTGATGATCGATTATTCACTATATACTAAAATAAGACGATTAAACATTTAAACATATACACAAAAATGTTTACCATAAAAATTAAGCTTTGTACTTAATTAATTAAATGAATTAAATAATAAAAATCATACAGAAAAAGATCATATTTTCTTTTTTCAACTATTTACTAGGTATTTATCGTAATCTTAAAGCTTGAATTTCATTTATCAATATAAATTCATAAGTATATTTTATGATGGAAGTATAATTCCAAATTAAAACTTAGATTTCAATCATCACTGCCGTGTCTATTTCTTTCGAGATAGACCAACCAGTTTAGATTATTAGAATTTTCTAAAGTATCTGGGACTTGAGATAAATTTTTTTAAATCTTGGTTTGAGTCTTTTGTTTTGCAGCGGAAGCCGTGACATGTGTGTACATTCCCGGCGGGAGTCTGAACAAAGCCTGCAGGAAATCGACTCCCACGAAGCAGAAATGATTTCCAGTCCGATTCCTGTGTATCCCCCAGGCATCTCCCTCAACTATCGATTGGATAACACCCATTCAGATTGACTTCCTTTCTTGACAAGGACGAGCATTATTGAATTGAGCTGTTGAACGGGTCCACCCAGTAATAACCCCAATGCCTTTAATTATTCACAAGGTGCTATGGCGGAATAAATAAGGCATTAAACACCGAAGCCACGTGTCTGGGTGACTTCGAGTGTGAAATACATGAATTCTGGTCTAACATTGCTTTAGGCTCTTTTAAACCCCTCCCCCTATTCTTTAATTGATCCTGCGCATTCTTTCGAATGCACTATGGAAAATCATGACTCACTGCGTAACTAAAGGCCAAAGTTTAGTGTGGGCTTCAAAGAACCCTTTAATAGCGTCACATAAACGATGAATCAACATACGTTAGAAGAAATTCAGTTTGTATAGCTTTGATTAGAACAGCTAATTAAAGTATTTTTTAACGGATATTAAACAAATTTCAAAATGTTTCGAGGGAAACTTAAATAAAAATACAGTATAGTCATTTGACTGGTTAAATATTAGTATTAATGGCATCGCATCACCAAAGCATTAAATGTTGAGTTGTTTAAAACTTTTTATATATCTCCTTTTAATTGATTTCAAATTTTTCGCTCCAAAAGATGAGAATGATTTATTGCTTTTCTAAAGGATTTCTGGAAGTTAGGATTTAAATTAAAGAGCCTTTCGAAATAGTGAACATCAGCATAAGTAGACATTTAATTTTGCATGAATTTGTCTTTATTAGCCTTACAAAGTTCTTTTTCTTTCAAAATGCATTAAATTTATATAGTTTCATATTCAAAAAGCCTTTACAGCGATATTTTTCTTAAGAACCAAAAAAAGGGCCTTGATGGCCTTTTTAGAAGAACAGTTGATAAATGAGGTTAAGGCAAATGTTTGAAGGGTGGGTGCCAATTGAGGTGCCGTGTTCGCCACCCCTCCAAAATTTTAAATTGCTAGGTCCATCTCAGAATATCTCTAGTAGTTCAGTACTGGACGTTAATATGACAAAACTAAATATTGCACATAAAACCTCAGTAAAGTTATAATTTATATTATTAGTGTATTTATTAAATGTGAACACTATCTCTTTAAATGTTAATATTATCTTCCAATTTGCTCCCAGCAGTTGTATATATCCTTCAGCATTGAAGGACATACAGCTGCAATTATAATAAATTAAATGTTACAATTTTTTATATTAATATGGGGCATTTCTACATAATAGATTGATACGGGAAAAATGTTAACAATAATATAACATTAAAATAATAACATTAATGCATTATAATAATAACATTAACACATTAAAATGATTAATAACATTAACACATTAAAATGATTAATAACATTAA
>JAOUZG010016587.1:10843594-10879501 GCA_026289955.1 Argiope argentata | reverse complement strand
AGAGCAAATCTAAAGGAAAAGGTATAAGTTAAAACATTTCAAACAGTTTTAGATTTGAGGAAATGAAACATTCAGGATGGAGGTATTTAATTTCCTCCTATAAAAAAACTATTTGATTTAAAGCTAAATTATACACGCATACTATGGGATTTAATTTCAGAAATAAAACTGATTACTCAAACTTTGGTTGATTGCGAAAACAAGATACTTTGAATATAATTGTAAAGTTTTAAATTATTTTGCCTATGTAACGAATACAAGAAAGCATTTTTTATTAAGTAGTAATTTTGATGATTATAAGGATACTTTTACGAAATGGAGAGTTTATCATCAAATTCTTTAATCAGGGAAGAAAAATGTTTCCACCTCCTTCAAAACTTTTCGAATAGTTAAAGTTTTGAAATGAAATTATTTGTTAGGTTGCAAATAATCGTCAATGATTTCTAGTTTTTTAAAAAAAACTCAAAAGAAACCAGTAAAAGTTGGACGAAAAAATAAACCTGTTTGAATCTTAAAAGTATATAAATTACGATTGCATTAACTGAACAAGCAATAATAAGTTCCCTTGATCGCAGTAGTGTGCTTGAAATATTTTGAGATTGGAAATTGGATATGGTCATCGGAACGATTTTGGAAACGAGCGTAACTACCGAATCATGGGTACTGAAAATCTCTATGTTTACCATAAGATACCCTCTATGGATCAAAAATCACCGCATGGTGTGGTTGGTTTTACATGCTCATTTATAAACGGGCCTTAATTCTCCTCTGCGTCAGAACTTGCGACTGTATAAATTACTACTGTATTCACTGAATAAGCGAAAATAAGTTCACTGGATTGCAGCAAACGGCTTGAAATATTTTGATATTGAAACATTCTTTATTAAACAAATATAAAGAGAGCATCTTAAAACTTTTAAATATTATCCATATTAGAAAGCCCATATACATAAATTGTTATTGATGATTAAAGACAGAGAAAATCATTTGCGTTTTGATGTACGCACGGATGGCAACAATAAATTCTTGGATTTGGCTGAATAGATAGATCAAGTCAATCGAACCAAAAATGCAAACGGACGTATCTGCCGAATCTTCGCCACTATAAAATTCCCATGTTTACCATATGATATCCCTCAGGTAACAAAAGGTAACTGCAAGTGCTTCTCTGTCTCAGGACATGTGACATTCTCAGTAAATAATGTTAGAGATGCAGTAATGACCAAAATTTTTTAATTTTATCACTTCCGAGAAAAATGATCTTTACTGTTTTCAAGGAAAATGGAGCATCACTCAACGGCGTTTTACCAGTAAAAAACGTTTTAAAACAAAAGACAATATGATAAATATATTTTTTCTAAAAAGTCTTGGTCATTTCTTTGGCATGGTTTACTCACTTGTGATTTTCGTCTGTGAAATTATTTAAAGAAGATAGTTTATTAAAGTTACATTGTAAAATTAACTTACTTAAAAGAGAAAATATTGCAGAATGTCTCAACTATCTGTGAACTAGATTTGCATACTACTGTTGAGTCTGCCATGCAGTTTCTATAACAGAATAACGAAAAACATATAGATTCGTGTATGTAATGAAATTATAATATTTTATGAGACTGCAACAAAATTTTTAGGTGTGATTTTGTGGAGAATTTTTATTTTCGTCCTTTTGATATTACAAAAGAATTACAAGTATTTAATTCTTATTGGATCTGATTCTTCTATTTTAGTAATGTAATACTAATTTTCAAAAGAAAATTTGATGCCTGAGTTCTCTATATAACTATTTAAATTGCAGCGAAATATTCTATATCAGTCAAGCTAAGAATTTTTTTTTGTGTTCTGAAACAAAAACTATTTATTCAAGAGAATATTTTTCCAAAATTTGGTTGCGATCCAGCCTATAAATATGCATAGAAGAGTCTTAAACATTTTCCATTTTATTTAAATCATTTTGTCTATCCTTTTGAATTTTAAGCAAACTTCTTTATATTTTTCTATAAAACTGACAGTTGTTTCAAGGGGAATTTCTAAGCCGTAATAATTGAAAAAACTCCTGCAAATTTTACTAGTTTTAAAATTAGTTCAGTAATATAGAAAATTGTCTTTTATTTTTTAATAAATTAGTAACATATATGGTAAATAAAAATTAGTTTGTGCTTGTCATCTGCGACAAAAATAAAATCTGATACAGAATATTCGTTCATACTGACAAAACTGTTAAGAACAGCATGATTTTACAAATACTGACAGTTCTTAAAATTATGAGTAAAATTAATGGAATATGATCAAAAGATTTCGATTTTCTTATGTAAAAAATACCGAGTTAAATACGGCAATTTTTTACTTTATCATTCAAAAATGTCTTCTTTTGTATCTTTGTATCTTACTAATCTTTATCTTATGATAATCATATTATTATTAATTAATATTATTTATTATATACTAGTCTTTATCCTTTACTAGTCTTATATTATTTATTATATACTAGTCTTTCCATATTATTGTTACAAAACATATTCTTTATTCTATACTAGATTTATATTATCTTTATTATTCTCCCAAGATATCCAATAAAAATAAATTCGTACAGTGTACTTGATGTGCATTACTTAAGCTGTAATTGATCGTATAAAGATATAGTTATCTTACCCCTGATTCTGTATACTACATTAACATGTGAAATAGCATGGGCCCCAGTACATTTATAAATTTCAATCTGTGAAATAATCTTAATTACATTCGTGTTTATATGTTATATCTGCTGCTTATTTTTTCTATAAACGCTAAATACGTGTAAATTTCAATATGCCTTCATAACCTCCTTTCATGAAAATGTATTTATATACTGAGGATGGTGTATAAAATAATACCTCATTCTTTTGCTTACAATTGTAATATCAACGGAATAAAAATTACCTCATTTTCGCTGGTATGATGAGAAAAAGCTCGAGCAAAACTAACGATTCGTTTCATTTTGATAAGATAATTAATTCTCCCTTGGGCGCCGGGATCAGTTTCTTCGGTACATTTTTCATTCCTCTTTGATATCAATTGACAAAGGTATTTTTAGCTATCTTCATAGACCTTTGAAGAGTGGAAAATTCGGCTTCAATCACTCATCGCCAAAGGCCGGAAACTACAATTTTTATTTATCTGATCAATGTACCGAAAGTCGCAGACGTTTTTTCTTTGCTTATTTCATATTATTGTTGTATTGGATTTGTGGATAGGGAATTTCCTCTAAAAATTGAAAACGATTCATTAAAATATGCGGCTAATGTAAGTACTTTTTTTAAAAAAATTCAGTAAGATTTTAATTTAAATTCCGTAATTTGTACTTCATACAAAGTACAAATTTGTAACATCAGCATTGCACATGATCTTTGAATGATGATTTTGTAGCAATATGGAAATAAAATAGTATGTAAAAATAAATTCATTTAAGGTCTTTAGGTGCAAAAAATGATCTATTTTATCCACTTTATTAAATTAAATAAAGTGGATAAAATAGACAATCTTATCCGGATCTTAATATAATATATAATTTTCAGCGCCTGTTAATAATCTATGAAAAGTATGTTCTTATACAAAAGTTTTAATAT
This sequence comes from Argiope argentata, assembly GCA_026289955.1. Taxonomy (NCBI): domain Eukaryota; kingdom Metazoa; phylum Arthropoda; class Arachnida; order Araneae; family Araneidae; genus Argiope; species Argiope argentata. The sequence continues at coordinate 10,875,899 of JAOUZG010016587.1, read as the reverse complement.
AGATTATAAATATATTTTACATAAGAAAGTTGGGACTGGTAATGAGCACTACATTTTTGATTCAGCTATCAGAAGAGGTATTTTTTTTCTTTATTACTAGTGAAGTCATTGTTAATACTCTAATACTTTAATTATGTTGCTATAATAATGGATTTCCTATATACATTAAGCGGTAAAATTTACGGCTCTTAAAACTGTTGCAAAAACATTAATAACTATTTATTTTAAAGATCAAAATCTCATACAAAGTTTTAACTGTACCAAATATATTTAACCTGCTGGAACTATAATGGTTCATTATTTTTGTGTGTATGTATGTGCGTGTACGTGTGTTTGAAAAATGTATATCATTTCTTAAAACTTACTCTTCATAATAATATTTACTTTTATGAAAGTTCTAAAAGAATAGAAGACGATTAGGGGAAAGCGGCTTAGCTAAGTTTTACTGAGGGGAGGAACTATATAAAATATTGATTTTCTCAGTAATTTAAGCGTTTATCTCTTTAATTTATGATGTGTTTTATTTGAAAGAAAAGTGTATCAAATTTAATGAAAGAAAATTTTAAAATCACAATTTCATCAGTAAATTATGAAAAAGATTTTTATTTTAAATGCTTTCTGTGTTTTAGGATTATATCTATAATCCGTTATTATAAATATCATGGCATCTTGAAATCAACTTTTGTTCTTGAGTTCACTACTAATTTGAGTTTACTAAAAATTTCAATGAATTCGTTTATCATTTGGTAATTATATCATATTGTATAATTATGTTTTGTAATAATTTAGTTAAAAGCAAAATTTTAAAACTCTGCTTTAGGAGTTGAGTAAGATGCAGTTTTAAAATTCCGTCTTTGCAAATACGGGACAAATTAAGTTGAACAAAAGTGAATAAAAAAATCGGAAGCAGAAAAATTGGTGGGAAAACAAAAGTCGAATTATATGTCCTTTATTCGTTTTAGAAGAAATATGAATATTTCTTCGAGCATTTCAATAAAAATTTTAAAAAGGAATAAAGGACATTTAATTCGATTTTTGTTTTCCCACCAATTTTTTTGCTGTCGATTTTTTTATTCAATTTTGTTCCATCTTTGCAAAGGTGGAATTTTTCAACTGGATCTTACTCAACTCCTAAAGATGAATATTAAAATTTAGCTTTTAGCTAAATTATTACAAAACGTAATTATACAACAGGATATAATTATCAAATGATAAGTGAATTAATTTTAATTTATTTTTATTTGAAAATGAAAAGGAAAAGCTCTGTGTTTTTAGAAAAAGTGAATAAACTAAAGAATAATTGTCTAAAGATTGGAGAAAAAATAACCATGCATTTGTGATCTTGTTCAAAAAATTGTTTTTGCCTTATGTCGTAAGGTAAGTAGTCACATGAAATGAAATAAAACTTCGAATAGAAAATAATAAAAAGCTACTAAAAATTCAGTTGGCAAATAAAATATTCGACTCATCATTTTAATCATTTACGCCTCTTATGCTTGTTGTCATCCCTATATACTAGGATAATTCAATATAGGTATTCGATTCAAATTAACAAAAATTTTGAAATTATTTATGCAGATTTTGTAGACTAAAAACGAAAAAAGCTTACATTTTCTAATTCGATAAAATAAAGAAAGAAAAGAAGTATATTACCTTCGGACAAAAAATTGCATTCCCAAACACGAAATTATCTGCAAAGTTACAATATAACGTAAAACATTAGAGGAAATTGACTTTTTCGAAAACTTATATATGATGCTATACTAACAGAGTCATTTACATGATTCATTTATAAATAATACTGAAGAAGAATAAAATTTACATACAAATAGCATTGATCCGACAGAAGGTTAACTTTTTCGAATATTTGCTGTCGCCATGAAGCGTCATTGTCATACTGATGGTATATTTGTTTAGTCTATTTCAGTATTTTTCTAACTCGAATAAAGAAACTGGCATTCTTTAGTTTCCGCAAATGCTATTACGGAAATAAATAACTTCTGCAACACGTTTTATTTCTAACGTCGTTACGGTTTTAGAAAGCTAGTTAACATTAAGATACTAAGATTATAACTTAATTAAAATTCATTTTAGACACACATTTTATAGATAAAAACAGATGGAATGTTACTTTTTACAAAATTTTAAGAATTGAACACAATTTCAACAAAACATTTAATATAAAAAATTATTACTATAAATTATTTATTAATATCAAATTAAATGACATTATTAATTTGAAAAGGATTTTAAAAATGAAAACAAAAACTGGTCTTATATTATTTTACTATTGCCTTCGATTAAAATCTTCTTTTTAATCTTCTGTAATTAGAAACCATAACTGATTTTATTCATAAATAAATTTAATTTGTATACTTTGAACCTTTAATTTCTTGAGAAAAGAAGGCACAAGCAATTTTAAGAGGAAAACTTATTTGAAAAACCATTAAATATTATTTCATATAAACGACAAATCAGTTTTTTTTAAATTTATCTAAAAAAAGAAAAAAAAATGGAAAAATTATACAATCCTCTTGCATTTAGTCAGTAAAAATATCCAAGATATTAGATTATAGCACCTTCTTTCTATGCCATTTACAGGTTCTTATAGATAATTAAACACTTATCACAAATTAAAAATTCAAGAGCTTTCATAATAAAAATATCATATGGATTACAGTGGAAATACATCAGCATTTCAAAAATACATTCTCATGATGCCTTTTCATGAAGTCGAATTTCAGTAATTTTTCGTAGAAAAAGTAGATTGATGAAAAGGGAAATCTGTAAAAATATTATAAATAAATAGTTTTTAATTTAAAATAATTAAAACTTTAATAAAACGTTTATTGGGGTAAATTAAAGTCTTAAATTCGCATTTCATGACAAAAATTAAATCATTTTTTTCTCTTTTTTTGCGATGAATATACTGATGCCCATTTCAAGAGATGCCCATATAAATATATCTACATTAAAAATAAATGAAATCTTAAATTTTAATTCATATTTAAGACCAGTTTTTAGAAGGTCGAATGTCACACTATGATAGATGCATAGCTTTTCCTTGCAGTTAATATCTATTTATAAATCTGTTTTCATGTTTTTGGATAAATGGTGTATTAACTTATAGATAACTCTATATAATACCCACAATGTTTCGGCCCTTATATCCCTAACTTCCAAACAACTAGAGCTATAGTCATAAAAGTTATGTCTAGATACAGTAAAGTGACTATACTTTACGTCATGAGACCATATACAATGCAAGTGTATTTGGAGTTTGTGTTTTTTTATCTCAAAAATTGTATCAGATGCGAAAAAAGAGAGTTGTGATGTTAAAGCCAATAATTGACTTAGTAGTCACAGGAAACCTACGTTTTAATGTCTAGATTGGAATGCATAAAATGACAATGTTTAGATAATGAATTCTAGAATTGTGAATATAATGGAAGGAATACTAGCTTATTATTATGTTTCTTCATTGGTTTTGTTGAAAACAGTTCATAGACGTGAATGTCAGGAATTTTGTAGATTCTCTCAAAATTCGACATGGTGATAAGCAAATCTGAATATCAAGTACTCAATTTTTTACATTAATTTTCTCATGGCATGTTTTAAAACTAAATCGAGGATTTCGGCATCTGAGAAATTGCCTCTTACTTTTAATCTCTTGATAATTCTTTTATTTTTTTCGAAATAGGAATTCTAGCTCTGAGCATTTCCTTAATTATGAATACATTATTATTTTTCATAGTGCATAGCCACTTTACTATATCTAGATATCACTTTTATGAATGCAGTTGTCCGCTAATTGAAGATATTGGAAGAATAATTTAGGATTTAATGCTTTTAGTGGGTCCCTTATATATCCTCCACCTTTTTTTATAAATAAACTTATCAGAAACTACCAGAGGAGATTCGTGTGATATCCATTAATTGTAACACGTCGTCGATATTCATTTTAATGAAAACGGGCGTATTCTTAATCAATATTTATCCTAACTTATTCGTCATGATCAAAGCAGAGTCATCCGTTGCTGGTAAGTTACTTAATATCTTGATGGTTTAGAAGATAAAATATGGATATTATTACTTCTATCTTCCTGATAGCACGAATGCTAATATCATTTTAAAACACCAGAATTTTTAATGCATAACTAGTAGACATAAATTATATTTTATACACTAGGTAAGTTTTATTATTATAAATCTTACATTCTATCAACAATAACGCTTAAGTTGCTTTTAGAGAAATATTCGTTTTCGAGGAATCGGACATGTTTTAAGAATTTTTTCTTTCTTAGCCTATACATATTTTATCTAATAAGTATAGGTTTAAGACCTGATATTGATGTCTAAAATGACTTTTTGGGAAGCAGTTTTTAAAGTTCTTGTTAACAACGTATTATATTTTTAACGAATCTCAAATTTTTAAGGCGAGACTTTTTCTTCAGTACTCTCAGAGCATTGTACTCAAAAGTTTTACTAAAACAGTTTACTGTAATTCTTAATATCGAGAAAAAAATTTAATATTGAGAAAAAAATTCTGAATGTGACTAAATAATCTTGATTATAAAATTAAATATAAACATTCTGAACAATTGGAATTTATTCTTCTATTTAATGTTTCCCTGTATTTAGCCCATTAAAAAATAATTGAATGTTGAATATACATTAATATCATAAAAATATTTCGTATTAATAAAGTAAATGGATTGCTTATTGGGGAGCTCCATATCCTGATTTGTGACTAAAAAATCATCGTCTCTGCTGCCAATAGAGACACTCAGTGAAGCTCCCTATTTGCGCCTATATTTGCTATGAGAGGGTGTTTACAGGCTATTTGGGGCGTGGAAAAGACATCAAATAAGTACTGAATTTCGCTTCCATTTATCCTAATGCTACATCGCCAGTTTGTTTTACCCTAACCCTTTTCAATTTTTTTTTCATTTTTCTAAATGCGTTAAATTTTGATGATCATTTTTGATTTTGTATAGATATCCATATATTAATCCAAATGAATGAATAATCGAAATCGTGAATATTATCCAAATGAATGAATAATCGAAATCGTATATATATATATATATATATATATCCTGAATGTAACAAATAATGTATAGAAGTTCTATTATCTGATAATTATTTAGAACTAAATTACTGATTTTGTTGCTTTAAAGATATTTTGAAGTTAGCCTTTTATTGAGGCGAATTTCTCTATTTTAAATTATTAGGTGCTTGTATGTATTTTGATCATTTTTTCACTTTAAAAAGGCATTTATTGAGAAATATCGGTACAATATATATATAAATCAAAATATTTTCCATAACTTTCCTATAGATTTTTACCTTTTTTTGTACAATAAGTCTTTTAACTTTTTATTTGGTCCTCCAGCCATTCTTTGTCATTTACATCGAAATTACCACTTTTCAAATAGTTGAAACCAAACCGACAATTGGGATATTAAAGCGCAACATCATCATACATTTCTAAAAATGTCTAATTGGCTTCGACAGTAGATGTCTTCAAAATAAAGAGAAAGATGAATTAATGTCGAAAATGCAACTTGGAGCGTTCCATGACTGGGCTCTTAATACAGTGAATAATTTAATAATAATAATTAGTAAATCTTAAAACTGATAACAATAAATGCATAGTAAATTAGTAAAACCCAAAACCATTGTCGTTTATATAGATATTTCGCATATTTACCAGCAGATGCTATTGATTAAAATACATGCTAACACCTAATACTTTGAACTCTGTTCAACGCTGTAAAATATTATTTTTTATTTTATTTGTTCATTTTAGTATGGATGTAAGTAGTCCTTGATGCCGGTGCATATATCGTAAATAAATTTTGTTTACTTCTTTTTATTATTTAATTTGGTTCTTATGAGACTTTCACGAGAATTGTACATTTCGTGACTCTGAAGTCTTTTGTTTAGTGTGTTAATTCTTATTTTCATGGTAAGGTATGTCTCTTTTTTGGGTATTGTGGATCTTAAAGAATTTCTTATAAATGGCTGGAAATGTCTCCCCCCCATCCTTTTTCAGCTTGATTCTTTTCTAAAGTGCCCTTCACCTGTGTTTTACCTTAACGGTTAGTCTGTCATTGGGAGTTGTTCAAACGATTTCAGCTAAATATTGTATAACTAAAGTGGCTTCGAATTTGAAAAAAGAGTTTCAAAGTCCATAAAAAGTATTTTTCCTCTTCGATTCATAGTAAAAATACTTATAATAACTTTTACTGTATCTCATCTATCCTCTCTGTTTTTGCATACAGTTTTAAATAAAATATCCAAGCCGTAGAACACCGAGTCAAAAACACCTTACATTAGTAAGAAAAATGACGGCTATCAAAGCTGAAAGTTTTTTTCCCAATTCATGGCAAAAATCCACGTCTTCATCATCCCATACAGCCGAAGGTACCACACAACGAAGCGAGAAAACGCGATAACGTCCCAGAAAAGATTGTGTTGCGCTGTCAAAAAGCAGTTGAAAAGGCGCGCTCCCAATTTTCCTATCAGACAACGACGGAGAAGCCGGCTTCGAGGCGCTGCGAACGCGTTTAAGCCGCGATCCAGACTACGGATTCGACAGTCGCGGAAAAGGAGCCGCTGGATTGACCATGCTCCACTGGATCGTCTTCGTTTCTTTACTACGAGGTAAGGCAATGAGTTATCTTTATGTAGCTTTTTTTTGACAACTGAGAAATATTTTACAGAATTTTTTTTCGAATTTTTTTTCTTTCACTTTTTGCGTGATGAGGTTTTTTTGTACGCGTGTTATGGGATATGACAGTTTCTTGGAGTTTCCGCGGTGTGTAAAATTGCGGAGAAAGCGCATAGTTTCAGAGAAAGCGCAACGTGTTGATACTCGTTTGGGAACTTTTTGCAATGTTTGGGATAGATACTTTATTACACCTTCTGTAGTAATAAAAGTTTAAAAAGTTTAAATGATGCGATAATCATGGTGCAAATTTCGGAAAGAATTGTTTAGCTAAAAATTATTTCTGAAATTATAAGAAATCAAGTGCTTATGTTGAAAATTTGGTGTGTCCATTTTTTTTTTGTTTAAAAAAATGTTTTTAATTTTATTGAATTTAGTTTTCAAGTGCTAGTTTTTTTTAACTAAACGCTGAGTTTTTATATCAACTTTATATTTAAAAGCAGATATTATTCTGCATTAAGCAAAAAAAGGCGAAATTATTTATTTTTATCAGTATTGGGTGAAGTAATCGGATTCTTTCTGACTAACATGGTTTTAAATTTAATTTAAAATTGCAAATATCTTTCGATATAGTTATTGAACATATAACTATAATGACTTAATTAATAAATTAATAATGAAGAAGTAACGAGCTTATTTTATTTTCACCTGTTAATTATTTAATAAGTACAATTTGTTTTGCAAACTTTAAACAGCTTTTTTTTCATGTTTTAAAATTTATTTTCTGATAATATTTGATAAAATGTTTGTGTTTAGAATTTTCATTAAAAAAATTAGTAACATTAACTTTCCAACTCCTTCTGATTTTTGATGTTATTTTTATACATTAAAATTATTTAATTTTCAGTTTCATTAAAGGTCGCTTTTTCTGTAAAACTTAATATGTGTGGAAGCTATATTGTTCTTGAAACAATTAGTTGTGCACTGGAATTAAAACATATTCGGTATTTAAACTTATTATTATAATTTTTTATTTAATTAATATACTTAATTCTTCTTCCTCAAATATATAGATAAAAATTGTGAATACCTTTAAGTTTCTTATTCATTTCAATATTATGCATTTTTAAACTTTTTTTTGATTGGTACAATTTCCCTAAAATTATCAAAGTATGAAAATTATATCCAAATTTTTTAATTGATTTTATAATAATAAAAATGAAAAATGAAAAAAGAAACTTTTATTTTACTGAAAGTGAATTGACCAGTAATATTTTTATTACCTAAGTAGTTAAAATGACTTAATTGCTTAGTAAAAAAACTCATGCAATGACTTAAATCCTTATGTTATTTTTAATTAATTAACTAATTATTTATAATTAACTAAAATTATCTCTATCAATCATAATTTGTTTTAAAAAGCCATTTACAGATTTGAATGTGTTGAGAAGAAACCTTAAGAAACAACTCGGACAACAAATGTTTAAATTTGTTCATCCCAAAAATTACATTTCTTTTTAATTTTGTAGAAAACAATAGAATTTATGGATATGAACAGAATTTGAACTGAAAAACCTGCTTCAAGAAAACAGATTTAAAAAAAAACACTGCGAGTTTTAACTTAAAAAGGGATTAATTAGCTTCTAAGCTGTGTAACTCGTGCCTCTATTTCAAACAGTAAAAATTAGATTTCGAATTAAAAACTCCAAATCAAGAATATTATTGCGATCATCATTCTGAAATTTAATTTATATTGTCTATTTAAATAATAGAATTTTAAATAATTTTACATTTTAGTAATTCAAGACTGTGGTTTTTGGCCAGTATGTATAAGCAGAAGCAAATTTTGAGTTAATTAATTGTTACATCGTTTTTTTAAATGTTTATTATACAATATTTAAATAACAGTAACAAATAATAATTTAAATACAATATAAAAAGTTGTTCATCAAAGCAGATATTATTTATAGCTTTATTAATGAACGCTAGTCAATCGACTTTAGGGATAATTTGGCCAATTCTTAAATTTAAAGAAGTTTTATGAAGAGTTCTCAAATTAAAAATCACTTTCGAAATTTCTTTTGAATATACTATGGCCCTGAAAGGACTTCCCAATTCATTCCTACCTTTTCCCGATGTTTGGACCAACGAGAAAAGTCATGCTAATAAGTAGTCATTTTTAAGGTTACACCTCTTCTAAGTTTCCTCGAAGCGTGCAAGAAAATAATGATGGCATATTGAATGTGCTCGATGCCAAATAAAAAGGTAGAGTACAGAAATGCGATTAATCACGGACGTTGTCACCACCTTTTTGGTATGCGTCCAAATGTCAGAAGTTACTTTTTAATTACTCCCTCTCCCTTTCTTGATAATCTCTTCCTTCCCCATAATACGCTGCTCTACTTAAACTTTCAAAACGGGGGGTATAATTACTAAAATCGTTTCTTCGCTAAATGAAATTGAATTACTTTAGATTATTTTTAGCAAGAAACGGACCACAGTTAATAAGCATAAATGGAGATAAGATATTTCTATCATAAATAATTAATTCACAAATTTATTTTTAATAATGTTGTAGCCGCTACTTTTTTTAAACTAAAGAGAATCACATAAACTACATGATGTTGTCAAAGAAATATTGACAGCAAAATTATTAACTACATTCTCTTCATTTTACAAGAAATTATTTTTAAAACATTTTATAAACTAGCAATCTATTATGAAATTGGTTTTTGTAGGTACTGTTGAAAATCTACATGACACAATTTTTTAATTTCGTAACCGAAGATGGATCTTGTCACTATTATAACAAAAAAATTTAAAGTATTTTTAAGTTACTAAAGTAGGAAAAATCAAAATGTTTTTTGAGAATATAATCATTTGGATTGCTTTAAATGATAGTTTTCTCTTATTAATTTAAGTTATCTCAAAATATGACCTTTATTTCTACATTTTTTTTTTAAAAAATACTCCATTTTGAATTTTTATTTCCTAAAATATATATAGAGTTAAACATTATTTTATGGATGTTATGTAAGATAAACATTAGTATATAAAACATCATCATTATTAACGTTTTTCTTGGTATCCGTCTCTAAAAGCTTAGGAAAAGGAAATAATTATCATCCATGTTCATCATATTTTTTAAACTCTGAATATATATTTTTTTAAAACATGCTTCTTCTCTGCTATAGAAATACATGGCTTTTTCAGGTAACAGTGTGAATAAAAATTTCTTTATGATATTTGGGAGGAAAAAATGATAGAAAATTTGCAATATTAGTACTCATGAAAAAAAATCAGTTGATTTTTGTTAAAATGATCTAAAAATCCAATATCCCTATCGCTAAAAAAATCCAATTCATATCCCTCTTTCTTTAGTTAAATTTGGCATTATATAGCTAGCTGGGATATTCATTCGATTATTGAAAAGACTTATAATATAAAAAAGTTATACTTTTCAATTATTTAAAATTTTTCTTTAAACATAAAATAGACTACTGATTTGTTTTAACATTTAATAAAATTAAAACACATCATGCAAACATTTATAAGAGAAAATTAGGAGTTATTTTTAAAAATGGCTTATTTCAAACTAAAGGACTTGAAATTTTGAAAATTTGAAATTAAACGATCAACTTGAGAAATCAAAGTTATTTTTTTGTAGTTAATATAGATTTCACCTTTTTTAATCCTTTTTGCATTAAATATGTAATCAGTAATTTAATATTCGATGCAATAATTTCTAAAAAATTGGTCTTTAAAATATTTAAACAAACCATTTTAATAATTTCCTGAAATCTGATAACTTACATATGAAAATAATAGTTTTATATTCTATTACTTCGCAAATTGAGATTTTGATTATGATTTCTGAATTCTGAGAATAAATTTCTTCAGAGAATCTATTAGAGCTGAAAATGTGAATGTACAATTATCTGAAACTGATAATATATTTCATTTCCTTATTTAAAAGTATAAAGCAGGAAAAATATTTAACAAGAAATGCGATACATGGAAACATTAGTACAAATCTATTATTATCATTATTTCAATCTATTAGTATCAAATTATCAAAAGTCGATTTTGAAATCTAATATTCTGTTTACATACCTGCTTTTAGTAATATATACCCAAAGAAAAAAGAAAACCTAAAGTTTAAAATGTTTAAATGGAACTGAAATCATAGACATGTTTCGGGACAACAGTATCATGTGAACTAAAAATGCTTTATGTCTGATAATAATAAAAATTGTAGCATGAAATAGAATTTATATTTAATTCATTGTGGTATAATTTAGACGTAAAATATTATTATCTGTTCTAAATTTAAAATATGGCTTTCTACACCATATATGAACTCAATATGCAAGAATTTATTTAAGTAAAATAAACATATATTTAAAATTCATACAATTGAAAGGTGATTTTATTTTTTTATCAAAATTTTAAACTAAAACATTTATCTATTTATTTCAGATTTTTAAAAATATCCCAGCATCTTAGGTCCAAATAATATTTCTCAATGTGACCTTTCATTCAAGCCTTACAATTCGTTTTACTGTATATTTAGAATTGAGAAATGAATAATTTAATTTCAATTCTTCAACCATTCTTTTCATAAATTATTGTTGAAAGAGGTGTGCTCAAAGACGTCTTCATATTTTAGAACGATGATTTGCTATGAATAAGCAAAGAAATTATTTTCATACAAGTGAAAAAAATGTTGCTTATGGTGAAAGAAAATTTTGAAATAAAGAAATCCATAAAATTATTTTATCCTTTTTTAATAAACCGCGGAGAACATAGTATATATTTTATATCATCTGGCGTCTTACATTTTTATTATTTCAGTAACTATAAGCTATTAGCATACTTTTCACAAACTACAAACTAGGCAAAAACAGTTATTCTGAAATATTTTGAAATTTCTTTTTGTTACTTTCCCTTCTGTCCTTATCTTCAGAAAAAGCGTTATGACGTGGAACTAATATGTAAGAAATGTGTTTTTTCCCCTTTTTCACACTATCGTCTAATAGAAGAAATTTAATGAAATGTTTTTTTTTTAATTTATAAAAAAATGACGAAAAATATTACATTTCGTAGCAGAGATAAACACACAGTGCACTATTTATGACTACATAATTTTCAATCCTTAATCTTTTTCTAGTGATTACTATTCACTTTTTAAAATGCACGTTGTATTTATTCATTTCCCTTAAGCTCATAATGATGTTGTGCAAACCAAAAAAAAGGAAATTTTATTTTGCTTACGTAATATGAGAACTAGGGAACTTAAAAAATTAAGGTTTTACTTTATCTTCTCCATTGACTTAATTTGTATCCTCTTTGGCTACATGACAGATCGTCATAGTCATTTATCCGTTTTTATAATGATTGGTAATGAATTAAAAATAAAATCATAAGACAAATGTTTACACACACACACACACATGCATATATAGAAAGAGCTCCAATTTTAAGAGAATGCTAAAGTTTTCTACTAGTTCCTATTCTAAATGTGAAATAAAAATTGAATCTATGAAGTTATAAAAGAATAATCTTCAGTTGATTCTTTATATTATTACAATTATGTTTTCATTTGTAATATACGATTTATTATCCAAATATCAAGATGTACAATGATGTTTGTAATAAACTTGTGGATGGCAATAATCCGTATACCATTAAATGGCCAATTTATTAGAAAAAAAATTCTCAAACAACCAATATTTCTGACTGTCAGTAGTTATTAGTTAATTCCCTTTATACATTTTCCTTCCTATCGACCAGTGTTTTTTAATGTAAAAAATTAACCTTATTTATTTTATGAAATTAACCTTATTATCACATTTTATTCAGTATACCTGCTTTTGATTTGTTCTATTATAGGAATAAATGCCTTGCATTAAACATAAACACTTAAAATTGCGTTATTCTTTATTGGCGAAATTTGTTGATGTAATTGCGAAGTAATATTCATAATTAACACAGAATAATAATATAATTTTTAATGAAACGAATGTTTATAAATTTATTGCCTTAATCAAACCTTTTTCTGTTAATAGAGCGTATGTATATTTTCCCTTGGTAAAACTATTGTTCTGCGAATATATATTATTTTATAAGTAACAGCATATTATAACTAATATTATTAATAAAAATTTACTTAAAAATGTCCTATGATTACTGACTTTCTTTCCATGAAAAATAATTTGTTTTTCAAGAACAAAATGCAGTCTGTTTGAAACTGAATTAAAGCTCTGAAAGGTTTAAATTTCTTTTATAGAATTTAATGCTTTTGCTATTGTAATATCGCTTGTATTAACTTGCAGCAAGGGGCGTTAAGTCGGTGAAATAAATATTTATCTCAATTTTCAGTGAATACATTCTTTTGAATTTATAAAAAGCAAAGACTTTCTAAAACTTTAAAACTTTTCGGGCTATCAATAAGCAAATGTGTAGTAAACATAGATGATTTTATTTAAATATGTTAATTGAAGTTTATATAATATCTTTCAGAAATATGAGTAGAAAAAAAACGAGAGCACTTTGAAACCTACATGGATAAAGAATGTTATTTATTATTATTTTACAGTTTGGTATTTCTTCATTTACAAATTATCCGTTGTTAATTTGCATTCCTCACTTCTAGTAATGCCTCCGTGATTAAATCATTTACTCAGTTTCTAGACTTTTAACAACTGCTTATGTATGGTTAATGCGAAACAAGTCATTAATAGTAGAAGTTCAAATCAGACATTAAACCAGAGAAGGCGTAATACTATTCCTTTGCTAGATTGTAAATACATTATCTTATCTATTTATTCATTACTTTTCGTTAGCTATTCACATATGCGCAACGTTTCCTAATTATAGAATTTTAATTTTCTGAGCATAAAAATATATGGTTATTATTCTACATTATGATAGATAATATACATAGTTCATATAATATATTAAAAAGAAAAGAATATTATAATATATATACTTAGAGTTTTAATTAAGAGAAAAAAACATAACTATATCATGTTGATTTTAATATGAATAAACAATTTAAATGCACGTAAGACTTATTTTCAAAGAATATTTGAATCTTGAAAATAAGTATTCTAGGCCTATTAATATCTTTTAATTATCTTTTTGTCTTTAATTAGTCTTTAGTCTTTTAATTCTCTTTTACTGAACTCTGTGAATGGTAATTGAGAATTTCATAGAATCTTATTGAAAAATAGCATTTCAATTAGTTAGATGAATATTACATTAAGGTTGGTGACATTTGTTCAGTTTGTATAATTGGACCAATAGTAAAATTGGTGCATCGAAATAAAGAAGAAATATATGAATATATAAAAAAGTGTTTAAAATAATCACATGAAGGAATTGTCATTAAAATATATGAAGCACGCATTCATAAATAGAATCATTTATTATTTAATCGTATATAATTATAATTTTATCAAAAACACATCATTTACATTTAGAAAAGGAAAAGAAGTAAAACGATGTTACTTGTGCAAAATATTTCCTAAAATTGGTTATTTTAAGTTCGGAAAATTTTCTCTTAAAATGTTTTTCCATTTGAAGAATTCAAGTTTATTATATAAAAATTTGATAAAACCAAATTATTACATAATTAAACTCTAAAATTACTTTAAACTCTCTCTACTTAATTAAACTCTAAAAAATATGTAAAAAAACTAGCAAAATTCAATATTGTAACAAAATTTCATTATTTTAAAACATTTTTACTTTGTAAAGATTGTAAACTTCAGTTAAAACAAAATACACAAAACTACATTTTTGATAAAAAGATTGCTGATTAATTAAGAAACAAACAAATCACTATGATTCTTTTAAATATTCCTATTAAGGTAAATGAAATAATCTGTTATAAAAAATACTTTTTTAACCTGTTGCCTGTATTGGTTTATGATTGAATATTTTCGTCTAACCAAGTTAAAAAATTTCTTTTTGTTCTGTTTCTTTAAGACTTCATAGAATCACATATTTTAAAAGAGTGTCATATAAGAGCCTTTAATTATAAAGGGGGGGGGGGAAGTAACTACTTTTATTATAAATGTATAATACAACTAAAATAAATTCTCCCTTTAAAAAAAAATTGAAAAATATTCTCGCTATTCAGATTAATCCTGTACTTATTAAGTTGTCTTTGTGAGTTGAAAAAAAATCATTATTTAAAAAAGCATTTTAAAATACATCGTCAGCGGAAAACGGTCGAAAAATTCAAAAACTATTTATTGGCTTAATTTAGAATACGCTTTAAACGAAAACGGATTATTCAAATTTCTTTCTGCCTAGAACTACAATTAGACTACATTATATTTTTCTCATAAAAGGAGGTTATCGTAACAGCATTGCTTCTTTTACTACATAGGTAGGTGTTTTTGTCATAAATACAATAATGTAGGTAATGAAAAAAGAATTTTTTTTTTGTATGAAAGTTTTTGTACGTCGTTAAAATTTAACGACGTTAAACGTTATGTATTTGCCTATGATATATGTTTCAAGAAAATAATAAATGATAATTCCAAAAATAAACTAAATGAAAGGATTTGATGTAATAGAAAATACGCATTCTAGAATTTAATAATACTTTATTCTCAAAGAAAAGAATGCCCTTTATTATAACTCCCATTTCTGCTCTAAGTATAGAAACATTTGAATTAATTATTATTATTTCGTTTTTCCTTTATTTTATTAACTACATATTTTAATAAGCTCAAAAATAAAACATCTTATTTGAACCATTAATTAATTAATTAATTCAAGTATTTCTTGTCATATCCCATTGGATTAAAAGTATCCAGCTCGTTGGCCAGAAATTTCTAGACAATTCTAATTATCTGATATCGAAAATAATAGAGTCCAGATGTTATATAGAGAGAGAAATAATTTATCGAATAATTAATTTTAAAACCAAAAACTCGACAAAAAATGTACTCTTTGAATTGTGAAATGATTGTCCAAATAACCTTCAAATAATGCGTAATTTCATTTAAATCATTGATATAAAAAAATAGTTTAGAAATTAATTTTCAGGCTAATTATAACGATTTGCAAAACTTGTTTAGGATTTATGGTATTAAAAAAAGTATGCGAATTTTTTATTTTATAGACATTTAGTTACATTATAGAGTATATAAACAAACACATATAATATTTCCCTGTATCTTTATCTGTGTGGTAAATACATTAGTTTTATATATTCTTAAAAATAAAATTAAGCAATTTCTTATCGAGAAGATAAGACAATTCGAGCCCAATCATTAACAATAATGTTCTAAAAAATTTGGTTCACTGGAGGTAATTTGTACATATTTCCTCTCTTGCAAGATAATTAATCAATTACATTAGAAGATATAAGAAAAACTTAAAGTTTTAGAATTTGTTTCAAATGTTAAATTTTTTTCAGATATATGGAATAATTTCTGAAAAGAAAAAAAAAGTTTAGAAAGAAAAGTTTTAGAATTTGTTTCAATTGTTAAATTTTTTTTCAGATATATGGAATAATTTCTGAAAAGAAAAAAAAATATATAACAAACTTTCCAAATTAAAGGTCATTAATGCAATTTTTATCATCTTCTTATTTCACAGAATTTTAGTTTTAGGCAGCTAGAAAATAATTTTTGAAATAATGTTGAAATATTTCTTTAAACTTGTTCATATAATGTAATTTTCTTTATGTCTCTATGTTATGTTTCTTTATGTTATGTTTTATTCTTTCTAATATGTAATTTTTGAAGCTTGAAAATAATTTAAATTCAAAACCTGCCTGAAACTAACTAGTTATATCTTTATTGTACAAATAAAACGCTATAAAGAGAGGTACTTAGTAAAATTTAGTTTTTATTATTATTATTATTTGTTTTTATTTACAAGGAATTTTTTTCGATAAAAATAGTCAGGAAAATAATATTAAAGTCTGAGAAAATCTAATCAAAGTTTGATAGTTTAAGGAACGGGATGTGTTAATTCGATCTCCACTGTTTATGGAATAAAATTATTTTGTGAGTAATTATCTTTTAAATAGACTGCGTCGATGTGGAAAATAAAATAACTACTCAACATATGAGTTGATGTTTATAAACTAGTATAGAAATTTTTAAGAACCTTTCAGCTGTAACTATGATAACATCTCATTGCTAAAGCCTTAAATTTTATTGTTTAATGAAATGCTTGAGTGGATTTTTTATTACTTTCATCAAATAAATATAAAAAAATCAAATGCTAATATTTTGGGCTATTTTACTTTGAATCAAATCAATTTCAATCTCAGTGAACATTTAAAATAAAATTTCAAATAGAGAATTAAAGAAACATTATCATAATATATCATTGAAAGCAAACATGTAAGAAAATGTGTCCATGGCGCAATATTTAAGTGGACAGGAAGCTCAGAGTTTAATAAATTACGTAATGCAATTGCGAAAGTTCTTTCTAAGCGTATGATTAACGCATTAAGTGGGTATATTAAGCGAACACAGTCTTGCTCCAATCAGCTAACAGTCATATCCGTAAGCAGAATCCTTGAAGAAAGCCGTCAATGGAATAATGCATTTTAATAACAAATAATTAAATAATGGATAGCATAATTGTGCTTTAAAACTGTACTCGGATGCATTTTTTAAGACTTCGTTTTCAGAATATTCTGAAATATAGTAGAGCAATTATTTAGGCTTATTTAATGAAAGACAATTCTGTTTCTTTATAAATTTATTGAAAACTCTATTTTTTCAAATAACTTTAGCCGGCAGGTAATCATAATGAAAATTTTTTGATTAATTTGAAAACTTGAAATATTAAAAAATTTCATAATGAAGTATAATATTATTTTATTCATCAGGAGCTACCGTTCTGAATTATTATCTTTCTATTTTCTATTACTTTTGCAATCTTTTTGATAAACTTTATATCGAAGAGCGGTAATTTATTAATAAAATGTATTGTGGCTTTAAAAATGTCATGTAAAATGATATTGACTCTTTTTTTAATTATTAAATATTCCAATCTTTTTAGAGCTACGTCCGATAAACTTGAATGAAAAAAAATTATTGAATAACTGAATTTATTGAAAAATGAAACTCCCACTAATTAAGTAAGAAATAAAGCATTTTATTTAACGAATGTAATCCTCAATTGGCTTCAGAAATTTGCCTAAATATTTTTTACAAAGAAAATCAATTTTACAGTGATTTTTTAAAAAAGTATATAGATATAAACGTTAAACATAAACGGCTACTGATAATAGAAAAATCCTACTTCCCTTGCATTAGATTTCTTCCCAGTTGTGATTTTAATGAAAATAGAATATTTTAATGCTGTCAACTCATGTATTTTACAATATTTTACATGTATTTGTCATTGGACAGTATCCACAATTATAAGTCCTTATTCATAAAAAAAAGACCAACATATAATGTGAATAGATATTATGTTGTCAATTTTTTATAACATACAGGAGTTACATTTCGTAAACATTCGTAAGAGGTGTATTTAAAATAAAATGTATTTTATAAGCAAATGATATTGCAATAATTCATTTTTGATCTGGTGTGAAACGCATTCTAATTAATTAATCCAATTACATATCAGTTATTTATTCCGGGTATAAGCTATGACCTTGGCATTCAGGAAACGACTAATTATAAGATCTCGAATTTGCTGAAAATTAACGGAAATTCTAATTGGTCTTTATCAGAAGAACGTTTCCTTTGGAAAATATTATCAGGAGAGCAATTATAAGTGCGTACAATTAAATATTATGTAAAATCAAGACCGTATCGTTTAGAAGCTCTTTTTCTACAATTATAAAGGAAGAAAACATATATTTGTCAATCGGTTGATCAAATATTCTTAGTAAAAAAAATGCAAGAAATGTTTGTGAGGAGTTTATTATATCGAATTAATTCACTGATTATCTTTCCTTTAAAAGCATTTAGAGTTTCATGAGATAAAAATAAATACGATGTTTTTGGCTTAAATGTTATGGAATCGAAATTCTCTTGAGATTTCTTTTCGATTAAAACATATTTTAGGATGAAGTCTTATATGATAATTGTTCAGTGCAAATGAAATAGATTGAGAAGAATTATTAAATAAAGCGTTCACAATATAACATAAAGAAAAATATGTAGTAAATTTTAAATTTTGATTGTGGACACATTTTGCATTGCTTCTTCAGTTAGAGCACGACGTTACAATGCATGGTTTCGTATTTCATTTACAAAGCAGAAATAATATCCATCTATTTATTTGAATACTCATACTGATTTCCATTATATGTTACGATTCCAAGCAATAATATATAATATAATATATTTTTATGAGATGTTTCACATAACTTGTGCATGTGTTTCACATAATCCTAAAATTGAGGAAATTATAATGTAAAGTATATAATTTATTCTTGATTTTCCAGATTTCTGTAGTACTAAATTATTTGAAAAGATGTTTTTTATCTACTTAATAATCTTCAGAAAATCAAAATCTTAAAATCAATAGATAATTTTTTATTTTATGATTTAAATTACCTTATGAAATTTACTGAACTTAGTGGAAATTTGAAGAGCTATCACTTTAGGGGTCTATATTTTAGTGATTTATATGTGGATTATCTAAAAAAAATTCCTTTTGTTCTTGAAATAGTTTAATGATATGTGGAATATTCAGCTTCTTTGGTTTTGAAAAATTGGAAAAATTAACTCTAATACTACTTTAATCCGGTAAAATTCTATAAAATAATTTTTGAACTAAATTACTTTATAGAAATTTGGATTTCAGAAATAATTCAAAATCTAAAGTGATAAATTGACTGATAAATATTTAAAATAGAGAAGTCAATCAAACTTAAAAAATAGGCTTAAAAGATGGCTTAAAGGCTTATAAGGCTTAAAAGATGTACACATTAATGATATAAATTTTAATAAAACATTTAGCAATTTTTCTTAACTTATAAAAAAGGTTTTAAGAAATTGTAGCCAGGTTTATTAAAATAATCATAATCTAAGTCACTCTTATCTTAATTTAGTAAACCAATTTGAATAAGATCTGATTTTTTAATATTGATGGAGCATATTGAATATATATATATATATATATATATATACAGGACTTATATAAAGACTATTTTAATGAAATTCAGGAAATTTATTATATTTGAAGATTTAAATCGATGTTTTATACATAACTCTAGTAATTGAAACGGTTTTCTTTTTTTCTTTTAACTATTTTTTGTCTAATTTCATTTTCATTTTCTTTGTCAAAAATTCATGTATTTTTTTTCAAAATATTCCAAAATGTATAAACAAGTAACTTATTAAAACTATTGAAAGCGCATGGTAAAATCACTTTGAAATACTGGTATATTTTTCTAATACATTTTATTTAAAGACGTATTTTCTTAGTTTTTTTTAAGCTAGAATTTTTAATAATGGTCAACAATTTCGATTTGTGTTGTTGAGATAATTAATTGTAATTACAAAATCGATTGATCACGTTGTTTAGCTATAGACGAAATATAGATGATTCTGAATTACTGAAACATTATTATATCTTCACATTATTAATTCTATAACACATTTCCAAAATTTTAGTTTAAAATTCATAAAAATAAACTGCATATATATATATATATATATATATATATATATATATATATATATATTCCCAAAAGGCGATATTGTCGCTTTTTGACGAAACAGATTTTCATTCTTTCATGGCCCAAGTAGGCTTCAAAAATGAGAGTCTTTATTTTTTCCCACGATGCACTCAACATAAGCTATCATAAATATAAATATGGGCTTATTCACTCACTCATTTTTTTATTCTCCTGTGAATGCTCGTATCTCTGAACGAGGAGCATCTCCCCCTCTCCCGTCCCACAGAACATATATAGCTTTGCCAATAACAGCGAAAGGCATGCTGAGCAAAAATCTATAAATTCTCGGATTTAGCACGAATTTACACGTTTTGAAAATGGAGGAAAGATATCGCTCCGCAGATGGTGCATTTAAGATGGACCAGCGCCTTTTAAGGAGATTTTGAATTTCCGAGAGGAAACTGGTTCTCATAATCTTTTAGATTTGGTCGTTTTCAAGAAAAGCATGGATCAGCATTTATACATAAATGGAATAAAAAAACCAACATCAACAATGCTTTGGAAAAGACCTGTAGAAAGTGCAGCCTTTTCTGAAGGAAACCTTCAAAGGTGGCCGATATACTTATTTAAAAAGCAAACTTAACAAGAAATTGGTTTTCTTTAACCAGTTCATATCTAAAGTAGGCACACTTTTCCTTTGATGCATGTTGTGGGACCTTTCATAAATAGTGAAGAGGTGAAATTGAGACTGTGAAATTTCTTTAGACTTAAGATAAATTAAAAAATATATTTATTTATGCTTGTAGTTTTTGTGAAGGTTTTGAAGAAGAAAATGGCACTTTTAACTTTTTCCATTTCACAGTTATTATATAGAAATGACAAGATGTACCTTAAAAATGAATAGGCAAACAGTAAACCTATGGAGGAGGAAGAGGAACTTTTCTAATCTATTAACAATTTTTTTTTTCCTCAAATAATTCTGGTTTTCCACAATAAAAAAAAGTTTGGATAAATAATATTCATTTTAAAAATCTATATGAAAGTTGCTAATTATTCCATTCTACCTCCAAGTAAGATTGATAATTGAAAATATAAAGACGAATATTTATATATAAGTTTATAATTGTTGCTGCCCTTTACTCCTTCCATCTATTAAATATGATTCATAAATTAATTAATGTATTTAATAAAGTTGATATTAAATTTTTACTAAAATATCATGTATTTTAACAACATTCTTTTGTACAAGTGCTGATAATTAATGGTATTTTCCATAAATTTAATGAACACAAGTTAAATTTTTTAACAAAACACTGAATTATAATTATATTGCAAGTAGTTAGCTTTCAATTTTCATGACAATATATGCATCAAAATTAAGTATATTTATTTTAACCCTTAATAACCTAGAGTTTCAATTTTGATACCAATCTTTTAAACCGAATGTTCACATTACTATTAGTTTTTTTATAGGTTGGCTGAACGTATTTTACTGTTGAATAATATTCTTTCCAACGGAATTTTAAAAAAAATCAAATGTCATTATTGTCTAGACCCTCAAGCAAACACAGTAATATTAAAAATAAATCACTTTCGTAAATCAGGCTACTAAGGGTTAAAATATATATATATATAAAATTCCCTTTGTACCATAAATAAAAAAAGCTCCTTTTTCTTTAAAAAGTATTTATACAGAGTAATCTGGGGATGAAATATAATTATTCCATCAATTAAAACATCAATAACTAAATATGAATAATTACTTAAAAACTAAAAATGCACAGCTAAAATGTAATATCATTTAATAGTAAATATGTAGATAGTTAATTTAGAAATACATAATTAGGTCAATTACAAGAAACCTTGGTACAAAAATTATAACTACGAATAGTATTTTATTAATACTTTATAAATTATGAAGATTTATATTGAAAACATTTTTAATTGACTCTTTTTTTAACTTTGTATTTTAAACGGAAAGCATTGAGTAATGTTAATCTTGTAATATTATTCCTAGATATTCAACAATCAGTTACAAAAAAGGAATAACCACATTGAAAGATATGAAACTTGCTCTCAATACTTTCCGAAACACGATTTTTTTCCAGATAAAGGGGGAAAAAGTGACAATGCCATAAAAGAAGTTTATTGGGGAGCTAAAAATAATGAAGCAGTGGAATTGCGTTCGCTCATCCGGAATGATTTCATTACTCATGCATAAACGAAAATGAATCATGCGTAGATAATAGCCACTTGAGCCCAACAGTTTTCCAATTGAGTCAATCCGAGTCTACATGCGATGGAGCAATTCTGTCACATGAAAATTTTAACACACTTGTCGTTTCCGATGACCGAATCAATAAGAAAAGAGGGAAGGATAAAAAAAAAATATGCTGGGAATTCAACTTTTAAAGAAGCCACTTGACATTTATGGAAAGATCGCAGTGATGTGGTTTAACTCGCACGGTAGGATATAATTCCTCATAAAAGCTAATCATTTGACAGACATTAAATTTTCGGGCTATTCTTAGATACCTAGAGGATATAAATAGAAGGAAACTCATTAATTTTGCTCTAAATTTCAAAACATTGTACGCCCTGTATTATAACTAATTTATTAAATTCTTAGAAAATTTAATAAATATATTTGAGAATTCGAAGGTAAAAAATTATAAGGATTTATAAATTTTAGAGCAGTTTTATCTCATTAAAAGAAAAAATTTATAAATTACGAAAATGCTTTTTTTAAAAAAAACAGCTGGGATCTCATCACACCTATATATATAAGATATATTAATAACACAATATATACTAGGAAATTTCATTTGTTGATATTAGTATGTGTACACGAATAATAACTTGACAAATTCGAATTCGACGGAACCACTCTAAAAATTTGATTTATTCAGAAATTATAATTAGAATAGGGCCTTAAAAAAGAACAAGAAATAAATTGCTAAATTGTGGGTTAAAATTAGAAGCAAAAATTAAATAGCTAAGTTTCGGGATAAAATTAGAAGCAAACATTATTTTTACTTTGAAAGGGTATTATAAATATAAGTTGCAAGTGGTTTAAAAAATAAATTCTGTGAATTAAAAATCATACAGAATGAAGAATTCGATAAAATAAGCTTAGTAAAAAAATTAATAACTTCTTGGAGCATTATGTAGTCTTTTTTGTCATTATAATTGGCTATGAATCCTCAAAATAAAATATTATGCACAATTAATATATTAAATATCTTTTTTAAGCATGTTATTTTATCTTTTTTTATTTAATAAATTCTAGAGTAAATTAAAAACATCAAAAATTATTCACTCCTGATTGCTTAACATACAAAACACAGTCGCATTTTATTTATTAAGTAAATTCAGAATGGAAAAGTTTTCATACAATTTTATTTCACTTCAAACTAGCTAAAATAAAACAGAAATAAAAATTATATTCTAAAATCATGTCTGCCATTTTCAGACTAGTATTCCCAGTTGGGAATATGTAATTGAAAATTCGTTTTAAAATGTTTTTTTTTAATATAGATTTGGAAAAATGTTTGGCTATAATTGAATGAGTGTTTGATTTTTTTTTGTTCATAAATCTATTTCATACAATAGGGGGATCAGTACAGAAATTATTAAAAGAGGTCTATTCTAGATTTTAAATAATACGAAACAAAAATAAATGATATAAAATTTAGAAATTATCCTGAATTTTTGCTGATACAGTTAGAAAATCTCTTTTAATAATTATATTGATATAATGATGTAAATAAGAAAAACATTGAAATATAAATCATTAAAATTCCATTTTGCTAAACGAAAATATTATCCATTACAATTTTGTGAAATATTTCTCCTATTGTGAATTTCCACTGAAAACGGAAAAAATTATAATCCGTTGTATTTCATGAAGGGTCTTCTATTGTTTTAGAAAAGTAAATCTTTTAATTTTTGGTCTAAAAAACCTTATCTCCTTCCGTAATTTAGCTTCTTTGAATACAGGTATGTTAGTTTAACATTGATTTACCCTATATAACATAATTCTGCAATGACTGTTTGCTTCAGTTTAGTTAACTGAAACATATTCTAGAGCACAAAAAGAAAACGTGCATATAGAAAAACTATGTTAAATTAACTGATTTAATTGTTATATAAGTGGAATTGATGCAGAATTCATTAATTGAATGAAATATTTCTCATATAGCGCCGAAACTTCGTAATGAGAAACAGAAGTAGAATTTATTTCCAAATGTAATCGCGGGATAATTATTAAATATGGCAATATAAGGTAAAATATTTTTTTATAATTAAGCCTATTTTTACTAGGTCATTACAGATGAAACGTTAGTCAGGGTTAAAGTAAATGGTCTTAATTCACTAAAGAATTGAACCAATTTTCCGAATGTAAAACTTCGGATTTTTTAAAATTAATATTTTAATGATTAATATTAGAAGGTGAAATACCCCAATGATAAAATTAAATCTAAATTTGGCCTGTAATGTATAATTGAATGCCTGATAAATTCTGATAATCAACGAATTCAAATATTGAAATTAATTTATCATAAATAAAATTAACCGAAACCGCTATAATGTAAACTGAAATTTTCAGTAAAGTGTTCATTTATAAGTACATACATTTGTTTAATAGAATATTCAAGTAAATACATTCTTCGTAATACTTAACTATAGTTTCATTGTTAAAATTATAACTAAGAGTTTTTTGTGTTATATAATTTTATTTAACTTATTAAGATCTATTTTTAAACAAACGTTTTGAAAATGTATTTAAAAAATCATGCAATCTTCTCAAAATAATTTTTGCATGCGGGATCATCAAAAATAAATGTAAATCAGTATTAAAATAAAATAAACAAAAAAGACAGAAAGTAAACAGAAGTATAGGATGAAAATAAGAAAAGTTCCAAACAAGAAAAATTCTGACAAAATATATAATAAACAACTTTCGGGAACTCAACTGTATTTCTGAACGTTACGGAAATACATCAAACACTAATATCCCACGACGGCAAATAAAGTTGAAAATTACCGTTAAAACAGATCGATGCTTCATTAGAAAATGAAAGAGATCCGAATCGCATAAAAATATATAAGTAACAAATAAGCAAACTGCGTCGACCATCGGTAATGTGTTTTAATTGCTACTCTTTGTATATCCCTTTGATGTTGGTTTATTGCAAATACATTTACACAAGAACTAAAGTATTAGAATTTATTGTTAAATCATATTCTTGGAAAACGATACAAAGATTTTTTTTCAAATAAAATAGAAGTACTTATTTTCAACATTAATATTTTATTTTTTTCTTATATTCACTAAAAGTTTTTATTCTTTAATTTTGAAAGAACAAAAATTGCATTACTACTCTTTAAGTCTTTAACACTCAGTAATTCCAAATGCTTACCGCCACGTACCACAAATATCAAAGATAATAAATATAATCAGAGATAACGAAGAGGAAAATCCAAGAGAAACCTTCATCATTTAATTTTCTTATTTCAGCTATAAAAGATCTGGGAAAAAATAAAAAGAGGGGCGTTAATAAGAATGAAATGAAGAATTTCATTTTAAAAATATGAAAAATATAAAAGAATTTCAATTGGTTTTTTCTACCATAGAAACTCAATTCTGAAATTATTTTGTACTTATTTTATTATGTTCTAATTAAATAAACCAGTAATATTTCTTATTATTTTGTTAAATAAGTAAATTTTATAATTGGGATCTTTAACTAAACATGTTAAGAATATTTTTTTTACTTTTATTTATTAGATTTCATCATTCACTTTCAATTTTTAAAGTATATGTTACACTACGGACATTTTGTTAACTGTATTGTCCACTTTTCTTCAATAATATTGTGTTGAATTACTTCTTAAGAAAAATTTGTCGAATTCATTACTTAACAATATTTATTAATTTCCTTGTATAGATGAAATGGTTTTTCAGTAATGTTTTGCTATTCTTGCCAAAAAAATAAAATAAAAATACTTTAGTAAAATTTAAACTGTACATATATTCTCGAGGGATAAAACCTAAGGTTTCGTTAATGAAAGAATTCTACATTTTAATATTTTTTTACTATTCTAATTTTTTAATGTGTTGTGTGTTTATAATAATTATTTCTTAGAATAAAAATTGAGACAATTATTTTTTATTAATATTATTGATTATCTTCACAAATTTGCAATCATTATTGATATTCTTCCTTTTTAAAAGTCTTCTAATCTAAAATTGTATAAGCATTTTTATAAGCAGTTTAAGTTTGGTTTGGGTATATAGCCATTCCCTTTTTGGTAATTAGAAAATTTTAAGCATTAAATTGATTAATAATTTATCTCCTGTAAAGAAGTAAGGATTATTCTACTGGGAGAAACTTCGATAAAAACTGCAATGAAATAAAATACAGGGTGGCTATAATTAAAGATTCAATTTGAAATGATCATAAAAGGAAAATTGCTGAAACTAATGTTTTCAAACTTGGTAGTAATTTTAAAGTGGTTACAGGAATTTCTTTTTCATCCCCCCCCCCTAAAAAACCTTCAAAAAATAATCCTCAAGGAGAAAATGACTCTGTATGGAATATTTTTAAGCAAAATACGACATTAAGATATTTATTTAAAATGTTTTTAACCGTTTCTGAAACTTGTTACAAAGCATGCTCGATGTGGCGCCCACCGTTTTCTGAAGGAAAACTCAATCGCATTACTACATTCTTATCATATCAGGAGGAATGTTAAGTACATGTCTTTGCATCGCATTTTTCAGTTCTGCCAAATTGTTTAGATTGCCACCGTAAACAATGCTTTCGACATAACATATATTGAACATGCTTTGAAACACGTTTCAGAAACTATTAAACACATTTTGAACCGGTATCTTCACGTCCTATTTTGCTTAACAATATTGACACAGCGCCATTTCACCCTTGGTGAGGAGTTATTAAACTTCTTTTTTGAAAGAAAAAAATCCTATGATAATCTTTAAATTATTACCGAGTTAGATAACATTTAGTCTAGTAGTTTTCCTTTTATGACCATTTCAAAGTGTAACTTTAATTATAACCCCCTTGTATCTTAAATGAATGTATTGCAATCAACTGTAAAAGAGCAAAATATACATCCATTAAGTTCATCCAGAAACTATTAAACGCATTTTACACCGGTGTCCTATTTTGCTTAACAATATTGACACAGCGCCAATTCACGCCTGGTGGTGAGTTATTGAACTTCTTTTTTTAGTAGAAAAAAATCCCATGATTTCCTTTAATTTATTACCGAGTTTGATAACATTTGGTCCAGTAGTTTTCCTTTTATGACCATTTCAAAATGGAACTGCATCTTAGATGCATGTATTGCAACTGTAATACTGCAAAAAAATACCCCAATGTAGTTCTTTAGGAATTTTAACTACACATTTTTATGGAGCAAACCTGATATTCTAGTTTCTGCAAAAGTAGAGTAAAACATACCCCAATGTAGTTCTTTAGGAATTTTAACTACAAATTTTTATGGAGCAAACATGATATGCTAGTTTCTGCAAAAGTAGAGGTGAGTGAGTTGCACTTTTATCCTCACCCCTTCAACGGAGAGAAGAAACAGCAAGGAATCCACCCTTCATTTCCTTTGTCAATTATGTCAGCAAGAAACACTAAATTAAACTTGCGCCGGGTCTTCTCATTCCCAGTTGCCTGATCTTCAATCTTTCGCCAGACTACTGTGTCCCCCACTCCCTCTAATTAGATCAACATCTTTACAATCCAGAGTATTCAAAATTAAATGACTTACATCACAAGAATCTGAAAACGGAAGCATCCCGCGTGTATTCACAAATTTATTCTTATACGTATCAATGATATTTTAGCATTAAATTTGCATTTTTTATCCTTTTATAATTTTTGCGATAGCAAATTTGTTACCGTAAATTCAATCTTAAATTTAATAGTGAGAATCTTCTGTGCTTTTATCCATCTCTCTGTGATCTCGGCAACTTTTTGGCGCAACAACTCTAGTGATTTCCTCTCCGTTAATGAAGCTTGATTTTTTTTACCTGTTTAAGATACATATTGGAAGTCCTATTAGCTCAGTTTCAAATCTTCAATGCCAGAGCACGCTTAGGAAATGAACTGATGGCGATCGAATGAAGTATTTTTTTATTAATCCTTACTCAGGGACTACACATAAACTTAAAAATTTTATATATGCTATTTTCTTTAGCTTGTACAGTAAATAAAATCAAACCGTATTAAACCTATAAAAACAAAGTCTAATAAAACTCTTTGTTTTAAAATTGATCAGATGGTGAAACTAACTTTCTTAGTTCATCATAATCTGTTTAATCTAATCCCTATATTTCAGAATTAATGACTTGTCATAAATCTTTTAAAAAGATAAATTGAGAAATAATATCCATGAGTGAAATTAATCGATATTCTTTGGCTTTTATAGCAATTCATCTTAAACAATGTTAAATAATATTTTACATCATATGTATATTCGATTAAGAAAGATGCTTTTCTAGTAAAAAAACAATGGAAACGGTTTTGTCCTCCCCATGTGTTCGTAAAAATATAATTTTAATTGTAGATAATATAATTTAAGTTTTTATTATTTTATCAATTGCTCAGTTTAAATAAAATTTTAAAAATACCTTAACTTCATTCATTGTTATTTCGATTACCTAGAACAGTCCTCTGTATATTAAAATATTCCGGGGATATTAAAACATAATCTGAATCCCAAGAATTACCGAATGATGTATTCACAACATGGCTTAATATTTAACAATATTCAAGAAGGACTGAAAATTCAAAGATTATTTTTCTTGTCTTAAAATTATAACACAAATATGTTAATATTCTTTTAATAACTCTTTTTATTCGAAATTTTATTTTAAAAAAATTCTTCGAGCATTTTTTGCACTGAAATATAAATTACATTATATTGGAAAAAAATTAACAAAATTACATTTGAATAACATTGAATAATATTTGGAAAAAAAATTGCAAATTCTTCATTTAACATTATTGATCAGTGTTGTGATAAAAATACTGCAAACTTTATATATAAGAATATTAATGTCTCAGTAATCAGATATTCTAAATATTTTGATATAAATTCTTTTCTTGATTCCTTGTTCTATTTGAAAGAAAAACCCGAATTTTGATAAAATATCTCTAGATATAAATATATAAAAAATGAGATCTTGATAAAATCTTCTTTGCTTATTTTCTTTAAAGGGAAAAAATGAATTTTAAAATACTAACTATAATTATAAAAATTTTAATTATTGAAGAATTCTCTATTCCAATTTTTATTAGAAATTATAAATGGATTACAAAATAATTTAAACGGCTTCACAAAAGGAATAAATTTCTCAATATTCCCTATTTTTAAAAGCAATTAATTTTGAACCTTAATCTCATAATTTATTTCAATAGGAAATCTTAATTATGAGCTAAGATCGCTTCTTCTTCGACGTCAAATTACATTCTTAATATAAAATTGCAGAAAATGAGATTAATTAATTTTTTTTCTCAGTTAGACGGATTAATTTCTTTATCGTGTTGTTTCTAGCGCTTCGAAATTGAATGAAATTGCTTTTCATTCCAGAGTTTTGAAAAAAATCAATTTATTCATTTTAGTAGTTTAATAAAAATAGCATTTTTTTATTTTCCTTATTTTTAAATTTATTGTCTTCAATATATTATTTAATTTATTATTATATTTATAATAGAATCTTAATATAGTTTTTTCTCAAATTTTCTATTAGAATTCGTCTCTCAAATTGACGCTTAATAAAATCAAGTGATTATTTGATTATCAATGCATTCTGGTCTGCAGAATGCATTGATAATCATGCAGACAAATTTGCAGAATTTTAAATCTTTAATGTATTAGGAACTAAATGACAGAGTGAATTCAAAATTTTTACTTTTAAAATATAAAAAATACAAAAACAAAACCTTTTGGTGAATGAGAGTGCAAAAAGAACTTGTTCTGAAATTATTATCTGTCTTAAAAAATTGATATATTTCTTTTTCGAAAAGTTCTCTTTCTCGTTGATAATTCTTCTTTAAACGAAGATGAACACATTTAAAAGCGTCGGCAATTGATTCTGTATCAAAAGCTGATGATAATTTTTATTGTGTAGATGGAATTAAATTTCAGTTTGAATAAAGTGAAATTTTTATCTGCAGCATTAAAACAAAATGATTATATTAATTTCCGAATGTGTATTAAAACGGAATAGTTATGTAAACGTGAAAACGATCAGAATCTTTCAGAATATCAGATGTGAAAGCTTAATGAGGCATTTCAAAACTGTTGAATGATTCTGTTAGTTTAATTTTTAATTTCATTTGCTCTGAATTTCCTTTTCCAAACGACATTGCTAACGTGTATATTTTATCATAAAAAAGAAATAAAATATCGAGTATTAAAATGTCCCCTTATTTACAATAAATGTATGCATTTCAAATTATTAATTCTCTAGTAAATACATTTGTATAAAGAATTCTTCGATCTATTTTTATTCAGTTCATTGGGTCAAAATATTCATTATTATTTCTCTATTTTATTATTAAATATATTTTAATTTATTGGATAATATTTTTTTAAATGCATATTCCTTTCAAATTTATCGGAACTGTTGGTGATAAATAATTCGAAACATCTAAATATATCTTTCTAAAGCGACATATGACAGTGTTATTAACGCTAGGAACTTACTTAAACAGTTTTTTTTCGTCATAAATGCTCATAGTTAACTAATCTAACTAACGGAGTGACTTAAGAAAATCTCACTCATATTATTATAATTATTTTTCAATAAAAAATATCACAGCAGTAAGTCTTCCTACTTATGACTCGTTGTGAACATTCTTGGATAGGAAAACCTTATATTTATAAAAGAGTAAAGTGTAATCTTTCTCTCAATTACCTGACGTGTCTCAATTTCCAATTCAACGCACATTCGTCAAGAAGTCCGTGTCTCGAATCCCGGAGATTTCCCAATTGGTTACAGCAAATACTAAGAATTTTCTCAAAAAATAAAGATTGTAATTGGGAAGAGGAACATCGCTAATGCAATCGAAACTGCATTTCTTTACGTCACCCTGCACAGTTGATTTTTTAGTTTTGTTTTCATTTCGGAACTCCGACGGTAATTGAGAGTTCTAAATATCTGCGAAAACTTTGGAAACTTACTTTAATGTAATTGAAGTTAGTCAAGAAAAAAGTAGACCTTCATTTGTAGAACTACTGCCGAAGATTAAATTCTTATATAAATAAGGAAAAATAATTTCGTACAAGTGATCTTTGTAAATCGAAGAAATGTGATACTGACATGAAATGAAACATAGGAATGTTTCTTTAAACTTAGTACGTTTCTCTCTCCTTACATATACCATAATTAATTGCAACATTTCTGACCGAAGAAATTTATTGACTTTATTTTATTGAAATGTCCTTAGAGTTTATTTCCATTTATTACGTTCCAGAATAATTATAAGCAATTTGTAAGACAAATAAGTATCATTCAATAATACTCTTAATTCTTGGACTCAAAGGATATTATAGTTTTTAAAAAAATTTCAGTTTTTAGATATTGTAAAATCCCGTAATAAGTCGTGGAAGCATATAAAATATTATTGCCCTTTAAGTATATTTTTTTAATCCATATTTTAGTCCAAAAATTATTTATAACCAATTTTTGTAATTTTTTATTATGAAGAATATTAATTGGGAGTGCTAAAAATTTCTGAAAAATTTGGAAATTTTCATTTATACAATTATTAGTTGAGAAAGTTTTAAGCCTTTCTTTACAGAGCTATTGTCGTAGATTAAAATGTGAGTTTTGGGTTAATAACGTTTTTCAATAATTAAAGAAATAAAATACACACACACGCTCTCTCTCTCTCTCTCTCTCTCTCTCTCTCTCTCTCTCACACACACACACACACACACACACACACACACACACACACACACAC
>JAOUZG010016587.1:10832837-10843584 GCA_026289955.1 Argiope argentata | reverse complement strand
CACACACACACACACACACACACACACACACACACACACACACACACACTTGAAGGATCGTTTCTTTCATAAATTATAATGAAGTGCAAAAAAACAATCACCTTTTCTACCAGAAAAAACGTTTTATTTAATTAACTTTAACTTTATTTGGTTCAATAGAAAATTAAATGAGACTTCAATTTTAGTTACTATAGCATAAAAGGAATTTCATTAATTTAGGAGGAAACTAATGCTCATGCAATGAAACGTTTGCTTTAGCGATTTTAGAATATTTTGCAATTCAGTCTAAACATTGAATATTTTGAGCTTTCTAAATACAATAAACTTATTAACATTTTTAAACCAAGAAGTTTCACAATCATTACCTACAATATGCATAATGTTTATTATATGCCCTTTCTTCGAAACTAAATGTCAAATTTAACAAGAAAAAGGTACTTCTTATCTGTAGTTTAAATATTATAGATTTTTTAAAATTTAAATGCATCCTGTTTAATAGACTTCAACATCACAAAATAAACTTCAAAAATCCCTCAATTATGATGGAAAATTTATATTCTTTGCTAAGCAATATCATTAATTTGTTTAACCAATTCTAAATTGATAAGAGGATCTAACGCGTTTGAATACTCTGAATATACTATTAAGATATCAGAGAGAAAATATTCATGGAATTTTTAAGAAATCCTATATTAGAAAAAATAGATTTTTTTTGTCTAACTACTTGAAACCCTACGGTTAATTACAGCAGGGAATGCATGAAAAATTTAAAAACTTATTTATTTCTAATATGGAGTAAAGGAATTTTGTAAAAGGAGATCGATAGATATTTTTCGTATATCTCAAATAATAATGGTACCATTAAGGACGTTTCATCACTAACTTTTAAAAGGTCTATATTATATTATTTTTAAAAAATTTTCTTCTTAGCCCTACTTTGATAACTTATTGTAGTTTTAGTGTGTTTATTTTCTTTGCTGAAAATCTTTCTATTTTAGTTATCTACATTTCTAAGATATAATTTAATAATGATATTCTGCAAAGAAATAAACAATATGACCGATTCGAAATGCATTTAAAATTCGAACAGTATAAACTGTTTATATTTTAATTCTATTTTTTAACTTCATAAAATATCTTTTTTGTGTATCTAGTCAAATTAAAGCTTTTAAATTCTTCAAATACAAAGTACTGATTCAGCAGTAATTGTTTGTTATTAAGGTATGAAAGAGCAACAGTATTCATATAATTAAAAAAACATTTTATAAATTGCTTAACAATTAAATTTTATTTCACTTATTTAATATTTAAAATTGAGCAATTAAATTTAGAACTTTATCAATTTATACTCTAATTATTTCAGAGTATAGACATCTGAGAAGAAAAAGAAACCATGGACAAAAGGATGTTTTAATATACCTTATCAGAATTAAACAACAGTTTAAGTTTAAAAGTATAATTTGACTTTTCTTTTAGAAGCATATAATTTCAAAAAAATATTTATAATGATCAGTAAACCTCTATGATAGTAAAACTGGAAATTATTTGAAGAATTAAATTGCATTATAAAGATTTTTTTATTTTTAAAATCATAAGGTATATACTTTCAACTACAACAAACTTAAAAGTATTTCAATACAACCGAGAATTGCAAGCTAAAGGGATTTGAACAAAATGCATAGTTATAAAATATGCATGTTATATTTTAGAGAGTGAGAGCTTTTACAAGAAAAGGAAGATTTCTCACATCGCTTTAGATTTATTTAAATACGATAAATATTCCGATCATAACATATTCTTCCACATAGAATTTTAAACAGTGAATTTCAATTTTTTATACTTTTCATAAAAAGAGAAGAAAGGACCAGTAGTATTTAGTTATATAAAAATACAAAAGAATTTTAAAATGCGCATATTTTAAGTATTAAAATGCCAAAGGTAACAATGATACCTGAATTTTTAATGCTATGTTGCTTTTAATCTCAATGTTTTTTTCTTATTTTTGGAATATTTGGAAACAGTAAAAAAATATTAGGAGAAACCATTAAAATCAATCTCATTGAAAAGTTACAAAAGATATTCGGCAAAAGATTTTGGAATTAGCAATTCGACAAAATGAGTTAGTTTAGTAATTATGCGTTATTATTATTAGTTAACATTAACTAAATTATATGGGATAGTAATAGAATAATGCATAAAAACATGAGCTGTATAAAGGCTTATCCGTTACTTCATTAAACATTCTTACTCAGTTATTAAATCTAGAGCAACATCCACATACGTATAACATTTCTGCGCTACAGAAATTAATTTAATGATTAGTCTATCCATGAGATTTATTGAGTCTATCAGCTTTCAGGTCATTGTTCAAATAGATTTTAGGCTTTTGTTACACTTTTAATGATAATACAGGCTTACATACTCTGTGTTAAAATTATGTAGAAAACAACAAAAGCAAGAAGCTTTTATAACTTATATAAATAATTTTTAAGGCCTTCTAAATTTGAAATTTAAAATAATTTATAATAATTTTATAAGCGTCGAAGTTATTTTAAGCCTCATTGTGCTTTAAAACATGTCATTGAAATTTAAGAAAATAAAGCTCATTTGAACCCTTTGAATTCTTTAAGGAATGATTAGAAATGATATATTATGAGGTCTTAACATTTTACAATTTATATCTTGTCGAATAATGATTTATTATTTTACCGAATTATTACTAAAGGATTTTTCTGTTATAAAAGGTTCCAACACCTGGAGAAATAATTAATAGAAAGTAAAACCTATATTATAGTTCAGCGTGAGGAATAATTATCTACTTTGAGATCGGCCATTAAAAATTACTAATTTAACACCTGCAGCTAGACAAGAAATTAAGAGTGAAATCTCAGTTTTATCTTAGATGAAACTATCTTGTAAGTTCTCTTATATACTGTAACCGAATTAAAGGATCTCAGAATCTACATGTAGAAGTAGTGAATATATGGATTGCTGAATTTAATTAAAATTATAATGTAACAAGTTGGCACGAATTGTAGGCCAAGAAGGCTAAATGGACTTCAGTTATTCATTTAGCGGGCAATCACCTGCAAAGTGCTAGTCTCCCCCCACGAGATCCTTTCTAAGTAGATAGGAGAGGAAGTTGGGTTGATTTCGCTCTCTCATTTACAAATGAAAATGATGTTTCTATTTGGACGCGCTACATCACCATTAACATAGTGGGAGAGCAACAAGCCAAGGAAGATGCAATTATGCACATAGATAGGTCGTTGGCTCAGCTACCATACGAAAGTTATGTAAAGAATGGAGATTTAATGAGATTTCGGGGAAGTTTGTGGAGACAAGGGGGCGTCTCAGAATTCAGAGACAGAATTGTAGGAAAATGTCATTATGCCTATCATGCTATGCTTTAATATAAAAATTGTCGCTAAAAATACGCTTTGAAGGAAACGATATTCCTCCCACCGAATCAAGGAAAAAGAAGTAATCCATTTGTATTGCAATTTTAGATGCAAAAAAATACTAAATGAATATGTAAATGATTAAGAATTCACATCGAAAGAATGAATGCATAGCTCCTCCGTGCACCGTATTTGTGCTGGATTGATGCAGATATAAAAAGTAAATAGTGTTTTGAGTAACAAAATCTCAATTTTCCTTCCATTTTTAACAAAAGGAATTAGGATCACGGCTAATACTTTATTTTGATGTTTGTAGAAGCTCGTGAATAATGAATCAATGAAAAATCAATCCAATGTATTGCACATATCTATTTTGAAGAAAAGTCTTAATGAATTGTCAATATTATAATTTAGTAATTAGTAATATAATTAAATAATATTGTTTGTTTTTTGTACCATATTTCAATTTTTTTTGATCATCAATGAAGAAATACATTTCAAAACCATTTGATTAACTAGTTAATTGTCTTTTGGTGCTAAAATATCTACTTTATACCGTTCAAAGAAAATTAAAAACCAAAAATGCATTTTTCCAAAGAACGTTTACTACAATTATTACATTACTGACAGATAACAGACTTCGTCACAACTGTATTCGTGAATATAAATTCGCTACAATCAAGATTAAATGATTTTGGTGACTTTTTATTCTAATTTGGTCCCAAAGTCTTATGAGTCGATATAACGAAACTCTGGTATGAGATGACTCATTATTTCAGTTATTTTCTATTTTATGAAGACTTAGCAATTTTCACGGAGATTTTCAAAATGTTAGTTATTCATAATATATTCTTTTACTGTTTATTTAATATATATGATGCTATATTTGTATCAATATAACAAGCCTGTAGTATAAGTAACAGTTTTAGATGTACAGGTTACTTTAGTTGAATACTCTGGACAAATTGGAGCCTTTTATTCACTATCCAAACTTTTCTAGCTCTACACTTTGTGACTAAACACAATTTTATTTTTTTATGTTACAATATCTTTAAAGCTTTAATAGGTTAACACATAAGGTAACATTTTTTTATTTTGAAAATTGTACAAAATTCTTGAATTTTTGTGAAATAAGGTGTTATATCTAAGAAGGCAGAGTACACATTGATTGAAATAGCCTCATATTTAAAAAAATCATCATGATCTGGAAAGAAATTTCTATCCTTCAAATAAAACAGATTTAGAGCAAATAAGGATTCCCTTTTCTTAAAAGTATAAGATATCATCATCAGTTATACATTTTGCTTTATAACTTCATGAAACCTATATTGCATTGATTTACTATAGTCTGTGCATCAATTTTGCTGTCATCCTAACCTGCATTCAAGAGTATGACTCTTGTTTTGATTAGTCATATAAGAAATTAGCAACCTAATAAGCTTTTAATGAATCGCTTAACCAAAATTAATCTAAATTCTAAAATATTTTACCTTTAATAATAAAATGGTCTTTTAAAAGGATAAATCTTCCAAAATACTTGCATATTCTCCTGTTGGGATAATTTTCGGACATCTTATGATCGACTTGATGGCGTACGAAATGCGCCTCAGAGCAGTTTGCATTTCAAGTGTTCAAGTGTGACCGGATGGGACAAACTGTTTCAAGATCAGTATGAGCCATTGGAACAAGATAGGGGAATTGCTAATTAGAGATTAGATAGTTTGTGGCACTTCACTTTCGTCGGCATTTATTCGGCTAAACAATACATACCCATCGATGCTCTCTATATGCGACCCTGTGGCGAGTTCTTAATTACAATGCGTTTCCAAGCATAATCAAATGAGTCAAAGTCATCTGCTTGTTTTTGGATTTATCTTTTATCTAACGGATATTTCATCTGATTATAATAGGTCAAAATAAATTATTTGGAAGATTCATCAGAATTTGAACAGCTAAATTTATAAATTTTGTTGCATATTGAATGTCAATTAAAATTTCAGTAACGGTAAACAAAGAAACTCTGATTTTTACACTCAGTTTTTAAATAAATAATTCAATTTCTTGATAACGATTATAGTTTCCCATAGGAATGCAAATCTTTAAAAAATATTTCAAGAAAATTTAAAAAGAAGGTTAAAGAATGTTAATCAGAAGTAGAGTGAGAATTGCCGGATTTATCATTAGACCCTTATTTAAGACAACGAGATCTGCTTTACAGATCCTTGTACATATATATTGAGACGTTAACTAAAACTAAGAAAAATATTTATCTATTAAGAGTATATGCAAAGGTTCAGTAAAGACTTAATTAGTATCAGTTTCATGTTTGCTTACTATTCAAAGGTGGAATAGCCATAGATTTTAAAAAATAATGTTTGATGATAATAATTCTTTGGAAACTCGTTGAAACGTTCATTCTTTCTTTGGAAACTCGTTGAAAAATTTATTCTTTCTTTGGAAACTCGTGGAAACGTTCTTTCTTTGGAAACTTGCGGTTTCCCACAAAAATAAAACATGCTTCCTACATGCATCATAATGACTGACGAAGCCTCAGTATTTCATTTATACTAATAAAAAGTATGTTAAATAACAAATTTTATAAGGCCCCTTCAATATTTCAATGAAATTTGATATAAATAACATATTTTCCTTTAAAAGATTAATTTATCATTTTATAAATGTTTAGAAACTATACCCTATGGATGAAATTCACTGAGGTTTCTTTAGCTAAATTTTGTCTATTTCTCATGAACGTCATCTTAACCATGTACCGCAATCTCCTTTGCGTGTCGTTACCTTTTAACTTTCAATCGCGTGCACCAAATAGTCTCATTACACTGAAAGACGAATATCACCAGTTCTCTCTTATTATCTGAGATTTAATTTAAGGACAAGGCAGATAAAATATTGACGAGAAAATCGAAGGGATTTAAAGAATTTCTTTCGCGTTTGGTTTAAGCGAATTTTTTTTCCTTTGAGATGCAGGATGATATATTTAATGATAATGGAGAAAATTTATTAGAAGAGATGATTTTGACAGTTTTTAAACCAATATTTTCTTTCTTTTCTCCTGTAAGTAGTTAAAGTTTTGGGTATACCACTCAATATCCTAGACTTGCTTCGACTTCATTCATATGGAAAATAAATTATGCTTTAACGAAGTTAAGCCCAGACAATAATATCCTGTAATTAACCAACATTTTCACATTTTAATGCATGTTTTAGAAATGTTCTTCTTTCTAATTAGCAAATTCTTCAAAACAAAACAAAATTGAAAAGAGAAAGCTTTAATTAAATCTTTATTCAGCTCATATAAAGAATCTAACTTAAACTTTATTACTCAAAAAGTACTTATAAAGTAACTATGTTGCTAACTATAAAGTTAAATCCGAGTTATATTATTTATATTTTATTACTAGTGATAGAAATTTTACCCTTATTTACTGACAAACAGCCCATTCAGCTATTTTGATTTATTTTTGCTCTGTCGTTTCAATGCCAAAACACTTCTTGAGAAATATTATTGTACTGAAAAATTTTTGATCAAAGGCACGCAGTGTTAATTTATAATTAACATGCCTCATGATGATAATAATGAGAGATTTAATATAAAACAGATAAAAAATTAATTAGTGTTGTTTAATAAATTTACATGATACAAAAAATTACTCGCCTTCTAAAAAAATAGTGCTGTTAAAAAATTGTGAGTACATAATTCAAATCGTACATAAATTGCTCATGCTTATTTAATGTTTGACAAAAATGTTTTTTGGGGGGAGGGTATTAGACTAATAAGATTTAATTTCATCTTCATATTTTAATAGCAGGAGGAAGAAATAAGTGCTGATTATATCTAAAAATTTAGAAAAATTCATAAATTACAGGACAAGGCCGACATCATAATTACCTGTCTTTTTATCAGCAGTTTCATTTTCATATTTTAATAGCAGGACGAAGAAATAAATGTTGATTTTTTCTCAAAATTTAGAAAAATTCAAAAAGGACAGGACAAGGCCGACATCATAATTATCTGTATTTTTATCACCAATTTTTGATAATTCATTGACCTGGTCTAAGAAAAATATTCTGTCTGCTTTATACCTTATAAGTAAGACATAAAGTGCTTCTTGCTTGAGAAATTCCATTTTCATTTATTGCCAAAAAACCATTTTTAGGCTGTAAATCCTCTTTTCTTTTGACCTCAAATCCGTCATCCTTCTTTTCTTTATCTGTCAAAAGTATCTCACAAACTAATCGTCCAAGGCCCTGATTTGGAATTTCCCCAGAAGAAATTAATCCCGACCTGGAATCAGTAGCCAGTCTGCTAGCAGCAGATGCTCAGAAAGCCGATTTCCCGAAGGGGAACAGTAATGTAATTTCGTTAGGGGTTGAAAAGCTGCCTCTTGCCACTAAGTTTCCAATGACAGACAGTATTTGCACCTGGAGTCTATTTCAGGATGGGGAGCTATAAAACGATATACTGCTTATTTCGCAACTGAAAGTCTGGTGTGAATTACGTTTTACCTCTGAATTTAGAAAGAAATTAATGAACACGTAATCGAGAGCTTATAATAATCATATAAAGTGCAATGATTTTATAACTTTAATGGGGCATTGGCCTTTAAGATGGT
This sequence comes from Argiope argentata, assembly GCA_026289955.1. NCBI lineage: Eukaryota > Metazoa > Arthropoda > Arachnida > Araneae > Araneidae > Argiope > Argiope argentata. Next base: position 10,835,552 of record JAOUZG010016587.1, on the reverse strand, counting down.
AGAAACATGAAGTTTTATTTTTATCTTTTCCTCACCAAAAAAATATGTGTTTATATTCAACTAAAATAGGGTTATATAATATATTGTTCAATAAAATGAATATTTCAAAGGCCAAGAATAAAAAGCACATTGTGATTACTCTCCTCAAAAAATATTATAATTAGATTTAAATATTTTTGAAACGTTTCAGGTTTTTTAATTTATAAAGAAATTAAAATAATTGATGATAAAAAATTCTGTAAATTTTATCGGTATGCATTTTATATTCCGATGTTTTTTAGATAGCTAAAAGTCAATAGCATATCCGAAAAACCTAAAATCAGTATGCGCGGGTAAAAATATTTTTTTTAAATTATAATTCAATTGTAATTACAAAATTATACACAGTTTTATTCTAAATAAATTTATATTATGTAATAAAGAAAAAGTAATAGAAAAAATAAAAATCAAATTGTCTGGAATATTTTGAATTTTTTTTTAATTATACATATTTTTTAATTTTTAAAAATTAATACTTTGCTTTAAAACTTTTTTTAAAAAGTTGACGCATTAATATTTTAATACATATGCCTAAAAAATCTCATACCTCTAAACGAAAAATTCGCCAAAATGTCTATATATATCTATATCTATCTATCTATCCATCTATCTATCTATATATATATATATATAATATAATATAAATATATTTATATATATATATATAAACCCCTTACCTTCTAAAGGATTTTATCGGCAATAATTGGACTTTACTTCCTAATAATATGATGGTAAGAAAATAATAAGCTATGTTTGGATCCCAAATAATTATTACTAATTAAAAAATATTCGAAATACTTACTGAATTCCATGATAATTAATCCCGTTTTCTCCTCATACTTATTTGAACATACAAAATGATTGCTTGGGTAATACACAATTCTGTTAATTCCATTTCAAATTTCACAAATATCTTTTTTCAACACAGATAATGAAATTCATGAATCCTTAAAATCAGTTTTGAAATTAAATAATTAAAAAGGCTTAGCAGAAATTTCATTACATATTTGAAATGCTAAAAATTCATTCGCATCTTTGAGTGTTCACGTTCACACATATGCGAATATAAAGATAAACAAACGATTAGTCATTTATAAGATTTTACTTAAAATTGCAATACAACTTTACAAATAGAAAGTTAAAACTGAATACCAATTTACCTAGCTCTTTATGATTTATAGTTATAATTCTCATATTTACCCAAGTAGGCAGTCAGACAAACTTTATTTGATTGAATTACTCCAAAATTTGATTTACATCTAGATAATGTGTGTTAAAACCACATTCTAAATGCTATATGTCTGGCTGATAGAGAAGTCAGATATAATTCTAGATATCCTTTTTGGGAATCAAGTCCTGAAAAGTGGAGATTTGTTAAAAACTCAAATCAGATTTTTTTTTATTACAATACGTTTCTCTTTCTGCTTTTCAATATACGTACACACGAAAATGAAAAGCATAAAATTTTGATAGATATTTATATACAACAAACTTAAAAAAAGCATAGTCATACAATTATGCTAAGCAGAAGTTTAATAAATTTTATGTTACAGAACTGCAAAGGAAAGACTAATGTTAAATATTCATGGCTAATAATATTTCTAAAACTTAAAAATCTGTAACTTTACCAATAACCTTTAAATTAATGACTTTTAAAGAGATTTATATGTAATATTATATACAAATTATATAGCTAAACAATGAACAATTTTTATTATTAAGGATTTAAAAAAAACATATTTACTTCTTAGATAAAAAATATCGATATAGTCAGATAATTGATTTCTTTGAAAAAATTCTCATGTCTTTTATATGATTTGTGAGTACTTATTTTTTTTCTGAAAGTAGTAACGCAAATTTATTCGGTAATTAAAAAAGAGGAATAACGATAAGCACATATTTTTATTTCTTTTAATAGCTAGTGAGGTATATTATCAATAGTTCAAAAAATCCACAAACGTAATTATATTATTAATTCAGATGAAAATGCATCCCATCAAAGTACATTTAGGATTATGCATAAGTAATTTGAAAAATTAAAGATTTTCAGATAAAATATATTAAAAATATTTTTCAACATTTATTTTAAACTGTATAAAGTAAATTTGAGTAAGAATTAATACACAAAGTGATTGATGTGAGGAATTAAAAACATTACGAATTAAATTTGATTCTCATGATATATTTTAGTAAATAAAAGAATGACGAGAGAACGCTTATTTTTCCCTTTTAAGAATACAAAAATAATAAATTAATAAACTAAGTTAAATAAAAAAAAACAGATAAGAATACTACCATAATTTGGAAATATGTATTATTGTGACTTCTTAATTTTTTTTTCATTTTAATATAAAGCATACTTTTACTGACTTAACAGGAAAATTTAATTTAAAAAAATTCTAGTAACTGGTTATGAGTTTTTATAAACTTTCTTAGAATGTAAATCTGCATCAAAATATTTTCTTTTATTCATTAAATGTTGATAAATAAATAATTTTGTGACATTTACTGCATCTTAAACTGATGACCATAAACTAGAAAACTCTAAAGAACATTATTATTCGTTACAATATTTTATATCATTTCGACTGGACAAAAGATATCAGTAGTTTTTTTTTTCGCTTAAAACAACAAAGAGTTACACATGCCCATAACTTTCTTAGATACATTTGATCT
>JAOUZG010016587.1:10813881-10832437 GCA_026289955.1 Argiope argentata | reverse complement strand
AAAGATAGAATAGAGGATGCTGTTATTTTAGAAAATTTGAAAATTAATTATAAATATAAAATTTATATTATTTTTTAATATGTCTGATTGATAATTAAACAAATCTATTTCCACTGTGAAATAATTTTTTTCAGCGCTTTATTAATTCATGCAATAAAGGGTTAAAATTTATTGTTATAAATAGATCTCAAATCTTCTAAAATAACAGCATCACTCTATTCTATCTTTTATATTAAAACACATATATTCAGTGCCAAACAAAAGTGGAAAAAAGGGACAAATTATAAATACAAAGAAAGAAAAAAATATCATAATAAATAGCCTTAAAAAGTAGCTTATTGTTTTCAATGTTAAAAAATATTCTATTTTTAATAAATTAATTAATCTCTTACTTTTTTATTCGATTTCCTCATGAAGTGTATATACACATGGAGATTCCATGTGTGTGTACAACATATTTTTTTATATAACTGAAGAAGATATTTCTGGGTAGTGCTTTCTTATGAGGTTTCAGTTTTGATTTTAAAGAAAAGAAAAACTTGTTTTCAATTCTCGTGTTACCTACATTTTTTATTTTATCTGCATTTGATGACTATGTATTCATTTTCAATGCATGCTAAAATTTATTGCTGAAGTGATTTCATTCAATTTAAATCATTCAAAACTTTCAAAACAGAATTTCCAAAACTGTTTTTATAATTTAAGAAGTGAAAAATTGGATTCTCTGAACAATATTTAATTGTGTTTGTATATTTGCTTGATATTAATTAAAACTTTCGATTTTTTTAATAGAAATTCCATTTTCGATGAGATTACGCTATCATACAAAAATAGATTTCTGGTATTTTTTAAATTCGTTTTCTCAAGTATTTATAACAGAAATAATAATTTTTCTCCGTAAATAAGTATAAAATTCACTTTATTACCATAAAAAGAGAGAAATTTTCTCAAAACATCTTTTAGTTTTTAAATATATGATAAGGAGAATAAAATTATTCCTGTAAAATGCTCAAAACATGAAAAATGAATGATAATAGGAAATAAAGTACCTTGAATAAGAGTAAACATAAAGTATAATGGAAAACTTCAAAGTTAATTAAAAATGAAAACTTGTTATAGATTAACATCTATGAATGCTACTGTTGTGTACGACGAAACCAAATGAATGATCTAATTATTTTTTATTTAATATAATCATCAAATATTTTATTACGAAATTGCCTGTCGTGAAATAGCGTCAAAAAAGAAATAGGAAATATTTCATAAGAATTGAAACTTTATCAAATTGAGCTTTGTTCCCATATAACAAAAATAATTCAATTATTCGTTTTAGATCATAGCTTGTTTCCTGTTGTCAAAGCATTCCACAATGAAATCAAGTTACAATAGATTTATAGTTTAAACATTCATTTATTGTTTTGGTTTATATTTTTATATAGTTTATAATAATGAAGTTTTCCTACTGCGAGCAAAATAATTATTAAATTTGAAAGCGAACGCACTCGGAAATATCTGTTAATTAAATTTTGTTCTGAGTCATTAATATTGCAAGAAATACAGTTTTATTAAATTATCATGAGTATAATTAAATATATTAATTAACACGATTAATACGAGGAACAAATAACGATAATTAATATTGAATTTCCTGACTGAAACTCGTGGCTATAAATCAAAACAAATATCTGATAGCTTTTGCCTTTTCCATGACATTAAAAACAAGATAATTTTCTTTTAAATGCATTAATATGTTGTACTGCTACAAAATAAAACAAAAGGCTTACCCATTTCACTAATAATTATTCGGTTCATTTATTACCTGACATACTTTACTTTCTAAATTAGATTAACATATAAATATCTATAAAACACTGCCTATTTAAAACGCATTGCGTCTCTTTTATTTAAATATTTTCAATATACGCAGTGAAAAATTATTCTTATCTTTTTATATGTAAAATGTCTAGACGTTACATTGAAAATTTATGTGTTATATTAGATTATATCTTTCAGAAGTGGATACTTTTGGTATTTGTTTAAACTCTTATTTTATATTGCAAGACCCAGTTTTTGAAAGAACTTCTTCAAGCCGGTTATCTCAAATTCAGAAAGGTACCAAAAGAGTATTTTAGACCTGCAGCTAAAGTCACTGGTTGCAAGTAGACACAATAACCCGCCTGCATTCTTCTCTCCAAGATCTACTGTGGTTCATTTAACTTTAAGAATAATCAATTTGAAAGCGTATCAGCCAGTACAACGTAACATGATTTTTAAACCAGGTTAAACTTTCTTTCTTTCATCGGTTAACCACGATCGGTTTATCACAAGCGGGTGGGAAAAGGAGGACATCGAAAGAAACTGGCACGGAAAATATTGTGGGCCCAACTTCTTTCTCTCAACCGTATATCCATATATTGATTCCCCGGAATTTTCCGTTGGCTTTGTGCTGCCGTTCGGCAACCGGGAACACAAGAAACATATTTCAGAAAGGATAGAGGGGGTTCTCCTTTTCCTTTTACCATTTCAGAGCCGCAGTAGTAAATTGCTCGCCGAGCTAACTTCCGTATTTGCCTTTCCTTTCGCCAGAGCCTGATTGAAGGCTCTTCGAGCTATAGTAACGATAGGACTTTACGTGAGAAAATGACCATGGACAAACACAAATGTTTTCAATCGGGGTTCTTTGTGGATGAGTGCACTTCTAAAGATAAAAAAAGAATTCATGCTAACCCATGGTGGCTGTTGCATTTTCATTTCAAAGAGACATAACGAAGAAATAACCCGTGGGACGTTTTCTCATCAAACCAATGAAATGTATTTGACACCATCTGATATATATATAAATGAATTTTTGTTGGTTTTCATTTTATGCGCTGCTATACTTTTCATTCGATTGCAATAAAACTTTGCCAATTTATTGTTTGCACTCGCACAGAGGTTATAGACATAGTACAATCATTATATCTACATCTAATATTTAAAAATGAATTTTTGTTTGTTCATTTTTTATGCGCTGCTGTACTGATCATCCAATTGCGATAAAACTTTGCCAATTTTTATTGCTTGTTCTTACAAGAAGTTTTTTGGCAAAGTACAATTGTTATATCTAATACTGGACCTTGAAAATCTTGGTTTGTTACATGGGCAGCTGCATGTTGGATATCAAGAGTCGAACAGCCAAGAAATTTACTATTAATTATTATTGTTATTGTTGACGGAAAATAGTATTGTCTACCGTAAAACCCTTAAAAACTAAAGTAGAAAAAATAGAATAAATATTATTTATACTTCTAATCAATATTATTTATGTATCATTAAATTTCAATGAATAAATATTATTATATATCATTGAATTAACCATTTTAAAATAAATATTATATATCATTAAATTAACCATATAAAAATAAATATTATTTGCATATCATTAAATTACAATAATTGCACTCATTACAATAAGAAAATAAATATAATTCTTTCTATCAATTTTAATTAAACAAGACAGTCATTTCAAATTTTAAGTGATATTTTCAAAATTATTTCTTCCATGGCAGTAACATGCCGGGTATCAGCTAGTGGGAAATAAATACTCAATTTATATAAGAACGTATTTATAAATGTATAATAAAGATATGTAACAGCGGAATGTTTAGCTGCGGATAAAAATAATTCAAATGTTAGAAATAAAATTTTCTTAGAAAAAAATAAACGAACAAATTAATACCATAAAGACATTCTCTATTAATGAAATTTTCAGTTATATCTGTTTTGAGAAGAAAACCAGAATATTATGTTATTCCTTCAGCTCTTTCGATTTGTTGTCGGAAAGTTCTATCACAGAGAAAGCAGTTGTATTGAAGTATATAAATTGCAAATATGAATTTAAAAACTACTAACTAATTAATTAATTAGTTAATGTAGGAATCAACTACATAATTTATTGTCTCTTAGAATGGATTTTATTGGTTACGTGTTTTGAAAACCGAGAACGTATTTCAAAACTGTAATCATTCCGTAGAAAATTATGTCATTATTTCAGCGAGAACATATTAATAATATTAATAACAAATGTGATTTAATTACATTGCTTTTTATTTAAAAAGAATAAAGTTATCCAAACTTCAATAAAGGCAAGGTTTTTCTCTTGATAATGTAATGAAGCTTCATAACAATGCTGAACGCCAATCTTATCACCAATGATTTTACAATGATTCACGATAATATTATAGTGCTGATTCCTAATATGATAATGTTTTAATAATATTGATTTAAGTTATTCCTTATTACAGTGGTAATATATACACAGTATTAAAATTGCTTTCAAATGTAAGTAGACAAAATTAACAAAAAATAACAAAATTAGACTGAGCAATTATTAACTTAAATAATAATCAAGCAGGAGCAATAAATAATTTAAATAATAATCAATAAGAAACAATAAATAACTTAAATAATAATCAATCAAGAGCAATAAATAATCTTGAAGAATAAGTAATCTAGGAATTAGAAGATAAAGCAGAAGTCACGTCTTTCTAATGATATTCTTAATCAAGTGCAAGTTAAATAATAAAGTAAACAATATTATAAATAAGGATAATATAAGGTAAATATTATAATAAGGGTTAAATATTAAGGTAAACAATATTATAATAACAAATTATAAATATTATAAATAAAATGAAATAAAGAAACAAATTTTAACAATTTAAAATAGATAAATTGTAATCAAGAGTAACAAGAATAATTGTACGCAAAAAAAAAATTACATAATGATATTAAATTAAGAGCAATGAAATGTTTTAAAGAGTTTTTTGTTGAAAGTTTTTAAATAAATTATTGTTATGTGCAGCACAATATTCGTGTTGGGGGCTACAACGCTAGTATACTATCATAGTGGAACCTCCCTAATTATCCTCCACTAAAACAAACAGATTATATCGAAATTGCTTAAAATAACTAATTATAAAATGCCCGATTGTCATCACATTAAAATCCCCAGTTTCAAAACTTTAAAGCATAGTTTGCATTAATTTTTTGTGATTCAATGCTTTATGGTTACACAAACTTTCTTAATATCTAAGATGAAAAATGAAAGTAGAAGATATATTCGTACATGTTGAAAATTCGGAGAAAGAATTTTAAGAATTTGGAGACCATAAAAAATCTCTGCTTGTAACCCTTCATTGCTCCAATTTAGAAAACTTCTAAAAAGTAACAAATGTATCTAAAGTGAAAAATATGAAATCATCAATATCTTTATGAAGTGTCCTTAGGAGTGATTTCATAAGATTAAGCTTTATATGGGTTGTGTAGAGAATTAATTTGTTTCTAGCAACCTATTTCAGTTTGATAATATTGTCTGGACCAAAAGTCATCATTTATCTTAAACATTGTTTGTTTTACCGATGATATTCGTGTGTCCTTCTACTTCACAAGGAAATGAAACTGAATACTTTAGCGTATGCGCTTTGTTGTCCCGATAAAAAGTTAACCATCATTAGATCAACACAAATGGTCCATTGATGTTCCTGATAACCCAGATCTATAAAGCTATTTGAACATTTTTATTTACTTTGTTCTGTTCCACAAAATGAACAGCTGGCAGTGGAAAACTGTGATTGTTGTCATGCAATGCCCTCCGAATTATGGCGCATTTTTTAAGGAAAATAGCTACAGATGATCTTTAGAAACTGCTCAAACAAATATTTTCTTTATTACCATATAAATAATACGCAATGAACTACCCGTGAACTTTATTTAATATAATAGAAAAATTACGGTAGTGATAAAACTTTATGTGAGGTAAAGATCTTTAACAAACATAATTTTTTCTTTCAGTAATCTATGAGGAATGGTAGATTAACATTAATGATCTGAATTTTTATTGTTACAGAAACCTTTAACAGTTGAATACTATCATTTATTATTACCAAAAAATTTCAACATAAAAAGCTCATAAATACTATTTATTACGCATGCACGCGTTATCTATCATAAAAATTATTCGAAAAAACTTCTTAGTTTGAAAATAGTGTCTGCATTCAAATTCCAACGTTTCACCATTTCAAGCGTTTCCTCATTTCCTTATACTAAGTAGAATGAATCAATTAAAAAGAGTTATTTGAACAATTTATATTAGTGCAAATAAATAAATCTATAAAATTCAAGATGTATTACAATTTTATTTATTCTCAAGGACTCTTTCACTTTGTTACTTTTTTCTCTTAAAAATAGTATTAAATAGAATAGAGAAACAAAAATGGCATTATTGAAAATAATCATGCACAGCTGCTCTTCTCCTTTACATCATTCACCCAAAAAGAGTTTTCCAAATGTAATTCAGGATCCTGTTTAAGTGCCTTTTAAGAAATTGTGTAATATGCTGAAGGATATTATATAACATGTAATAAAATAGATATTTAATTCAAGTTTTCTTTGTCTAAATACTAGATAGGCAACATTTAAATCCAACAATTCTTTCGAATTTTCTTTCCATTTTCAAATAATTCTTTTGTATTCAGCTTTATAAGCATTATAAGTCATTTCTTGAGGCCGAATGCAAACGTAAATCGATGGTGAATGAATAATATTTGAAATTTTATTTTTAGATCAAGTTGTAACGAACCATTTTTTGTATTGCATCAGCTTCAATAGTTAATTCCTTGCTGTTTTTTCTACGCACTCCTTTTTTTTATCCTTTAAGCTTTTATGTTTGTTTTTAGATTTACAATAGGAAAAATATAAATATTTATATTCTACCAAGAATAATTTATCTTAAACATTTCAGTGTTATTTTCTTCTTATTTTAGAAATCATTTATTCAAAAAAGGAATTGTTGTTTATAGTAGTTTAAAAATACTTTTATTGAAAAACCACCCTGATAATCAAATAAAGAAGAATGCAATTTAAAAATATTAGAAGATGATTATGAATGAAATTGGCTGTTATTTTCATGTACTAGAATGTCTAGTAAATGTAATAACAAGAAAATCATTTGGTATGCTATATCTTTATGCAAATAGCAATTTTAAGCAAATAGCAATTAAGCAATTTCTTTTGATATTTAGAGACATTTTTGGAGAAATTCTTCTTATATACTCTGCTCAAAACAATAAAAAATATTGTAAATCTTGTATAAAATAACAGCATAAGCAATTTTTTGAGATAAAATGGAAGAAGAGAATCAGAAATGCAAATTTTGAGTGTGACGTAGAAGACAATGCTCTAGCGGTACCGAATTTGATTTGGCTTTCAACTTAACTTTAAGACAAAGCAGAAAAGAATGATTGACATTCAGGAAGACATTTTTCGATGAATATGACGTCTCAATGAAATCATTTTACAGAATCAGAAGCTTGAAGAATTGGCGGCCGGCTAACAGGGATAAACACAAGTCGAAGTGAAAGAAGGCATTAGAGTTTCACAAAGTGGATTCGAACCTTTTTTTTTGAAGACAGGAAATAAAAGCCGAAGATAAGGGAAAGGACACATACGGGCAGCAATGTCCAAATGAAGACCGTTATTTAATGCTAACGACCCGTAGACCCCCAAATATGAATGCCACTTTTCTATAAGAACCCCTTTGCTTGGCTAAAAACATCACAGTTTATCCGGAACCATCTTCACGCGTAGATATGAATGTTCGCTTACCAATGGTATATGTCACGTTAACAGCAAAACATTGTAGCGCCAGCAAGGAGTGGCTAACAGACAATGTGTACTAGAGCAGAAATGAATGACACAATGCTCTTTTCTCTGTCTGGTCCTGTTTTTCTGTTCATCCTACTAACAGGTGCATTTTCATCTGGAGGGAAAGTGACAATATAAAAAATCCTGCACTCTGGCACGAAAATGTAAGATTTGGTGGTAGGGTACTGATTGTCTATGCTGGCATATTTATTGATGGATGCACTGATCTCAATATCATTTAAAATGGAGCTTTGACAGTTGGCCTACTTAGAAATAAGATCTTGTGACCTATTGTAGTATCTTACCCTGCACAGTTTGAGATGCCTTCATGTTAATGGACGCATATTGCAGGCCACATCGTGCTAACTTAACGAATGATTTCTTTTGGGGGGAAGAGGAATCATACGAATGGATTGGCAAGCATGTTCTCTGGACATAAACACGGGATGTTTGGAAAATTTTAGGCAAATGAATTGCTGAACACCTACAACTCTCAAAATCTTCAAGAACTGAAAACAGCTCTTCTGGAGGAGTGGGAAACCCTATTCCCTCATTGATAGCCTCAAAGGCGTTCTACGTTGTTGGCTGTCCGAGGAAATTACACCCCCTACTAAAAACGGTTTTCTTTTAAGAAAACACCTTTTTTATTTGTTTATCTCATATGCTCCAATTGTGTTTTTCCTTTTTTACCCAGATTCTCGATAAAACTCCTTTTTTTCAGCCAAACAAATGTATTTTTTATCTCATGTAGTCTACTATGTCTGTCAATAATATATCAATCATTCAAACAATTCTCCAGGTGCAAGATCAGCCTGCAATCTCAATTGAGCAGTTTATTTTCTAATATGAGGAGACAACAAACTAATCAGGAATATAAGCTACAATGATCGGCCAAACGATGTAATATTTGATTTGAAGATCGAAAATAAGCATTTTATGAATCAACCCAAGCAAGAAGGGTCCCTATTTCTTTAGGTATAAGCAGTCAGTGAAAAAAAGCGTGAAATAGATTTCCCTTTCTCTGTACATACTTATACTTCAAAAATTCGTATATTTTGAAAATGTATTAAAGATAATTGATTTTTATTTTTGATTAAGAGTAACTAATATTTTAAATGCATGACTTTAATTTTGTTAAAAAAATAATAACAATTATGTAAATCAATAAATTAAATTCAATAATATCACAAATTATCTTGTGGTTTTAGCCTTCATAAGTTTTAACTATTCAGTATTATTTAGATTAGGTCACCCTTTATTTCCAACGATATAAAGAACAAAATTCAGTAGTTAAGTGATTTTCTTGAGTTTCATGGAATTCGTATCTGTTCGCAACAAGTTCTTCTAACTTTCTTAATTTAACCATCGACATGGAAGTTATTTAAAGCTGTGAACTTCTTTCAATTTTACTTCAAAACTGCTTCTGAGGAAATTGAACGGAACGAAGAAGAAATGGATAAGTAACAACTCAGTAACAAGAGACACACAAAGAGTTTACAAACAAGATTTTTTACTTTTTATTTGCTCTGTCAAATCTTGGATTTTCCACTTCAATTAAACAACGAAATGCAAATATTTGCAGTGCCCGACAGGTTGTCAAATGGCTTTTGGGAAATACTTAAACAATTCCTTTTCTCTCCTCTACATACACAACCCTTTTATGCATTGTTTTCTCTGGATATGTTCCATTCTTTCGAAGTTTCTATATTTAGATAAATGCAGCGTGAATGTGCAACTCATAGACAAAAAGGGTAGTGTGTTTAAGTAGCAAAACTCTTCGAATTTCACTGTGACGCTTCGCTGAGCATTGCATTCAGTGATTATTTTTTATCAAGAAATGAATCATCTTTCGATTTCCAGATGATAACATTTTTCCTTCGATCTTCGGAAAATGGATTTGCTACTTTCAATTCTATTGATCTTTTTTATATAAAAGGACAAAAAGTTGGTTTCAGTTTCAAAGAGGACATTAAATTGCAATGTAATAGAAAGAAAACCATCGAAGCACAAATAAATTACTGTTTTAATCAAACCTTAAAAGATCTTTCTACAACTAATTAAAAGTAGTATAGATTTAGTAGACACTTGTAAAACCAAGAAATAAAATTACAAATATCTTTAGATTTTATTTTACTGGAAATACTGGAAATTTTCTAGAGGTAAACTTATATATTAAGATAAAAATTCAATTTATTCTTAGTAAATCTAAAATTGTTGCAGTATAGTGAGAAGAAATTCTAAATATATCTTCTCATCAAGAATAGTAAGAAGTTGTTACTAATACATAAAACTTACTAAGCTAACCAAAAATTCTTAAGGTAACTAAGACGTGAAAGTTGTCGAAATTTCAGTTGTAAATAAAGGAGATTTGTTTCACATGTGAAATGAATATCTAATTGAAAACTTAAATGTTTTTTTAAATTAATGATTTATTTTCGCTATAGAACCATTGAAATATTTTTGTTTTTTTTAAATATTAGTTTTTTAAGGACAAATTGAAAGTGTGTTGTGATACGATAATTTTTGACTTCATAACCCTGAATTTATGAAATCATAAAAAAAATCCTGAGTAAAGCTATTCCAAAATTAACATAATATATGGACATAGGCTCGGTAATTGCAGTGAACTTATTTAATATGCTAATAATAAATAATTTTCGAGAAAATCAATAACATGTAACATAAAAATATAAAATATATGATATTTTTCTTGATAAATAACCTCTAAATAATTACTATTGTGCTGAAACTATAAAAATATGTTTAAACATATTGTTGCCTAAGTTTTCAAATGATTGTGTTAATAAAATGCGTTTTATGCCTAAAAAAATTAAAGAAAATGTGCTTCGAGAAAAAGGCTAAAAACTCATACAATCTATTATTGGATATCTTGTGAGATTCATTATTAAGGGATAATTTATAAACTTTCGACTTCTCAAACCCATACAAATTATACATTTCTGTAAACAGTGAAATGACTTCTATTTTATCAGAATTGCCAATTTACTAAAATATATGTGTGTGAGTGTTGGCACCAAAAGGGGAAAATCATTATAAAATTGCTCTTTCATTATTTGTGGTTATTTGTTTTTGGATGTATCTTTGAGTCGCTTCTTAATAGAAGTGGTTATTCTAGAATTGATACTCCTTCTCTGAAAATCTATATGTGAGAAAATTTACTTTGGAACCACATTTAAATAAAGCCAATTCTAATTGAGTTAATGTACATTCATTAATTGTGAACTGTTCTCGAATTGGAGGAGTGATTCTTGAATTTGTATCCCTCCCCGGAAACTTTCACACCTCGTAATCGGCAGAAAGGTTGGGTTTGAAGCAAAGTCCCCTATTTTATTAGACTAATATTGAAAAATAAAATTTTTCGAATATGCAAGCATTGTCATTTCATTAAGATATATGTGTATTAGTGTTGGCACCAAAAGCAGGAACTCATTATAAAACTATTATTTACCTCTTTGTGGTTACTTGTTTCTGGATGTATCTTTGAGTTGCTTTTAAATAGAAGTGGTTATTCAAGAATTGATAATCCTTCTAAGAAAATCTAGATGTGAGAAAATTTACTTTTGAACAATTTTTATGTAGCACCAATTCTAATTATATTGTTGTATATTCTTTAATTATGAATTGTTTTCAACTGGAAAGAGGGATTCCTGAATTTGTATCCCTCCCTGATACTTTCACACATCATAATGGAGAGAAAAATTACTTTTGAACTACATTTAGCTGGCACTAGTTCTTATTGCGTTGATGTGTATTCATTAATTCTGAACTATTCTCAAATGCAAAGAGTGATTCCTGAATTTGCAACTGAGCCTCAAAAGTTCAAATCCCATAATTGGGATAAAGTTTGCTTTTGAAGCAGAATCAGTCCAGTCTATTACTAACTTCCCGAATGCTCTCTCAATAAATAGGATAATTCTCTAGTTGATATCCTTCTTTTTAAGATGTAACAAAGCATCAACATGAGGAACTTTAAATTTGAGCCTGATTTAACCTTCACCTCTTCTGTCTGCCCGGCAAATGGTTCTGTTTGATTTTTCAACTTTAGATTACCAAGCAACGAAAACTTCAAAGAGAAAAAGGTCGCAGTTCTTTTCTAACTACAATACCTTTCTGAAAACTAACTTGCACAGTAAGTTTTATAAGAATAGAGAAAATTAATTATGTGGGGATATATTTCGTAATTTTCAAATGATGGAAGTGGTATGCGGAATTCTACTATTGTCTCTGAACTGCGGAGGAACATGGTTGGGATGATATTAACAAATTTAGTGTGCACAATTCTTGAATCAACATTCTGATAAATGTAATTTTACAAATTAAAGCGTCTACCTAATAACGCTTTATTAGAAAGGGAGTGACATTTTTTTTCACTTTCTAATATTAGCAGTTGTCCTGCCACAGGACTAGCATGTCTTCCCTTTAATCTGGGCCTCATGGGTTCGAGTCTGGGTTCAGGCATGGTTGTATTCATCTATTCTATTTGTGAAATGTAACAATCCCCCCTTTTAAAAAGGGGCTGAGTGAATGTATGTGATTCGTCAATACGTAAGACGTACTCTTAACCCTAGTTGGCACTACTTAAAACAAGAGATGCATCCTCGGCTTAAAATTGCTGACTGCGTCAACGAGCTTGTACATAGCAAGTGCCGTTAAAAACCACAATAATAGTAATTGACGGTTTTAAACTAAGTTCAAATAGAATAAAATTCTGAGATTTAAATTATAAAAAGAATTAATTATAGATTTTTAAAGTCACTTTTGCTGAAACAAATTTATATGGAATATTTTATGCTTACCTCCTATTTATGTTTTACCAGGTTTTTTTTATCGAGTCTGATACAGAAAGGGGAAAAATTTTCTATCCTGGTACTCATATAATTCTAAATACATATATTTCATATTTTCAAACTCAATGTCTAATTCCTGACAGAAAAAAATGTATATAATTTTCATTGATCTGGAATACAGTGAGTAGCATACACGATACAATTGCTTTTCTAATTCGTTGAAACATAGTTCCAAAAATTGCTGGAGATAAGATTGGAAAAATATATTTTCCTAAGTAAGCCACACCCAAAAGATGATATTTAAGAAATGATGTCCTGTTCCAAATGGACAAAATAAAAAAAATAATAAACCTGAGAAATTGTGTATTTATCAAATCCCTGAGTACGCATTATTGCAATAAAGGCATCATTAAGCTAGCATAAAGACTTAAAATAATAATTAAGTAAGCATTTTAGATCAGTTGAAATCAATATTATTAATTTTAATTAAGCTTGGGTGTTTTCGTATCTTAGATGGTTTATATATCAATTATTGATATGAAAATATTGAATTCATTAATAAAGCTAAATTTCGAATCCAAATGTAAGAAATATCAAAAACTTTAAAAAAAATCCTAAAGATGAAACGTTCTATTATCAACAAAACTCTTCTAAATTGAGTTATATTTTTAAAATAAAGATCTTGAGATAAATGGCTGCATTTAATAATCTTTTAAAACTAATTAATTGATACCCTACATAAATGTATTAACTCATTGAGAAATCTGATTTTCTTTTTGTAATTATAAAAGCAAGCAGTATGATTTCTCTTGTCTGAATTCAAACGTCTGATGAGTAATTTATTAATAAAGGCCATTTTTAAGCTTTTCTAAATATTCAATAAACTTCATTGATATTTTCGATTTTTGTCTTTACTTTGTAATA
Organism: Argiope argentata; assembly: GCA_026289955.1. Lineage (NCBI taxonomy): Eukaryota > Metazoa > Arthropoda > Arachnida > Araneae > Araneidae > Argiope > Argiope argentata. Next base: position 10,819,022 of record JAOUZG010016587.1, on the reverse strand, counting down.
AAATGAAATGGCTTTCAGCTATTTTATGTTCTAATGTTACATTTAAAAAATCCATCTACTTTCATGATCTTATAATAAGTTCGAATTTTCTTCTTTTAATCGAAAATGCTGAGATGGCTGTTACCAATATCTTCTTTTGTCATTAAGAAAGAAACATTTTTAAGTAAAGAAGATTGATCATTTAAAACTCACATAAAAATTTAAACTCTCTTTATGTTATCTAAATAATGTAAAGATGAAACATTTACACGTGAAGATGTTTAACATAAAATAACTTAAGTTATTTCCATTGATGAAAATAGGCATCCTGGGAAAATATATATTTTCTATGAGGGAATGCATTTCAAATAATTATTTCAAAAATTAATTTTAGTTTTTTAAAATCCCATACTTTACCGAAAAAAACTACTAACCGTTCTTAAGGCTATGAATGATGTTGTATGTTTTTCTTTCATCAATTATCATTTTTCTGCCTTGGTTGATCTATTCAAGAAAATATTTCCAATATATTAAAGTTACGTGCTGTAAGAAAACCGTGGCCCATCATTTAATAAATATGTGCTTCTGTCAAGCTGATAACTTACAATAGGTAATCTGTGAAGACAAATAATCTCATAAAGCATGATTCCGAGAAAATTTAAATTAATATCTCTATATTCGTAATTGAGAAGCATAATCATAGGTTGAAGTTTCAATTCTATTCATTAAATTATTTTTTTTTTTGCTTAATTAAATTCAACAGTGTTGTTTGACCATACTTTATATTACTTTGGATCACTTGGAGAATGATGTATGCGATCAAATGTAACAAATGAAATTTTCAATCATTCACTTTCATTAATTTTTCGGCATGAAGAAAATCTATATAGAAATGCAGAATCGCCCATAAGAGTCCTAGAATAACTTCAAATTCAAAAGTTACACATAAAACTGCTCGTTCAGAGCGTTTCTCTTGGCTCATTACGTAGTGATGTTGAATTGCAACGTATAAAAAGAATTTCGTCTCGGTACGAAAGAAAAAAAAATACCTGAGCACATGAGAATCTTCTTCAAATCCCTCTCCAACCTCACATCATGAGCTGTGATTTAAAAACTTTAATTCGTTCTCGTCAAACTTATCATAGTTATCGAAAGCGACTTTTAAATATTTTGGGAACATATATGTGGCCAGCCAATTCATTAACCTTTATTGAAAACACAGAGAGCCTTAATTAAAGTTTTTTCTTTTCTTCCGGAATACATTGTTTTCCGACTCTCTCTAAGGCACACCGATTTAAAAGACTAGAGCTGAATGGTCGAACCGCCGCAACAGCAATACTGGTGAGAACTGTGGTAGAGTCATGGCCATCACCAGCCACGGTACCACCCTTCCAGTTGGAAGTACGCCCCGCCATCGATGGGAGTAGTCTACCCCCCTTATTAATGTACACGCCAGGGTGGCGAGATCCAACCACCATGCCGGAGGCATCTCATCCTCATTAGTAGGGGCCGCCCTGGGGGTTACCTTCTTTATTAAGAATGAAAAAAACCCCAGTTAGATCTCTTGTTCACTATTTAATCAAGTACTTTTTGGATTAAAATTAGGAATGAGTGACAGTTCTAAGCCTATAACATATAAGACATTACCTAAGATCAGGTTGAAGGGCTCTCAAGACATTATATAAGAGTTTTCAATTGTTATTCTAATTATAGTTAATGAAAAAATAGGCAAGAATACATTATCAGTAAAAAAATTCATCTAATATATTGTTCGATAAAAAATTTTTAACTATTGCGTGAAAGCATAAAATAAGCGTTTACATGCAATAAATGGCAACCAAAAATAAACATGCTGAAAAATTATTAAAAACGCTTTTAAAGTAGTATTTGAACACATTTAACAAACTATTATTACTCTTAGGGGAACCAGAAAAGTGTTTTTAAATCGTTTGAAACCAATTACTATAATAAGGTAGGAAATGTTAGCTTTTAACAAAAAATCTAAAAAGAACTAAATACATTTTAATGTATTTCTACAAACCACTTCCATCACATACGTTTAAACTTAACACCACCAGACAAAAAAATCCTAAAAGTTTAAATAACAATACTTTCAAAATGATTTATGATATACGTATTTTTAATCTGATTTTTTATACTTTTGTTTAACATGCACTTCAAGAATAACATCTTTTAATAAAAAAATGACTGAAGTAACTACAATGTGATATTTTCTAAATGTCCTTCTTGCAGGAATTCAGCGACGATATTTTCTTTTGTTTATTGAAGCTAAATTGAATTATTAAAGTAAAACAACCCTAGAAATATTTAATGTAAAATAATAGGATGGAAAAGCTTTCTTTTCGCACTACTTTTCCGATACAATATTTTTACTTTTCGTTGCGCGAAAACATATTTTTTATGAGTTTCAAATTTAATTTTGCTTTTCCCGATCTGTTTCAATTTTTGTCATCTCACCGTTGGGAGAACTTAAAGTTAAGATGCATAATCAGTGGCTCGAGGGGATTGCGAGTTAAATTTTAGATCCGAAATTATTCCTTCATATTTTCATTGTTATTTTGAGCTTTTGATTATTTCTTCGACCTTTTTTTTTATTATTTTCGCTCTTTTCTCTTTCGAGGCGAGCTTTAATTTACTCATTCGTGAAACACGTTGAGTAAAACAGTTCAAAGGAGGAAAAGATTTTGGAAGAAAATATCACAGGCAAAAACGTTGACGAAGGGAAAAAATATCAACATTGAATTTTCTTTAGCTGATTAGGCTCTATGATTTTTTTCCCCTTCAGGTGCAATAATCAGATAGGGTTGTGCAATTTTTGAAATTCACGCTTTATATCAAAGTATTTGAGCTTACTGTCAAGGTATAATAATTTACAGCCAAGCTGTTTCTAACATGAGTCCTTTCTATACACGAAAGCATATGCAATTTAAATTTCGATGTTTTAAAGTCAAATTGAAGCTTATTAAAAGGAAACCCAAAGTAAGTAATATCGCTTTATCTGCAAATCGTCTTGAAGGTAGACATAAAAAATTTAATGATGGACCGCTGCTACGGCAACACTGGCGAGAGCTGTGGTTCAGTCCTAAGGGCTCTCACCGGCGACGGTGCAACCCTTCCCTGGGGAAGTATGTCCTGTCATCGATGGCAGGAGCCAGATCCTAACCTTTTCGTGTATCATCTAGAGGGGAGGGAGGCAAGAACAACTAGCATGCCGGAAGCGTCTTAATCTGATATCTAGGCTCTCCGCCGGGTGGATGAAACCCAAAAGAAAAACAATGGTATTATCATGATTACTTTCAATTAAACAAGCAAAACAATTTTGTTAGAATTTTGGATTTAAAATGTGCTTGCAATTTTATAATTCACATTTTACTGTCTGTAATTTAAAAATTTAATGTCGTTTTTTTAATAACTATTTATAAGGAAATATGAACTTAGAGAATCATTTATTCTGTTATAATATTTGGATGAAGCTAAAAAGTTTTTAAATTTTTAAATGCTGAAGTTTACCAGTTATAATGCTATTTATATATAGTACATTTACAATATTCTTATACTCAGATAAATATAATGAGGAAATGGTTTATTATTGAATTGAGGTGGATCTGGTTTGCCAGAAATTTACAATATGGATCGACTTTTAGAAAGAAGCTATTAATTAATAAGTGCATTCAATAATTTCTTTAAAAAATTGAAATAATAAATAAATAAAAAGTTCAAATAATAATAATGTACGATAGATCAGAAATAAATAAATAAAAAGATGTAAATAGAAGAAAACTATATGAGAATTTATCATATCAAATTTTAACATCAACCATTATAATTAAAAGGTGTCCTTCTAAAGGACAATAATCAAGAGAAATCATATTTCATAAAAAAAAGTACGCATAGATATAAAAAATATGAACCACCAAAAAATAAACACAAGAGAAAAATTTTAGTAAATAAATAAATAACGAAGAAAAATTATTAATTAATGGGAAAATTAAACGGAAAATCGTGTTTATTCATTCACTCTTTAGGGGCTACAAATATGCCATGTAAAAACTAGCAAAACAGATCTAATAGATTAGAGTTCCTATACATCTAAATATACGATCTGTGGAAGTCTTTGATCATTTTATAGAGAGTAATTCCAGTTTTATGGTTTCATTCAGAGGGTGATATCTCTATTTATTGCTAATGATTCACACCAAGAAGAGACCTCGAAAAGAGAATCTTGGCCATTTCTTTACACTTTTTTCAATGATGGGAAAATGCTGTTTTGCTTCCAGTTTTCCTTTGCAGAATGCTTGAGATTCTTTCTAAATCCTTATCTAAAAATTAATATTTATTAGGATTTGTATTAGCTGTATAGTATTTTTATTAAAATTGATTTATAGAGGGATGGATATCAGTAAGCAGAAAAGGAGCATTAATCAAATATTCAATCAACGTTATCAAGAACAATGGTGTTTATTATCTATCACAGTCATATACTTTAACGTATTCAATAAGAAATGGTGTGTCGAATTTCTATATGCATATTCCTCGATGATTTTACTTATATTGTTTACGATCTTCACGTATTTTAATAATAATTATTTCGCAATAGTATATCAAATAGTTATTTTTTTTTACAATTTAAAATCAATGATCGCAAAAGATCGATGTAGCTAACTTTTTGCTGTAAAAAATGTTAATTTCGTCTGAAATAATTTTAGAAATAATGCTTACGTCGATATACTCTTTAATAATTACTCTATATTAAACTTTTTATTGAAATCATCACATTCTTATGGCATAAGATCATCAATTAACCATAGCTCCTTACTGTAGTAAATGTTTCACTTCACAAGTTTATCATTCCTGAATTTTGTAGAATTCTTTAAATTTAAGGGAGAAGTGAAGATTTTAGCACTCTTTTGATGAGAAATTTTGATAAAAAATGTTGGGCGTTTATTTATCATCTTAACATTTAAAATGTTTATCGATTTTTAGAAATTATCAATTGATTTTTTATTGGCATGTGTGTCAAAATAACTAAAAAACAATGATATAACAATGCTAAGCATTTTTGCAAAATTTGTCTAAAATCTGTTTTAGAAAAAAAATGGAAGAAGAACGATATGAAATGTAGGACAGTTAAAACATAATTT
>JAOUZG010016587.1:10780531-10813481 GCA_026289955.1 Argiope argentata | reverse complement strand
TGTTATATATATATATATATATATATATATATATATATATATATATATATATATATTCTATTATTTTAATGAAGGGAAAGCGATAGTGAGCAAATTCGCCTTCTCAGAAAGGTACTGAGATTTTTAAAAATACTCCGAAAGCGCGAATACTTTAACTAAATCCTTCAGTGGTATAATTGCATTTTAAGGAGAATTATTGGAGATGTAAAGGATCTGTTATTGAACCTGCTTTAATAAGACCTACGAAACGTTAATGAGGTTCTATTGATGCAGAATTACAGAAACAAATTAAAGCTATTCAAGCAGGTAGCTCTACCGAATGCGCTTCCCAGTTTAGGCCAAAGTTTCCAGGGAATGGACGTTGACACCTTGAAAGGCACTTTAGAGGGCTAAAACAAACTTTGAAATAACTCCCAAAATAGTGTAGACCTTTGAAATGATTCAGATTGTTAAAAGGGCTATCGAAGTTGGGCATATGAATCTAACAAAGAATGGATAGGCCTATTATTTGCTCCGAATTTTAGAGTTTAGATAGTAAATTTAATTCAATCTTGGAGTTTTGATTCAAAATATTGGTTTTAAAACTTCAATGAAAATGCACACCTGTTAGTGGAATAGATGTTGTTCTTTCACACTGATTATAATTAGTTCTGGTAACTCATCTTTTTATTTAAATAATTCACAACAAAATACGTTTTTAAAATTAAAAATTATTTCAATTATTTAACTCTAAATAGGTATTATAATCTTACCATCTAACTATCATAATGTAACGTATTATAATAGCCTATAACACATTACATTATTAATAAAATTATAATCCTTTTGTTTGTGATTTTATTCTCTTTCTTTAATTTAAAACATTTTTCTTAAGACAACTTTCTCTCACAGAAAATGTTTTAAAATGTATGGTTATTAAAAAATAATTTAAACGTTCTTTTTCATTTTTTATAACATTTTCTTTGTTTAAAAGCTTAATTTGCTTTAATTCAGGATAGGAATATAGTCACAAATGAAAAGGGTAAAATAGTCATAATTTTAATTATATAATTACAACCTATATGTTGAATTGAAATGTTGCAATATTCTTAAAAATAAAATTCTAAATCTAGTCTTCAAAAATAAATTTTGAATATTAAGTGAGTCGAAAAATATTTCAGACACCTTTTGTAAACAGTATCAAGTTTGCATCAAAAGCCTTCCTTTTTCAGTGAGCAAATGAAACCAAGAATCAGTAAGTCATATACGCAGTCAACAAAGTTATTCCGATACATTCAGAAATATTTCATAATATGTAAAAGTTATATTGAATATCCCATAACCGTTAAATTTAACCGATGTGACCTTTGTTCAACATGTTCCTGTCATGCGAAGAAATAGATCATGATTTAATGCATACTTATTTCAATGTGTAATCATCTTTAATATAAATTGCTACTAAAATATTTTTAAAAATTTTGCAGATAAGATAAAATTATATTTGATGTAATAAAAATGTTTCATTAGTCATTTAATTAGTTATTAATTTCCCCAAAAAATAAAGATATTCCCTTCTCCTTAACCGATTTCTTTTATTCTTCCTATTAACGAATATCCTGATAATTAACAATTCTTTTAGATAGAATTATCTTCCATGGAACCAGTAAAGATAGCGCTATATTTTGACATTTGAAATTCAAAGAACGGTTGCATTCACTTCTGCTTGCTAAGCATGCAAGAAAACAATGTACTCGCATCTCGTCCTTAGCTAAGCATATACATGATAGACCAGTAATGGTACAGGAATCCCTCTAAGCTATATTATATGTGTATTCAGCAAGAAAGTAAATACCATTCCAGAATAAGGAAGAACGTCTTGGGAGAAATAGGGAGGGGCTAATAAATATGGAATTAGTTCGAAGTGAGGGATGCAGTTCTTTCACTTTTTTCACTTTTATTTATTTATTATAAATGAAAATGATGAGTTTCCGATAATTTTATGAGGAAAAAGGATCTTCTCTCAATATTATTTCATGAATTCAAAGGAGGATTTTTGAAACATTTTTGAACCCCAATGTGGAAGGGTTTAATGTTAAAATTTGATAGCCCAGAAATGTGTGTGTGTGTGTGTGTGTGTGTTGTTGTTGTTGTTAAGTGCTCAAGTGCATGCATTTAAAATTTAGAGCTGATGTTTTCATCCTAAAGTTTAAGAGTATGTAAAGAGTGAAAATCTATAACTAAGAAAAACAAACGCTTTATCAACTTATAATGACGATTATATGCAGATTTTAATTAAGTAAAATTTTCTTCCTTCTCATGTTAAACTTATATTCTCATACGATCTTGGTGCGGAATATTTTATTGCTATCAACTTCTCATTATGCGTTTTAAATGAAATGGTTTTATTAAGAATTACTGGTTTTGTTCAAGACGAAAAACAAGTTATAATTTAAAATATTATTAAGGTCCTGCATCCAACGAATATTCTTAAAGATCAAACAAAGACTTGTTTTAACACAAGAAGTACTATGTAAATTGGTTTGATGCACATTAAATCCCTTAAGATTAGTTGCCCTCTCTTTGGTGTGGAGCTGAAACTTAGAGAGGCACCGCCATTCCAGGTATTGTTTTCGCCATGTGATGGTGGTTTATAATTCCTTATTTCATCCCTAAACAGCCCCACTGTCATTTTAAAATGGGATACTTTAAATACTGAATCTATTTTTGATCCCCTTAAATTGGAATTAATTTCAATAATTCGTATACTTTATTTACTGTTTGTGTATTTTGAGTCGTAAATCGTAAAAGTCTATTTGTGTAAAAAGAGAATCCTATAATATCCTTTAGGCCGAGAGTATTTCACAAATGAAAAATAATAAACAACTCTAAATTGCAAAATATAGTGTAATGTTGATATAATTGTTTCTAATCACGTCACAACTCCGTGAGCTTTCATTTTCCAATACTTAAAAACCCTTGAGGCAAAAAAATCTGTATGTATACATGTATTTATATAAATTTATATATTTATTCTATGTATTTACTATTAGTGCCTTTCTAGACTTTCTAGATTATACATTGTTGACATCATCCAATTCGCCACATGTATATGAGAAAGAATTAATAACAAATATGGTGAATAATTTAAAGTAATAATTTTAATGTAATTCAACCTTTCAGAAAATTTGTTTTAGATCATAATTCTCTTGCCGCATATTTTATATAAATATGTGCTGTTGCACTGAAAAAATAAAGTCTCTAAATCCTAGAAAACCATTTATGGAATACTCCTTTGAAAAATCTATTGCATCGAAGCAAAGAAATGTGAAAGATCAGTAAGTTTAATATAATCTCCAAAAATGTCACCTCTGACCATTATTATTTAAGGGTTCCATTTTGTATTTGGATACTTTGAAATTCCTAGCTAGAAAGAGATTTTAAGTTAAGTGAATCCGAAAAAAAAACTTAGCTTAAGGGATTTATCAACGATCGAAAGAAGAATCCTTTTTAATTTGAGAAGATCCCTTTTGCACGCGGTAGATTTCGTTAAGACTATGCCCTGTTATGACATCACAGAAACTTAAATGAACCCCGTGAACATATCCCCAAAGGCAAAAGCTAGATCAACTAGAACGGCCTTTTTTCTTCATCTTCTCCAGTATATGCCCTCATTTTGTGCCCGACAGAACCTCATTTGTTTTCAATTATAGGGATTTCATTCGGGAGAAATTTTCCTTTTAAGTTTTTTATCCCATAAAAGTGATTAACATTTTTATTGCATCTGAGGTGCGCATGTTTAAATTTTCCATCTGACTTAATATATTTGTTTTGTCTAATGTGAAAAATTTACTTTTTTTAAAATGTAAAACTTACTTGTTCAGCGAGAGTAAATTTAGGCTATTTTTTCCAAGCAATGTAGTTTAAATTAAGGAACTGTGAGAATTATTTGAGAAACAAATTAAAAAATACTTTTATTTAAGAGAAATATTCAATATTCATGGTCCTAATGCATTAATACAAATATTTTTTGTAAAGACTACTTCGTTCGTAAGTTACTGTTAAATAAAATTAGTTGCTTAATGCTTTTTATAAGCAACTTCTGTAATTTAAAATTTTAACATATTCTCATAATTTTAATTTTATTACAAAACAGTAAATAAGACGCTATTTGTTCTATAATAGTACATGAAGATATTTGTTATATAATATTATATGTAATATTATGCTAATAAATATGTAGCAATATATCTGTATTATGTTGAAGAAAATAATAATGTAAATTTTGATTGATTAATTTAAAATTAATTTGATTAATTTAAAATTAATGGATTAATTCTAGTGTCTTAAATTTCAATTTTACATTGGTTATTCATTTCAGTTTTATTTGCCAATCATAATCTTGGAAAAATTCTTCATAACTTTTTCCCCTTTTTATTTAAATAAAATTACTTTTGTAGATGTACATTTAACTGAAAAAACAACAGTGCGGAAATGAAAAAATATCATAAACTTTTATTTAAAGCAATACAACTTTTCTCTATTTCTAAGTTTCTATTACCTATGCACACATTAATAATGACCAATTAATGCTAGTAAATTGGAATAGAGAGTTCAAATCAAATATTTTATGTCCGTTTCTTCTTTCTTCAAATGCTTTGATTATTTATTGCAGCATAATTTAATTGAAATTCTGAAAACTGATATAGTAAAAAAGACAAAGTTTTCAATAATTTCAAATAAATTTCCCTCAAATTGACTTGCTTGCTATAATTTCTCGTAAGAACTTTTAATATCACTTAGATAAATCGTGTCAATTATAAAAGTATTGTGGTATATATTTCTGTTTTCTATGATTATAAACATTTAAATAAGCATGCGTTAAATAATATTGCATTTACTTTATAATTCTGAATAATTTTCATATGATTTCATAAGAAAAATCAAAATTAGCGCCAATTTGTAAGCTAAAATTCAACACTGAAATGTTTTCATTAAATTGCTGTAATCAAAATAAATCAACAGAATATTTATATTGGATGAAATAGTGTATTTTTCCATAAATGGAAATTAAGAAAATCGCATCAATAACAGCAATCAAATACTTATTTGGTACGAATTTCTACTTTTTAAAAAAATTTAGAAATAATAACTTAAAAAAGATGATAATTATAAAAAATAAAACCTAGCTAAAAACTATTATTTTAAAATAATTTATGTCATTTTAAGAGAATTAAATCATATGCATAGTAGTTTCCCTATTCTGAGTTAAATTATTAAAGCTTAAATATATTTATGAAATAAGAATCTTTGTATAGAAAATCATTTCTAATTATTTCATGCAACTTCAAAGGTTATTATAGACTGTCTTAAATGTTCTAAATATTATTACAATAAGGTTGAATAAAATAGTATTGTATTGAACGCCTGTAGTTTTTGAATACGAATAACAATTCGCTTCATTATAACAGTAAAGAATACAATTGCAGCTTTACTTATAGCATTCACTTCGCTATAGAAGTATTATTATCTATTCTCAGAATTAAATCTGAATTACAATTAATAGTTCTATTTTGGAGAGTAAAAGCGAATATATGTGTTTCCAATTATTATTTCAGTAGTTATGTTTCGCATCTCAAAAAATTGTTCGAAAATTCTCATAAATAAACACAACTTAAAATAAAATCATCCTCATTAAGTAAATTTTCCTCTTTCAATCAAATAAGGCACATAAAGGATTATATTTAATTGAATTAAATTTTCGAATATATTGAAAGGGAGACCTGTTTCCTCTCTAGCTTCCAGTCTTTAGTTATTGGACGGATTCTTAATAACTGCAAAAGCAAATAAGAATGTCCCCTATCTCAGTTGCGGTTACGGAGAATTAGGATCTGCCTTCAGATGTCATCTGTCTTTCTGTCAAGAAACTCGATAAACAACTGGCCACGGGGTCGGAACTATTTGAAAAGGAGTGAAGACGTGCTGAACGAAGTCGAATAACTTTAGAACACACTCTTAATACAGTGGAGCAATTTCATTATTTCTCTGTGTTTTGAAAGCTTTTCTTGTCAAAAGACGAGACATTTTTGTTGCCCAGTACAGATCAATTATTCAAAACTTCGGTCGATTTTAAGAAAATTGGAAACGAAAACTGGCGCCTCTTGTTTTCGACATCCTTTTCTGCAACGTCCCAAGAATGCCTTCCAGATAAGGACGCCTGAACATGCCAAGAAAGGTGTTACATCTTATTACGTTCCGACCATCAAGATAAAGTGTTTTAAATATAAGGAATGCAGAGAAGAGAACTGCAGAAGAATTATTCATGAAAATGCTTTCCTAAAATTTTCTTCCTTTTGTGTTTTAATATGATTAAATTCGTCGATCAATAATACTGACGAGCTATCAACCAGTTTCAGCATTTAATTATACGATTTATATTTAATGTGTTTTAAATATGAAAGTGGAAAATAAATTTTTGTTGTAAATTCATATATATTAAATTATTGGAAAGGAAAACAGGTCATTGCATTTCATTAGCTCATTCTTCAGTGTTATTGAAAGAATTTGACTATTTGTATTTAATATGTTTCTGAAAGAAAACTTTTCGTTTCTGATTTAAAATTCAAAACCGTCGTTTGACTATATAATAATTAAAATTAAAGCAAGTAGATAAAATTTGGAGTATAATATATATATATCTAAAGATATTTTTATATTCTAACATTGTTCGTTTAAATTTTGCAGTTAAATAAATATAAAATATACAGTCATAGTATTTATATATGACAAGATGTACATAAGCATGTCTCATACAAAAGAAAACTTAAACACCTTATTATCAAGAGGTATTGAAGGTTATAAAAATACGTATCTATTAAAGACATGTATTGTATTTACATTACATGTTTGAAACTTCTTAAAACTTAATTCCAATATTTTCCTAAACTAAATAAATAAATCATTTTTTAAATCATAGAAATAGTTTTTTATGAATTCCTTTAGATGTTTGCATATCCCTTTATCTGAATAAAAAAGAATTCGCAGTGAATCGTAAATATATATTTTCATTATTAGTTAATAACAATTCAATAAATGTTAATAGCTTTTTCAACTAATTTTTTTTTGAAAAATTCATTCATTTTATTCAACAGTAACTATTTATTATGAATTAACTTCTTATAGTTAACTTCACTTAACTATCACAATATATATAATTAATGAACTAACTTTGTATAGTAAGGACATAACTTTCTTCGGAAATTTTTCGATATTTTGAAACACCTGGAATCTTCAATAATTACCTTTTTTACTTAAACTTTTAATTGAAAGGATGTCATCAAATATTCTTTATTGCATATAATTTAATAAAAGATCCAATCAGAATTAACGAAATTTTCTGTCTCGTATGAGAATTACTTTAATACAAATTATTGTTGAGCTCCTTCTCCAAAAGCAAAATCTATCATCTTTATATATTTTGGTGGACATTCTCAACTGCATTTGCAAAAAATGTTGCTTTCAAATGACATTTTTGTGTTTTTCTATATTTTTAAATCATTATTAAATTAATTTTATTTTGTTATAAAGAAAAGTTTCAGAAGATTATTTTGAAATGCAATTTATTTTAGACAAGAAACCGTTCTGGAATCGTATTAATTGCCAAAATCAAACACTTATTTTCACACACACACAAATTTTTTTAACAAGTAAAATTAAAAAAAAAATATTTTGTAAAAGTACTAATATAATTTAACTAATAAGAATTAATTAAAAATATAATACTACAAAAAAGTATACTACTCTGGAATTATCATTTCCTCTATATGAATGATATTTCGAATGTTTCCGGTAGTTACGATATTTAAGTATCTTTTTTTTAACTAATGTTTTATGAAGACTAAGAACATTTGGGTGTATGTGGAGAGATATTATTTGCATAGGAACAAACCTATTGAAATAATCTGCTGTCGTTGCAGTATTTTGCACAATAATTTTTCCTGCATTTTATATTTTTACCTTTCTTTTATACTTTATATCCTTTATCTTTAGAAGGCATTTTATTCTTTTGTTTCGAGCACTTTTTCTATGTTTTATATTTTGATTTTCTTTTATTCTTTTGTTAATGCACTTTTTCTGTTTACTTTTGACTTGTTTCTTTTCTGAAAATATATATTTACTTGGGTTTGCTCTTTTTCCTGGTTATTATATTTGAATACGTTTATATATTTTAATGCTTTATATATGCATACCCTTACATTTAAATGATTTTATATTTCTATTTGATATAGATTTATTATTTGATTTCATAGCGTTCCTAGTATTTCAATATACTGCTTATTCGTAAAAGGGAATGGTGTGTGCATTTTTGTGTGTATGTGTATAAATATAGGGAGAATTATAGTTAGAAAAAAATACAACTAAAAATAATATTATTCATTAAGGCACATTAAGTTCATAGAAGACTTATTGCCATAGGTTGGCGATCTTTTTCCATTTCATTTTTTTAAATCTCTAATTTTCTCTTCGGTTCTCTAATTTTAATGATTTTATATTAGTTCAATAATATTTTTCATTAGGCTACTTTTTACTACTTTACTACTTTTGCTACTTACTACTTTTATTTACCTGTTTCTTCTCAGTGATTTAAGGAAAGAAACCCTCATAATATCTGCTTAGTTTTTGGAGAAAGTGATAGAATTTAGGCTTAATTTTTCTTACAAAATTTTTTCAGGTTACTACTTTTACTCTTACGACATAATACGACCCTCCTCCCCTCGAATTCCTAGAGGCTCTTTTAGTTTGTAATTTGCTGTAAATGAAGATTATACAGTTCCTTAGTATTCTTATAAAGCCACCATCACCATTGCAGGCTCGCTATTAGCAACACAGAAACGATCGTTTGATTATATGAACCAGAAAAAAAAAGTATTCTTCTCATTTTAGCGTATTTTTTTCCTTTACTTTATTTATTCATTTTCTGTGTGTTTTTTTAATTTTATTTCAAAGATGAAGGCTCAGGTTTTAGTTTCACTTGTCCTCTCCTCAGAGGCAGTTAAGTCCCTCCTAATACGGTTAAACTGGGTACGAAAACATTGATTCAAAGGGGAAGAAACTTAATTAAGTCAACAGAGCCGTCTTGCATCCTACACCCTGAAGCGTACTCTCCTTTCACGCAAAGCAAGTTGAATCCTTTTGTTTACTTTACCAAGCAACACGTAGATTATCTAATAAATCAGATAGCTTCAACAGAGTAACAAAATAAAACTCGCAAGGGGGTGTTTTATTTAACTTTCTTTTTACCTTAATTAATTAGATTTTCATCTTGCAACTCAATCCGCCACCAAAGAAGCATTTTGCAGGCCGACCTCAACTTCGATGCTCAAGTTAAGTACTTTTTCTTCGGTTATCACTTTTGATTACAAAGTTTTCACAAAAATCGAGGAATCGATATATTATTTGTCGGGAAGTTCTTTGTCCTTTCTTCGGCCATTCTAGAGTTATTAGTACTTCCCACTTTCGAAGAATTGATTTTGATCCTATTTCAAAGTTTACTGAAAAACTTTGTTAAGTATCTATTTCGCTTCTAAAAATCGATAATTCTGGGTTTTTAATGCTTTTGTATCTACAATCAGTTACCTTTTGCTATTAAATTGTGTAAAACTGTTGATACCTTTCAGACATGTGGTAATAGACTGTGGCTCATTATAGGGAGTTAATGAAATACTATTTAGCGGCGTTTTCTTATCTAAAATATATTTTAGAAAGTTGAAAATATTTTCTTGTAATAGTGAAAAGGCACTAATATTATTCATTTTAGACATTTTTACTGATAACTCAGTTAATTACAATTTTTAAGTGTGATTAGGTAATAATTTCAATACTTTTAGTATTAAAGATAATTATTTAACAACAATAGTTTTCTATAAAATAATATTATGTAATACATCTTATATTAATATTGAAGCAATATTTTTGCAATAAAGGTACACTGATATCTTTTGAAATAACCATAACGAAGTTACTATCATATGTTGATGATCATATCTTATAGATTTTCAATTATTTGAACAAAATGTGCCTATTGCACATGGAAAGTGATAAATTATTTTACAGCTGTAATTAAATTATTACAAAAGAAACTGCAAATATATCAATTACTAAACAAATGTTCAATCTTTTAAACTTTATTCTGCAAAATGCTTCACACTTAATCGCATTCATTCATGGTAAATTTCAATAAAACAGCTAATTTTCATGTCTTGTTTTATAATAGAGTTTTGTCTTATAATAAAAGTCAAAACATATTTTGCTTTAAAAGAAATAGAACATTCTTATGCAATTACCATAAAATTATGCTATTTTGTTTTTGGATATATTAGATTAATAGTGCAATCTTAGAAATAATTATATAGAACAAGAGGAAATGGGGGGATTATTTTTGAAAACTTACTATTAATTTTTAGGGTCTAATAAAATAAAATTAGATTCCATTTTGAATAGGTTATTTTAAATTGTTTATCATTATCACACTTTTGAATTGGTTATTATTTATTAGAATCGGTAAATTTTAATTTCATTTTTAATATAAATTCCCTTGCTAGCGATATTTCATGAAAATGCTCTTACTTGCTTTGTTTTCGCGGTATTGTAGATGATTTTTTTTAAAAATGACAAAATTGTTAATTAAATTTATCTATTGTTGATTCTTATTTAGTTAGAAAATAAGTCGAAAAAAATTCTTAAAAATTGGAATAAAAATGCATGAAAATTTTATCAATTTTTATGTTTTCGAATTATTATTTATCTATTGATTAGTTTTTCCTGGCTACATCATATTTGCGTTCAATAGAAATATTCTTATTGGCAAGCAGCATAAAAGTCTGCATAACACCTGTTCTTGTTATGAAACAAGAAATTTTCTGCTAAATTAATAATTTCGGTTCTTTAGAATTTGCTTTAAAATCGTTTGGTTAGGTAGTATGATTGATCCTTTCTAAAGATTTATTATAACTTTTCTTAAGCCTGCACGTACGTTATTTATATTAATGCCGATTCCTGCTTAATTTTTTAACATACATTACATATAATACGTAAGCTATCTTCTTAAAATTAATTCATTAAATTTCTAAAAAACCATTTCCATTTATTTACAGTACATTTGTGTTACAACAAAGTACTCTTATTTGATACGGTAGTTGTAAATTATAAAAGAAACAACTTTTTACTTTGTCTTAAAACTCATTTTTTTTATTTTGTCTCATTTGGAGTTTTCCACAAACGAAATGTGTTTTGCATTAAATTACTTTTTTTTCCTTCAATATTTCAGAAGATTTAGTTATCATAATAACATTTGATATTAGAAAAATTGAGAAATTCTATCAGTGATTTAATTATATAGAGAAGCCGAATTTTTATTTTACGGTTTTTTCCTTTTATAATGGATGAAGCTGAAGCTCAATTTTTTTCAACGATCTTATGATATAAAAGTATCTTCCATTGAAAGTACCGTGATAAAGAAGGGAAATTAAATTTAGACAAAAGGTTTACCATACCACTGAAATCATCACTTTTTTGCGTCGGAAAAAATCCAATAGTCGGAAAACAATGAAAATTGAATTATCTAAGTTTGCTTTCGAAAGCCTTTATCGATAAGACTGGAAGAGACTTGTTCAAATAGAGAGCGCGTTTCTTGCTGAAGCTTCCATGAGTAAAAGTATGCATGCTATAGATTTATGAATGCTCTATTCTACCTGCTTTTTTTTTGGAATCTTCACCTGTTAGCAATCAAAATATATTTCTTGATCTCACGTCAAAAAGTGTGAAAGGGATGTTAGTTTTTTTTTAAATGATGTTATGCTCCATTAAAATGATGGATGCTAAATTTTAAAATCGTTTTATTGCAACTCGAAACCTTTAATGAAGAATTTCAAATAATTTGTCTGTCGCATGGTAATGAGATTATTTTAGTAAAATATAAATTTTTACATAAACAGTCATAAAAAATATTTTTTATCTTGTTTATTTAGTTCATTAAGTAATAGTAAAATTTTATTTAGTAAATAAATTTAGCTTTAAAATTATGAATGTTTTCATTAGCATTTGAATAAATTCAAGACACTGTGGAGACACTTATTTAAATACTTTTGCGAATTCTTTGAGAAAATTCTACTCATTATACTGATTGCAAAAGTATATAATATAACCTTCGCATGAAACACACAAATTGTTTTACACAGAAAAACTATTTTATTAAAACTTACGGTGGCTATGTATGTACCTGTTAGCAATCAAAATATATTTCTTGATCTCACGTCAAAAAATTTGAAAGGGATGTTAGTTTTTTTAAAAAATGATGTTGTGTTCCATTAAAATGATGGATGCTAAATTTTGAAGTCATTTTATTGCAACTCGAAACATTTAATGAAGAATTTGAAATAATTTGTCTGTCGCATGGTAAAAAGGTTATTTACTACAGTTTTTCAATTATTTTAGTAAAACATAAATTTTTACATAAATAGACATAAAAAATATTTTTATCTTGTTTATTTAGTTCATTAAGTAATAGTAAAATTTTATCTAGTAAATAAATTTAGCTTTAAAATTATGAATGTTTTCATTAGCCTCTGAATTAATTCAAGATACTTTGAAGAGACTTATTTAAATACTTTTGCGAATTCTTTGAGAAAATTCTACTCATTATACAGATTCAAAAAATATATAATATAACCTTCGCATGAAACACACAAAATGCCTATACAAAAAACTATTTTAATAAAACTTATGGTGGCTATGTATGTATGCATGTATGTACCACGTCTCATTCTAAACAATTCCCCTCCTGCTAGAAGGAATTCAACAAATTACATAAGCAATGTCAAAGCACAAAGGTTAAATGAATATTCATTTAATTACTAATTAACAAAAAATGTGTACTTTTTACTCTTTGAATTTCTCTATTTTACTTTTTGAAATTTGTCTTTAAATTCGATAGATCTCGATTCGATATTTGACGTTGTGTTACTGGACATGCTTTAATTTCAACTGTGATTTAGACATTTTTAATCATAAATAATGTAAACTTTAAAAGGTGTTAAGCATTTATGACCAAAATTTGTTATACCAATACAACATGTATTATCAACTTAAGGAGAAAATAAGTTACCACTAAATTTTAGAAGTTGTCAAGTTCAATTGATGTTTTAATTTCAATTAAACGCAGCCAATAAAGAGGGTAGATGAATAAAGGAATTGTATATTATAATATTTTATACTAAACTGGGTTTTACATTAAGAATATTATATGATAAATTACGCTATAACATGGAAGAATTTCAATCTCAAGCAAAGTCGGATATATCAATTAGTTTTCGCTAATGCTAGACTTGATCATCTCTAACAAGAGGATAAAAATCTGAGAAAAATATTAATGAAAATATCCTGTGAGACTGAGTGAGTATTTTTTAATGTTTGTTTCGAAAAAAATTATTAGTAATTTTTCTGTCTTTCTTGATTAAAAGAATTATCCTTTTTACCGATTAAGTTACAATTCGTTATGTTTCTATTTCTTAACTTTGCTGCTAACTACCTTTTTGGAAATAAAAGCTTCTAACTTTAATATAGCTTCTAATTCAACCACTAATTTTAATTTTGCTTGATAATAAAGGTACTCATGAAAGTATAGAGTTTCGTAATAATAGGATTATAGGTTAGAGATATTCTAATAAATATATTTTACTTTATTATCTACAGAATGGTTTATTATTATCCTGATTCAAATGAAGTTTATGGAAATAAGCTGCAGTTACTTCCATTTCCAAAAAAATATCTTTATATATTTCTTTATAATTTAAATTTTTATATACAACATGTATATAATTCATAAATATGTGTATTAAAATATAATTATGATTTATTTTACTAAAACATGTATTTTCACTCAAGGAAAAAATTATATATTCTATCACAATATAATTATTTCAATTTAAAATTAACTGAACTGATAATTTTACATACTTTGTCATATAAATAATTCACTCCCAGAAAAACAACCATTCGCTTTGAATCTGTTCAAGAAGAATCTGAATCCATTTAGACCAAATCCTGTCCAATAGTCTTTCGGTATTTCGATTAACATTTATTGATTCATATCCTTTTGCCTTTCCTGATATTTCAATTAAATCGTTTTCGTAGCAATTTTGTATCAGTAAACTGTTTCTTTCATTCCTAATCATGTATTTTTCGTAGAATAAACTTCCGTTTCATTATTTATTCTCCTTAATTCTGAGAGTTTCGCAGAGTATTGATGCAAGAACGGAAAGACAGAATTTTCTGTTTGAAAAGCTTTGATGTGAAGAGCTTAAAATGCTTTTCTCATACGAAACTGTATATTTAAATGTGATTGAATGTTTCAGGAACGTTTGCAATACATAGTTTTGGTATTCCTGGTATATGAAATAAAAGAATGTATAAATAATTTTTTGTTTGAAATTTACGCATTGGAAATTTCGCATATGAAAGCAATGGGAAATTTCCTCAAAACGACTTTAACCTATATGCATCCTTTATAATATAATAAACATCTTTTATATATACTAAATAATCTTTATTAAAAATTATAAAAGCGTCATTTCTAAAAAAATTGTATTTTTTTTAAATCGTCGTGAAGCAGTCCATATTTGACCGAGGAACAATCTAGACACAACTGGTTTCATCATGTATACAAGATTTCATTTAAAAAATCAATTTTTTTTCACATAGAATTTCATTTTTAAATCACAGTATGTTTTTAGAAATGACTCCCTAATGTATCAAAACTCTGAGACTCTTTTCAGGTACCAGATACGTACGAGCAATTGAAAATCTTTAAAATGAAACGATGATTTATTTTGATACATCAGAAAATGCTTCTAGATTATTTTCTGTGAGAGATTTTCAATATACACCCGGCATATACGCATCATTATAAATTTCATATAGTGGTTTCCCAAAGTGTGAACCAACAATGATTTCAAATAATTTTCCGTTTTGATACTTAAATAATATTTGAGTCCTGTGTTATTCAAATTCTGTTTTTAAATAGTTATAATATGGAAAATCTATTTTTAGCATGCAATACATTCACATTGTTGTACAATATATTAGTTTCAATTCTTATATTATATTACAATAATTATATTTGACAACAAATCGAAAGTTCCTCTCTAGAGGAGAAACTCATTTATATTCAAATTGTGACGAGTTATTTAATGATTATGCCTATGCGGAAGTTTTATAATGTAATCACTTATAATCCTTACATTTTGGCTCTAATGTTTTAAGTGAGAAACATTAGATATAAGGTAAGTCCGCTTTTCATAATAATCAACGCGACAAAGAATGGATCGAAATTTGATAAAGGTAAGTAATAAGGTGTCGTTTTACTACAACCCGCTTTTAAATTCGACATTTATCAAATTGGATCTTATAAATTAATTAAATGTCGATAGTTTAGCTTAATTATATTAACTTCCCGTTTGAAAGCAACCGAATGGCTATTTTGGCACGTACTCGTAACTTTGAACTGTGCTAATATGGTAAGAAGGGCACCTGAGCTAGCACCTCTTCTCCACCAGTGGGAAGAGGTTTCGCACCTGACGTATTTAACTTGCACCGGATCCGCGTACACGACAGGTTTTTAGTGGAATCGAGATTC
This sequence comes from Argiope argentata, assembly GCA_026289955.1. Lineage (NCBI taxonomy): Eukaryota > Metazoa > Arthropoda > Arachnida > Araneae > Araneidae > Argiope > Argiope argentata. Next base: position 10,797,814 of record JAOUZG010016587.1, on the reverse strand, counting down.
GAAGACAAGACCTCACCACCAAGCCACATCGACCGTATATGCATTTTATTGAATACATTATGTCTCTTAAAACTGAGAATCGCGTGCCTGATTTAATTTCTTTTATTTTAAATCAAAAAATCAAAATATTTAGCAAATAAATAAGAACTAAAGAATTGTATTAAATTGTGAAGAGAATCATCAAAGTAATATTTCTTTCCGGATCATCTTTTAGGGTTATATTTTTATATATGCTATAGAAATTGTTTGTATTTTTCCCAGTGCGAAATGTGAATACTAAAAATAATACGTCCCAAATTTCAATATGATATGTATAATAAACTCATTGTTGATGGCCAAGGATACAAAGGTTACATTACTTTGCTAAATAATAACATCCTGTAATCCACCGCTTTAATTTTTATATCAATAGATATTCTAGGTTACCTTAACTTGTTCCGCCTTTGAAATCGTTTCACCTAGAATATGCATGAAGACTATACGAAAGTGGACTGGATCACATGATTAAGAGGTAAGTCATAGTTCTTATTCCAGATATGAAGATTTCTTAAATATTTTAATGTATAAATTTTCTAATGCAAAATCTAAGGCACATGAAATTAATATAAAATATTTAAGTTAAAATATATTAATGGAAATTGTATAATTCTTTGCTAATGTTTCATTCGCTTGTTATTTACTAAATAGAGGTTTTAAAACCTTATTATATAATTTATACAATTACTGATAAATTCAATGAAAAAATTGTAATATATAAAATAACTTCATCTATTTTCCTTATAAGAAATTTAATTTCTGTCACTAGGAATCGTCAATAGTAATTTTAAAAATTTGAATTTGCTATATGTCATGAACTTTGTTTTAAACAAGAACAAAATATTAGAGAAAATTTCAAGTATTCCACAATTTTAATTGAATAAATTAAAATTTTTAATTTCAATCTGTTGACAAAATTTTCTTATGCAACAAATGGCATTGCAACGTTTTGAGTAATTTTGAAAGTTTATTAGATGCATTTATCATACATTTAAAACGTTGTCACTGATGTTGTGATTCACAACGAAGAATCAATATTATTTATACGAACTTTCTTAAGAAAATATAAACTAATACAATGTATTTATTAAGTGATATGTATCTTATGTACGAAAGGCATACTTTCATTTATCCTCTGAGAATTCATTTGGGGTATTGGGCTTATGATCTAATTTCCATATTGATCAATTTTGAATTAATATCCGTGATACTATATTTACAAATAGATAAAAGACCTAATTATTAGGATTCCTTTGAAATTTAATCACATTAATTGACATCAGTTTTGGCTAATTATATATCAGAATATTTATGGAAGCATCAGATACACAATTAAGAGGGCGATTCAAAATCCAACGGACAAACTGTTAAAGTAATTAGGATTCACAAAATCGAGCCAAAAACATGTAATAAAGAAATCAAAACAGCTAATAGATCAGCTATAGAAATTTATGATCGCTGCTGTGGCATTTTACAGCAAATATTATAAAATCCCACAAAAGAATTAAGATTTACGAAGGCTGAGAACTTTCGACCAATATTCACAAAATTCTGAGAATTCTATGCATGGGCAGTCATAGTGAAGTGTGTAGAATGTTCAGCACTTTTTTTTTCTATTAAGCTATTAAGCCTTTCTATTAAGCTATTATGGCTTTCTATTGAGCTATTATGCCTTTTTATTGAGCAATTTTAATGTTGTCTCTCTAGCTTACTTACTTATTTATAAATTGCAAAGAGATTTAGGCTTATTTTTTCTTTATTTTATCACTCATAACAGTTTGTACGCTGATTTTTGAATCACCCTAGTATCCAAGTACAAAGACTTTGATTTCTAATATAATTTGAGCAAAATATCTTAGAAATATTTAGTAAATATTTAACTCGTATAGATTTAAGGCTAAGAGCCCTTTTTAAAACAGAAATAGAATTAATTATTGACTTTTCTACATTCAGGGATTTAATATCTAATTGAAGTTGAAAAGATTGTCTCTCTCAAATGGAAGTCAACCTTCATTAAATTCAGATTTACGGATCGATTGCTATTTATGTAACGCATAATTATATGCAGAAAACATTATCTAAAATTGTATTAGTTTATTTGATATTCGTGGAATGAAGCCTAAAACTTTTCGTTCATTGTTACAGGTTTCTTCCAATGAGACAATCTTTTCATTGAGGAGACAGAAACAGGACATGGTGGGACTATTTGCCCAGGAATAGAAGCACCTCTACATACCAGAAAACAGGGAATTAAATCTAACTGCCATCAAAAGTAATTATCTTATAAGAAGCACCTGGATTTGAATCATTTTATTCTTTGTAGATGAGTACTTTAATTTTAAGTTCATTTAAGAAATTATCTGTCACTTTTGATAAATATTGTAAATTAAATTTAAAGAGTATTACGAAAGTTGAAGAGAGGAATCAAGTGTACTATGTTCTAATTCCATTCTATGTTCTAAATAGAAGTGTTATGTTCTAATTCCGTTAATTTAATTTGCACTGCTATGTTTTAGCTTCATTATATGTTCTAAATCGAAGTAATATGTTTTACTTCCGTTCTGTATTCTAAATTGAAATGCTATGATCTAATTCTTAAAATTACGAAAAATACCAACAAAAAAGGTAACATTTTACTTAGAATTGTAATTTGAGTTGAGCTATATAATGATTTGTGCCTATTATTACATAATAAGTATTTGAAAATTAAAAATCAGTTTCTGTAGCATATTCTATTTATTACAAATACATGAATCTTATATTTGCATTTTTATAAAGGATGGTTTGTTGTATTTAAGGTATTATCGAGTTTCAATTTTATTGATTGAAATATTTCGTAAATTTTGGATATATTATTGATAAGGTCCACAATTATAGGTTATTTTTTAAGAACATATATGTCACCAAATTCTTTCTTTGGTAATACTGAAATAAATTGATACTTATAGAATGCTAATGGAATGACGATGGTTGTTATTCATAAATGTTGGCTTATTTTAAATTTATAATGTAAAACAGAATCTTTTCGAACAATTTACAAATATTTTGCAGTTTTATTACTAATCATTTATTCTGTAATACGATTTCTTATTCCAACTTTTTTAAAAATATTTTTGCATTTTTATTACTCTTATTACTGAAATCGCTTCTAATATTATTGCACTTATGAAATACCATTTATATAAACAAGAAACAACCTGTAAAAGTTTATTGCTTTCAATGAAATATTACTATTATTTAAGTATTTCTCGTTGTAAATATTTTTTTTAAAATTAATAATTAAAAGGAAAGGTTGTGAATTGTTGTTGCTAAATACGAATTTCGAACTAAAATGAAAGAGCATTTCTACCTGATCTTTATGAAATGAACAATGCTGACTGATATGATTTTTTGTTGCGAAAAGCTTAAATAATATAAAGTAATCAGCTAAATTTTATAACTTTTGCCCTGAATAAAAAAAATTTCGCCTGTATAATTAGCTTCATTATTCTGCTAGTTAAGCAAAAAAAGGACTTATGAAAAAGTTATTCAAAATTAATATTAGTAATTATAAAAAGGAAAATAATACAAAGCATTCATTAAATTACAATTTCCAGACATTAATGTAGACATATATAAAAGGAAAATGTTTAATAAATACCCTTAATAAATACCTTTAATTCTACATAAAATAATAAATACCCTTAATATCTACATAAAATAATTATAGACTGTTAAACTGAAAATTTCCAAAAAACGAAAAGTTTGCAGAGGCAAATGATAAAGGTGTAACTGAAATAAATGCATTCTAATCAAAAGATTAAATAAACAGCAACACTCCCTTGAGTCTTGAAAGGTTACAGTATAATATTTGTAAAGATTATTAGAACATTGGTTCTAAGTTATTTCATGACAAATCCGATTCTTAAAAATCATGTTTAGATAAGTATATTGCTCAAAATAACATCGTTACGATATTTTTAGATGGCGTAAATAACATGATATTTAAGAATCGGACAATATTAATAGATTTAAATAAAGTATTATGTTGTAACTTGAGCATTAAAATTGTGTATTTTCGGAATGTCTTTAGTTTATCGGTTTTTGAGATAAGAAATTTTCCAACTAGCTAGAAGAATTCAATTTACATTCTAGTTACCTACAGAATATTAGTATTTTGTAGTATCATAAATTACATATTTTTCTTATTTTAATTTTTAAAAGGTTAAAAAATATTTACGACTTCATTCAAAAGTCTTTGTTTATATCATTCAATGTGTTCAAACGATTCTTAGAAGCATCAGAAAATGTATAATCCCCAAACTGGCTTTCTTTCCATTCAATACCTGTCAGTAATCAATTATTATATTTGAACCTAATATTAAGAATGATTTTTTAAGCGCATTGTCAATCTGAATAATGGAATGATTAATTATTTGAAGAAAAATTGATGAACAAGTGTTCCATATTTTATTTTATGGAGCTGATGTTGTCTTGTAGTCTCGGCGTCACCTTTTTTCTTTGCCATTTCCTTAATGCGTGCATGAAAATAGTCAATTGATGTGGCATTTTGTTTACCAATGCTCCAAATAAAAATACATCATTTTTCATCCATCATAATCATATGATTTGATTTATTTCGAAATAATAGTCAGCATTTGTCTTTTAAAAACACTTGTTCCGAAAGAGAAATTTTTCTCTTTGGTTTCAGCTGTAACTATAATTATATGTTTTGCATTCGGATTGTTTTCTGATTAAATTGCTATTTACTCACGTTTTCAAAAAAGGAAAAAAATCTTATCTTTTCAAACTTCCCTAGTGATAAAATAATAGCTAACGGAAATAAATTTATTTATTTCATGAATTTTCTTGACGAAATTTCATGCATAAAAATTTGATAATTTCAATGAAGTCGAATCAATAATGCAGGAAAGCTGCATATTTAAACATAATTTTTATTTAAAAGTTTTAGAAAAATGATAATAATTTACTTAAAAAATATTTCCTTTTTACTTATTTGTTTTTAGAACCCTTGATATTTAAATTACGACAGATCTACTAAATGAATTACAATTCAAAATTGTAACTATATATTTTCTTTTAGCGTCGCAATTAAATCATTACATCCTCGACAGTATTATGTTTCAGATAATAATGCTATAAAATTATAAAGAATTTTATTACATAAAACACTTATTTAATTTTTTAAAATTTTTTACATTAGGAGTAGATTTATAAGAAACAATCTTTTTATTTACATTCTTATTTTGATTAAAAAATTGTTGGACATATAGACATAAGAAAATATGAATTGTTAGATATAAGAAGATATAAATTATGATTTTTAGACATAAGAAGATATAAATTAAAATTCTTACTTTTGGTATAAGAATAATACTAATGCCAAACAGAATATATAATATTCAGTTTTTAATCAAATATATTAGAACATTTATTCTTAGAAATCAGGAAGAGAAATTATTTGATTTTATATAGTAAATCGAGCACGGAGTTGCAATATCTCTGTACTAGGATCAGGCTAAAGCGTGGGAGTTTCATCAGAGTAAAAGTTCAAATTTTATTGCCAGGTAACTTGAAAAAAGGGAAGCGACGCCATGTTTGGTCAAGACTAAAAATTATAAAAATGAAATAATAATAATAATTGGTTTATGAATGCAATTTAAAGTAATAATTATCTTTAACTAAAAGTCCGGATGTTAAAACAAAAAAATGTCATAAAATGTAAAAAAATATCATAAAATCACAAAGAAAAGAAAAGAAAAGAAGCTAATTCCAGTATTACATAAAATTAGAATTGCATTATAAATGCGATTAAGATTTCAGTCCAGTAAGAACATTTTAATCTGAACTTCGTACAATTAGTTTCACAATGTTTAAATATTTTTTTTTCTTTTTCTTTTTAATAAACTGATGAAAACTTTTTTCAAATAATGTTTTTACACTTTCTCTAAACAAGTTAAGCTTTAAAATCTTATTTTTCATAAATTCCTTCTTTAAAATTGAACAATTAAAACATATTTTTAAAGATTTTACAATAGCTCATTCAGATTTCATATATCACAAATTCTAGAATATTCTTCAAAAAATCAAGTTAAAGTTAAATTTACCCCAATAAAGTTCTAGAATTTTAAAGAGTTATTATCGTTTGCTAAAAATATGAAGTCAAAATAAAATTTTTAACGGTTTAAAGTGCTGAAAATAAAACAAGTTAATTCAAGTATCATATAAAATTTAAATTGCATTACAAATGCGATTACAATTTCAATCTAGTGATAACATTTTAACTTTGCAATACGGCGTTCATTTCTTTCTCTGAGTTTCGATTTGCAATTTTTTATACTTTCTTTTTCTTTTTTAATATATTGATGAAAACATCTTTTTAAATAATGCTTTTACACTTCCTCTTTACAAGTTAACTTGCGCTTGAAAATCTTATTCTCCGTAAATTCCTTCTTAAAAATTGAGCATTTAAAACATATTTTCAAAGATTTTTATAAAAGCTGTTCCAAATTTCATATATCGCTAGCTCTAGAATATTCTTCGAAAAATCGGAGGTTAACGTTAAATGTATCCCAATAAAGCTCTAGCTTCGGTTTCTGGCGAATTTTTCCGCTATTCCTCACCAACAATAAGCGAGAGAAAATATCGAACAACGATTTCGAACTACTTAATCTTCCGCACATTATAGAAAAAGCTCTTCGAGGGGCTATTTCGTGATCCAGCCCCCTCGCTCGTAAATGGCATTTGAAAGTTCCAAAAAGAGAAAATCACCTCTAAATTGATTTCGCGAGAACTCATTAATTTTATTGAATGACTGGATACGCATATTTACAAGAAAGAGAATATGTCTGTTGGTTATGCAGCCTTTACAAGGAAATGCTCTCTTTTCTAAATCCCAAACACACCTGAGAGGGGTTACCAAAAAAGAGGAGGGCTGTTTCGACTAAGAAATTAAAATAAAAAGCACTTATTTTGTTAAAGACTGCGTTATTGAAAAACCGATTTGGAGCAATTGTTTAACTTTGTTCGCTCTTTATTTATGTTAGTCAGGGCATTTAAAGTTTCGCATTAAATGTTTTTATTTATGAAAATGACTGAATGAAGCTTCGCGGAAAAATTGATGATGTCGTTTTTAAAGAACGTTTACGCCTGATTTTTAATTGAAAGAAACTTTCAAGATGTTTCGGAAATTCAGAAACATACTTTATTTGTTTGCTTTCATATGTTTTTTAATACAATGCATACTATATGGTTTTTTTAGTACGTTTATGTGAAGAATTAGACAAAGCAGTTTAAATGTGAGATACTACAAAAACTTTTGAAAATATGAAAATAAAATGATGTAATCGTAATTAGTTCGCCATATTAATTCATTTCATATACAATTAAGGGAAGAAATAAACGATATTTTTACATTAGCACATTTATAAATACGTGAACATTAGATATAATTTTTTTAGTATTTGAAAAAGAAAGTCGAAACGTAGGAAGAGGAAAATGGAAAAATGGTATTAATTAATTTTTACATGCCATAAACTGGAAGTAGGGGGAAACAATTTCTTATTTTGTTTTGAAATTTAGTTACAATATCCTGTAAATCTTAAGTAACAATAATATATTAAAAATAAGTATCATTTTAATTAAACTTTATTATATTCTGGTCCAAATCTGATTCATAAAGTGTAAATCAGACGATTAAAAGAAGAATTTATTAGTTTTGGACAGCATTATAAAATATAATGTGTTTAAATCATTTGTTTGCCGATATTTTGCTTTAGAATTTCCCATCATATTTAAAATAAAATTTGCAAATTTCAAGTATCAGAAGCAATAAAAATCTATACTTTGAAATAAAATAATGAACATTATTTTATTGAAATTCCTTCTTCTATAATACACCGTCCTATTTGGTCTCTCTCAAATTTATGCCATAATGGATTCCTTAGTAGAAAAGTTAAAAACGGTGCATTTTTTTATTGGTAAAGTATTTTTTAACTTTATTCGCAAAAATAGTACAAAAAGAATGCTATTTACTCTAAGAATAGAAAGGATACAATTTTAAAGCTGCATCTTCAATTTTTATCTGACAGAGAGATGTCCTAAATTAACAGAAAAAAAAATCACGACTCATATTGATGCGAGAGGAACAAAAACCGAAACTGAAGCGAAATGCAAATTGAAAACAGCTGCAACCGACTAGTCAAGAAGTTCATCGTTTCAGGCCCGATCCGATAATTAAATTTTGGTTTTTAGTTGAATTAAATTTGCATTCCCGGTCCTTGTATTGAAGCACATCATCCGTTTGCACCATACAAATCTGTAAAGTTTCTTAAGCGTAGAGTCCTATCTTATGAATTAAACGAGAAATGTTCGTTCGATAATTTAACTTGATTTTCCTGTAACTGGTGAGTCGCTCCAAGAATTGCCCTGAGTATGCGAAAGGAAATAAGAAAATAGTCACTTTTATTCTGGCATTCTCTTTGCAATTTTTTTCATGACAGAAGAAATTACTTTCTTCTAACCTTAGAAACAGGCATGCTTCTCTGCGTAGGGTAACAACCAAAATATAACTTCGAGATGAAAATGATATTGGTTTTGGGAAATATTCTACATAAGCTTTCAAAAGGCATAATCTGAAGAGTTATTCCTTCACATTGTTTCTTTGAAGTTGTTTTTATAAATTCGAGATGTTTTCTGTTTGTGTAAATTACTTTTCTCGCTCTGTACCGTTTCTTCGGAACAATGTTTTCCTTTCCAACCCGTTCTACTTTCTTGCTGGAGTCTATACATTCGATATTTATAATTGCGCATAGTAGATTTTTTTAATATAAGATGTAATTTAGATAAATACACACTATTTATTTTAAAATTCATTAATTTCTAGAAAATCTACAAGAACACAATCCTTGAGGGAAAAAACAACTTTCAGGCAACATGGATTTATAATTTAGATTGAGGTGCAACTACAAAATATAGTTGAGTCACGAGAAAAACTATCAATCATCTATCAAGTTTGCTATGGTGACGTCTATGTTACAATCATAAGAAAGGCATAATTTTAAAGAAATTAATGCCCTCTTTAGGATTTTTTTGTCAAAATATTTATTGAAATAGCAGTAATTTTCAAATTTTCCAATAGTTGTATCGCTTTTTGCTTCAAAATTTGTTTACTGTATGGGATTTTTTTCGAAAGTTTTGATCAAATTTGAAAACCTTTTGAAAACTTTAGTATTCTTTTGATTTCAAAAACTAGTGGAAGAAACTTATTTTTTTTAATATTAAATTATAAGGAATCCATTACTATCCATTTATTGAAAAATAATTTTGTTATTGATCTAAAAATTTTTATTAAAGAAATATGAGAAGACCCACTTATATTAAATGTTACTTATCATTCAATATGTTCAGACGCTTGTTTTATCTCTATCTTTGTTGTTCACATGTTTGTGCAATGCTAACATGCATCTCCTATCCATTTTTTATAAAAAAGATCATTTATTACTTGCAATATTTATTATCTTTTTTATTCTTCCAGTTTCGATCAATTAGGTAATACATGCTTTTAATATTCAGATGAAATGTATTAGAATGTGCAGATTAAAAGTAAATCAATTCAGGCAATCGTCTTATACTGCTTGGCGCTACTTCAAAAATAACTGATGCTCATGCGGCTTATAATCACTAACGGCCGTCAGCACATTTGTCCATGGCAAGTGCCATTAGTAGTAACAACAAGTTCTTATGTCATTTGGGAAACTATTAATTATAGATTTGAGATAAAGACAAAGTAAATAGCAATTTATTCATTCCATCAACTGCAAAATTTATATATCATGTGTTTTTCCATCTTTTTACTGATGATATTAAACAATGAAACATTTTCTTCTACAGAAAACGAAATACGAAAAAAGTTGCTTCTTTTTACGTTTGATGGTATTTTTTGAAGAAATCCCCTGAAAGTATAAAAAGTATAGATATTTAATAAAAAATATAAAGACATAAATTTCTCTGAGAAAAATTTTATTATTCTAAATCTTATAATGGAAAGAAATAAAAGTAATGAAAAACTGAAATTACAAAAAAAAAATTCTCTTAGTTTGTACTTGTATTTTAGGCGCTCTCGTAAATTGAAATAAGCATTTTAAATATTGAAACTTTTATAGTGCCAAAATTAAATTATATTTTTAATGCATATTATTACATTTATTCATAATACGACTCGGTATATTTTTTGTACTACTAGGGTCGGAACCATTCCCGGCTATACTCTTGAATTAAAAATGATTGTCTTGAATTAAAATGATTAAAAATGAAGTTACCTTTATGCACAAATGCTATATGTCATGGTTCTTATACATTTCTAAGTATAAATATTTCATTTTTATAAATAATTTCTATTGCAAAACATTAGTGTGGTATGATATATGTAAATTCACTTTTAAACACTAATATTTCCATAATATCATCGATTTTTAATATAAAACCGTTTTAAATTATAACATTATACTTCTCGCTGTATATGCTATGCAGCATAAAAGCAACTTTTTCACTTTTTTTCTGATTTAATATTTTGTACTCGCATTACCAAATAGAAAGATTGTAGCGATACAGAAAATATTGCAGTCGAATTGTTTTCCCATACATTTAAAATGAGTTCCCAGCTTTATTTGAAGAATAAAAATGGGCATTGTGGTATATTATGTGGCTGGAATAAAATTCTTTCATTCTGAGACAAATAACCTACGCATTGAATTTTGCATCGCATTATTTCCTTTTTTCCTGTACAAAGGGGTGGATTAAGCTTTTTGGGGCTTTTATGCCAAATTTCTTCCTCTTTCATTTCTTTGAATGTATTACACATATGCGCATACTCATTTTAACTTGTCAGCTATGTGTTAAATATATCAATATTTGCATTATTTTTAATTACAATTATATTTTTAATAACTATAATATAATCTAATTAATATTTTCAATAATTAAAAATCTTTGTTTTCAGTAATTTCATTTCTATATCTTAAATTTGTTTATTTTAATTTTATCGAAAGATTTTTCTTTAGGTTTCATTACCTGAAAGGAAATTTAACTGTCTCTTTCATAGCAAAATTATTTTATGTATTACTATCGAATAAATAATTGTTCAACGAAATTATTTTAAATATTACTATTGAATAAATAATTGTTCAACGAAATTATTTTATGTATTACTGTTGAATAAATAATTGTTCAACGTATTATTTAATGCTTGTAATCGTAACAAGATTTCGAATGAGAATATATTTAGTTATAAATATGGAAAAGGGGCAAAAAAAATGATATAAATATTTTTTTAAAAATTCACAGACCTCTTTTAGTCTTTTGTCCCTGGCACTACTTCGCTTTTGCTTTGATTCATCCTAATGCATATATTCACTTGATTTTTTTTATTTTGACTTATTCACATATCCTCAATCATAAATTGGCCTTATGTAATTTTTCCTGCTGTTATCAAATTCATTTTATTTTTACTCATACGAAATGTATAAACAATTGTAAGCGCCGAAAAGTTTTGATAGTAAAATTTTGATGAATTCTCCAGTTTAGACTTTTTTGCATACGAAGCAAATGTTTTATAAATTATCATTTTTTATAGGAATGCGATAACTCATAGCTTAAAAGAGTTAGACAAATAGAATTTGTGATGCTGTTTCAACACCAAAATTGTAGATTAGAGTCAATTTTCGATAGAAATTAATACATGGAACGTCTATTTTTTAGTCTATATCAATAGGATATCAGGAACATATAACACATATTAAATTTGGGACATGATCTGAATATCAAAATTAAAAATTTGTATCAAATTTTAGACAAATGATCCAAAGCTTCAACTATTAGTGTTGATGTGAACTTGATGACTCACATATGTATGTGTATTAAAATTTCAGATTTAAAAAAATCAGTCCAACTGAACAAAGAGAATAATAAGAAAGATCATACTAGATTCCCTTTAATGTACCAAGAATTTAAATGTTGGAAGTACTACTTATTGAGGCATAATGAGATGATATTATTATGAAAGTTGGGGAAAAATAACACTTTTGCTTTTCATGATTATTAGCTTTATGCCACTTCAAAAATTTAAAAGTTCCTCTTTTTTATGTTTGTATCAGTTTTTCTTCTTAATTTCATGTATCTGTGAGATTATTCAAGTATCATTATTTTATTTTAGTGTAAATCGATCATCTCCCAATGTGTGACGCGATTATTTTTTGTACGTTTTTATGAGTTATCTAAAAAAGAAAGCTGAAAACTATGCATAAGAGTTCTTGAATTTCTCTTTTTTATGTTTGCATCAGTATTTCTCCTTATTTTTCAGAGCCTGTGAGATTTTTATTAAAATATTATTTTTTAAAATAAATTAATCAACCTTTTTATGTGGGAATTGGTTATTTTTAGTTGATTTTTTATGAGTTACCTAAAAGAGAAAGCTCAAAACTGTGTATAAGAGTTCTTGAAATCAAATAATGCAAAGACAACTTTTTTTCTTTCAACTTCAATGCATGAAATTTCTAGCTGAAGCTAGTTAAAACATCTAAAGGAAGTAAATATAATTTATATCAGATTAAGAAAATTACAATCGATTTTACTTGTCGTTTAATCATGTCTAAATACATCAAATATCAATTATTATTTTAACGGTATGTATTCTTATTAAAAATATCTTTTCACTCATTTGTAAATTTGTAATTTTATGGTATTAAGTAAAAACGCGAAAAACTGCGAAATGTTAAATTTTAAAAAGATGTTTCTTATCGTCCAATTTTTTTCTAATTTCTTAGTACAATATATATTAAATTGATTTGCAAATATTATCACAATAACTGTATGATCAACATGTAAAGTACTTGAAATTTTTTTTTACTAAGCCGAATACATTTATAACAGTAATATCTAGATATTTTGCATTTTTACAACAAGCATTGAAAATCTGTTTTTGCTTTTTGGAAACTTAGAAGGAGTCACGTGTCCATGTAGATCCAAGTATTCTCATGGACAAAGAATAGTTTGTCCCAAGAGAATCACGGAGCCACAGAGAAGTACGTGCGTGTTCCCTCAACTCTTGTTTCAATTTTATTTTGTTGGATTGTTTCTTCAGCATCATATAACACACTGTGATTTCTGAAAAGTCCCTTTTTTCTGGTAAATACACATTCCAATGTCCAGTTTGGCTAAGTTTGGAGAAATATATTTGTGAAGAAATGCTAAGAAAAACAAGTTCTTCTGAAAGTTGAGCATGATCCAATAAATGAAAAACCAAAATAAATTCGGCGTGAAAAAATGTAAACTGTAATATTTAATAGCACAAGTTCATTAATACGCCTCAAAATTGATGATTAATTTAGAGTTGATAACTTCAAATCTGAAAAGGTTTTAAATTTTTAATGGGAAAAATTTGGAGTTGTTAGACTTGTTATTCCAGAATTGTGTTCTTTTTTATTTATCTGCCAATGGAAATGAAATTTGCTATCCATAATTTCCTGATAGAATCTCAGTTATTTCCGATTTAAGCTTAAATTTCCAAGCTAGTATTCTAACAGAAAATCGTCTTGTGCAAAGAGTTGGTGTACAATAAATTTCTAGAATCTCAAAGCAATTTAACTTTGGAGTGATGCAAAAATTCCAGAAAGTAATAATCTGATCTAGGATTATAGATATGATATCTATTGTTGTTTCACTTATGACACTTGTCATAAACATAGAGTTTGAGTAGTAATTTCTGAGGGTACGAACCCCTGAGCCCTCGAGAGCAGAAATTTGACATAATTCATATGAAGCACACACACACTCGATTTTACAACCCCTTTATAATGATTTGCACTTTAACACAGTCCACAGATAGAATATAGGGTAAAGAATAACCATACATAAAACGGGACTCGAACCCGGGAAGCCCAGATTATATGATGATGATGACGACATATCAGCTTATAACGGAAAAAGGAATGCAGTGGCTTCTGAGAGAATGGACCGCTGATCACCAGAGGGCATAAGTCTGATTTCTAACTCATATAACACACACATTCGTTTGAACAGCCCCTTTTTAGTTGGGGGCACTGACACTCATCTCACAGATAGCACACAGAAGAACAACCATGCCCGAACCAGGACTCCCAGATCACGAGGAAGACGAGCTACGTCTGTGACAGGTCGACGTCATATTATATGATATCTATTCTAAAAATGCTATAAAAGTAAAACTATAGCAGGTCATAAACAAAAGACAAAGTTTATTAACGTTCGTTTCAAATTACCTTATGAAAAATTTCAAAGCAAAAAATAATTTAATTTTAACCAATGAAGAAGAATAATGATATTTAAGATGGATGTCTACATTGAAATATTGATATTAGGCGAGAGATATTAGTTTTTTTTTTTTTTTTTACAATTAATATCATTATTTTTAAACATTTTTCTTTACAATATGTTTTGAATTTTGTTTCTGAGTTCATTCTTTCGAAAATAACATAGATTTATATATTTCGCTAATGGAAGCTGTAATGCTATTTAAATCATTAAATGTGTTTTCCTCGAATTCTAAATATTAGTGCAATCTTCTTACTAAAATCCTCCTAAATGGAAACACCATGCATAATCTTTACTTAAAATTCCCTATTTCTCCGCGTTCTATAATTCCTGAACAACATAAAAAGTCTTTTCGAATAAAGGGATTTTGCACTTATTTTAGATCTTCATAATGAGAAATATTGAAGTTTTTATTTTATTAACGAGTTGAATTTGGTATTAAATGAAGAAATAAAAATATAACTCATTCTTAATACAGAAACTAAATATTTTTTTTTATATTTGCTTATAAGGTTTTGACCAAATCATTTGATGAACTTCTAAATTAAAATGATTTTGCCTTGTACTTCTTTTTTCTTACATCTTGCAATTTTCAAAACGCTTTTGACTTTCATCTGATTTTATTTTGTTTCATAAATATTTTTAAATTCTATTTTCTGCAAAAATTCAGAAGTACAAGCATTTTATATCATTGTTTAAGAACCTGGTCCCGAACTCAGTTGGATAACATCAAATATTTAAAAATTAAAAATATATATTATTTATCATTTAAAAGATATGTAATTAAATCTAAGATTAATCTATAGTAAATATCCTAATACATTGTTGAGATTTTTTAAGAATTATATCATGAAAACATTTTAGGAATTACAAATATTTTTAAATTTTAACATGCATCCTTACTTTAGACGTATTTTTTAGCTTAATTTCTTCTTCTTTTCTTGAGTGAAAAAAATAATCTGAATTTATTTTATTATTCTGGTAGCAATATTTAATTTATTAATTTAAGCATGTTGGTGAGAATGAAACAGTGCATTAATTTTTTAATTCTAAAATTTGTCTTTTTTGACAATTAACACTTTCCAACTGTGCAACTAAACTACGATTTTTTTAATGACAATATTTTGTACTTGCTTTTATCATTGAATATTTAGTTACTTAATTTTTGAGCTTAAATGGGTGCTAAAATATAATAAGCTGCTCTTACTTCGTTTAGTAAGAGTAAAAGTATTTGTTCTATGAAACAATCCTCTCAAAAGGTTTCCGAATTATTCAGAAGGTTTAGGTTTTATATCCATGTGTTTACGTTTGGTGCTCTTTTATAATTTTTTTCAATTGTTTACGTGAAAGTTTAAGCTATTTGGTTTTAGTTTTGTGAACTATTCTACTGTTTAAATTCATCTCATATAAGCGTCAGCCTAGAGTGGTTGAAAATCTAAATTATGATGTCTTTGTTGCATTTTGAAGGTAGTAATAGCAAAGTGTTAAGCGTCATCGAACGCTTTAAAGATGTCTGGAAAACTGAGTAGTTCTTGTTGGTGTATGTCGATACATAACAATACATGATCGATACATAACAATATATGATCGATACATAACAATACATGAAGAAGAATTTTATATCAAGAACTTCCGTTATTTAAATCAGGTAGATGCAGGATTTAATTTTTATAACCTGCTTAGGTCTAGTTGACAGTGATAATTTTATAAATTGAAACGAGTTCACAATATATAAAAGAATATATAAATTATGTGTGTATGTGAAGTTTGTAATACCGGATTCTTTTTTTTTTCCTTTTTTGCTGTTTTTTCTTTTCTTAATATATAAGTGCTCGAATAGTTTAGGTTAACTACAATTTTTCTTCTGTTTTTACTCAAAGCCTATTATCCAATTGATAGTTACTAATGTGAACGAGTCTATGATTTTCAACAAACTACTAGTCTTTAAAAATCATGCAATATTTTTAAAAAACAAATAAATCTGCACTAATTAACCAGTAAATTTTAAAACACTTGTATAAAAATTTAGTTTAATAATTAAGTTTTGTTCACTTGCCTAAATGTATTTATCATAGCATTCTTAAATAAAAATTACAAAATTTGCTTTAAATGCTGTTAAAATAGTCTCAATAAAGTTGCAGTGAATATAAAACCAAACCATAGATTTTATCACGATTTTTAAAGGACTATTTTATTGCATTTTTCTTATCTCAGCTAAAATTTTAAAATCCCTCACACATTTAATTTGTAAATTCTTGATATTTTGTTTTAGAGATAAAAACTTCAAGATTTTTAAAAGTTTGTTCTAAAATTATTGAATTAACTGAAAGAATTAAAGCGAGAACATAACAATTACGCAGTAAAATACATTTTAAGCTTAGCTTACTTGTATCAATAAATAACCTCTACTGAGAGGGATCATGATCAGGGTAAAAGACAAATGAGCTTTAAAACCAAGGATATTTGCAGACTTAAAAGCATTTCTTGGAAAAATACTTCAAAAATTCTTTTTCTGGATTTCTCTACGAAGAAAATAGTTTTCCTTTAGAAAGTAAATTTTTACGTTGAAGTTGGAGTTTGAAAACTGGAGCACATTCAATTGAAAAATTTAAACCTCTTACTAAATAAGTTATCTATTTATTATTTTATAGTTTCACTTCGTTATGTGTAATACTGAACTTCTTATTTCTTTAATGACATTTTATAGACATATTAAATTAAATTTTACTAAAAAATATATCATTATCCTTTTTATAAGGTTAAGAAGCAAACTATAAACTTTTTTATTTGCAAAGTATATAGTTAAACAAAGGCCATTTTTTTATTATTGTGTCAGATTTCTGACACCCTAGAATGTGTGTGTGTGTGTGTGTGTGTGTGTGTGTGTGTGTGTGTGTGTGT
>JAOUZG010016587.1:10765313-10780521 GCA_026289955.1 Argiope argentata | reverse complement strand
TGTGTGTGTGTGTGTGTGTGTGTGTGTGTGTGTGTGTGTGTGTGTGTCAAATATATTCTGACTTATTGTATATACAAATTAATTATTTTTGCAGCTACTCAAATTATTCAAAGCTAAAATGCATTTTCATTTTGACTTCTGAATTGCATCGGCTTCCAGCACCTCTCAAAAACTAAATTGTAACTGTAACTGCCCTAAGCTGCTTGCGCAAAGCAATTCTTTACTTTTAGTTCTAGGTACACTTCCGAAACGAGAAATTTATCTTCTAAGTTGTTAAATGTTTTGAACTTCCTCTGTCACTCGCTTTTGCTTTGAGAATCTCCGGTGAAGTATGCGTTACTTTTCTCTCAGATAGACGTGGTTAGGAATAACTAAAATAATATCTGAAGACTAAATTCATTTTTAATTCAGTAAGCCTGAAGTATAAAGAAAACTGAATTATGTCTTTCTAAGAGGAATGCATTTTCCTCATTATGATTTTAAAGCACAGCGTTATTTTTTATTTTAAATTTTATTCTTAAGTTACGGTATAAGAATTTATAATGCATAAGAAGTATTTCCATCGTCACTGAATTTTTTTTTATTTGTGACGAAAAAGAAACTTTTAAAAATGCTATAAAGAGGCTTAGTTTGCATTATAAAAGTGTTGTTAGTCCGTTTAAATTTCCCTGACAAGGGTCATAACTGGGCTCTTAGGAGCCCTGAGGCAACAAATAATAGTGCCTGACCCTCCTCTTTGATGTTTCCCCCAACCTTAACTGCTTTTTTTTCTAGTTATGGTTGATGAATTTCGTTACACTTAAAATTTTTACGCTTTATCGAATGAGAAAATGTTAGATAAAAGACCCTTTGATGTTTCATACGATATATCATTATTGAATCTTATATAACCCTGCTTAAAAAAATGCGACTGTCGATGCTATTTGAATCTAATCTGATTAGTTGTCGATTTTTCAACAAATATAATTTTTATATAATTAGAAATAAATACATTTTTTATTAGAAAAAATAATTTATCGGCTGACAAAGTGAAATTAAAAATATATTTGGGGAAGATTAGATATTAAATTTTTTAAACTAACATTTCCTAGTATAATAAATGATATTGCATTCTACTTACTCGATAGGTTCCTAAAAATAGGTAGGCAACTCTTTCTTTTCTACGAGATTCCAGTACTTGCTTACGAATTATTGGTTTCACTTAACGAAGGATATACGTCTGTGCACAATTTCTCTACAAATGACAGGGTCATTTAAGATCCAATATTTTTGTCCTAACAACTGTACCCAACATGCAAATTAATTCTAAAATAACATTACAACATCAAATGGAAGACACTATTTTGTAAAAATAATAAAATTGGATATTTTCAATCAGTCTTTATTTCGTTATTATCCAATATTCCAAGAATTTTCCTAAGAGCGTCATCATCAAGAAAGGGATATACATTTTTAACCTTACTATGTTAACTTACCTTCGTTTTTCTCTCGATAGAAATAATGTCTATTGCAAAGAATTCATTTTACATTTGCTTTAATATACACAATTTGTTTCTTTTATTTCAGTAGAGTTTAATTCAATTCATGTCTGATTGCTCTTAATTTTATATTTCCCGATGGACTCACATGTATAATAAAGATTACCGATTATTTTACTATAGATATTAATTCGATCAATTTAATAACGGACAAAAATTACTAACACATCATATATTTTTAGGAAGACATTTAGAATCACTTGAGAATAGAACTCACTAGAAAAGTCATTTTGAATGAATACTGATGATTTTTTTCTCTTTGGATCGCTCTTAGAGATTACATGCTCAGGATCATTAAACCTGTGAGAGCTGTCAAAAAGCTTATCCTGATTCTCTCGAGATCAAATCAAATAGATTCTCTTGATGTGTGCATTGCGCAGTTACAACCGATTAGGAACTCTCTGAGCACAGCGTCATTTACTTTTACATAATTAATCAGATCTTCTTCTTTTCTATGCTTATTAAATTAAATTCCTTCTTCCATAATAAATTCATAGAAATCTCTTACATGTATTTTTACCAGATACTTTTCGAGTTAAAAACTGATTTTTAGATAGAAATATAAAAAAAACGCTTTCTTTTGTTTAATAGGAAGTTTAACTATTAGATATCTTTTTCTGTATATTAATAAACCGTATCCTTTTGAGCCACATTACCCTTTAAATTTTAAATTCAATAAAAAAATAATATATAACCTATTTAGCGTCATAGGAGATAGAAGGTCAAATTTTGTGAAGATTTTATTCATCGCTTTGTTTTTGGGGTGAGCCATCCGCTGGGAAACTGATCCTCGAAATCCATAAAAAGTGTGGCTGATTAAACATTGTCGTGAAACATTAAAATTACTATTTTATATATGCTAATAAAAGAAGACTACTTAATAGGAGTTTTCCATATTTAGCTTACTCCAATATACACCATAGAATAGTGATATTTGCTATTGGAGAGCAATGTTTGAAACATTTTTAGGGTTTTAAAAAGACAGCTAGTATTTTCACGAGAATCTAAATACAATTAATTAACAGTAAAAATCACACACACACACACACACACACACACACACACACACACACACACACACACACACACACACACACAATGAATTTAAAATAAGAACAAAAAACTCGAGCCAAAAAACTACTACAGCGCCCATCCTACTAGCGTGATCGTTGTAGTGTCCCACAGGATGGAACACTGCTCTATAAGAAAGTTTAAAATAGATAGAATAAATAGGTTAATATACAGCCATAAATTAACGTTGATGCTATTTTGCCAACAATTAATTGGAATTAATTGGAACTTGGAATTAATCCTTCAAGACAAAGAGAAATGTGAAATCGTACCAAATATTGTGTCTATATTTCTTAATTGTACATATCATTTGATTTTTTAAAATATACTTAGGAAAATGCGCATTTTTATAGGATGTAAATTTATTAATATATCATTAGGGACGACCTTTTGCAGCATATGAAGTTGACTAAGAAAACCCAAACACCCACAAATATAAAAGAACAACTAACAAAATGTTCAACAAATATTGCTTTGACTTATCACATAAGTCCAGTACGCCATGTCCAGGTTCACGAAGATGGTTTGAAAAAACTGGATATTCTGTAAGGGAGAATCACAAACTATTTGCTATTATCACTAAAAACTACATTTCCATGAATATTCCCTCTAAATAAGTATAGTGTGGACTACTTTTGAAATTAAGATTTAATACAAAATGTGCCGGCTTCCTGGCACAGAGGTAGAGCACATTTCTCGTATTCTTTGAGTCCCGTATTTGAGTCCTGGTCAGGGCATAGTTATTCTTCTGCGTTATATCTGCGAGAGGTGTGAATGCCCCCCGTGGTAGAAAAGGGCTGTGCAAGCGAATGAAATACGTGTGGGTCACCTTCATAAGACCTAGAAGACAGACTTCTGTCCTCGAGTACTCATGGGTCTGTACCTTTAGAAGCTACTGCACCCTTCCTTCCGTTGTAAAGCAGACGCGTCATTATCATCAATACTAAATGTCTAGAAGTGAACATTTAGTTTTATATTCTAAAAATTAAAATAAATGTGAACAATAAATAAAAATAATTAAGTATAAAAAAGAATAATTACAATATTAATTTTTTACTGCGATTTTACTTTTAAAAGTTCCTTTTTTTCTTTTCTTTTTTTTTTACAAATTCCAATTTTTTATGATGCACATTATTTTTCTCGAAATAATTTTGCGAAGTTAAAAGCAGCGCAAATTGAGATGATAATTTCCCCCCATTACTGTGTGACATCTCTTCAGAAAGTCATTTATAGACATCTTTTTTCCAAATATAACCCGACTCCCATTACAAAACTAGCAAAAAAACGATTTTACGAATAAATATAAAAATACATTTACTGAGTCGCCACTATGATTATTATACTTAAACATTATCCATATTATCCATCCACTTTTGACTTCGCGACATTTCACAACTCCATCGACTGAAAATCTTCATTTGATTCGATTAAGTAAAAAAAAATGAATAAGTCAAAAATGATCCTTCTGAACGACTCTATCATTAACCATTCTCCTTTCATAAATGCAATTTGCTCGCGAATGAAAGCACCTTATCGTTAACATCATTTTAAATCAAGTTTTCTAATGACATCTTATAGAAATTCCCTTCGCTTAATAATGAGCTTTTCTCATTCAAATAATGAAGGCTTGCGAAATCCCTTATCTGTTTAGATTTCCTCGCCTTTCTGGGTTTTTTACTCAATTACCATAAAACAGCGGCCTAATAATGCGCTTTTTATAAGAGTAATAAATGTTTAATTGGATTGTTAAGTAAAATTAGGCGGCAAATGAAAGGAACGGCTGCGTATATCTACAGCAGTTCGTAAAGAAAATGCGACTTTTTTTGTTAATCTTTTATTCTTTTATTTGACAAGTCGCATCGATGATGACTTTCTTCTTTTGAAGATCAAATTTCAAATCCACAAATAAGAGATATTTTTTTGATGCAATTTGATTGAGTTGATTTTTTTCCCTTTCGTTTTTACACCATGCTTTGGGTTCTAAAACTGATGAATACATTTCACTGTTTCCAACATAATAATAATAATGTCTTTTTACAATTAATTTTTATTAAAAATATCCAATAAGGCTTTCAAAATAAAATTAAATATTTTTTATTTAAAAACAGAGGTAATAATTTTACAAGATCCATTTTCATCTGTTTTAAAAGTAATTAGATGAAATATAATGCAAATAATTTTCGTTATAAGATATCGCATTTTAATTTTATCTTTAATTTGTTTAGAATCCAATTTCCAAATTACTTGTTAATTTAATGAAATTAAAGACGTTTATAACTGAATTAAAATCTTCACAATGTTAGCATGGGAGAGAAACTCATTATGTATCATTTTTATCATTTTTTTTCCTAAAAAAAGGATTTAAAAGCAAGAAACATTTATAATTTCTTCTATTAGATTTGTTTAATAAATAAGTTATCAGTTCTATAATTTCTGTTTCTCTTTTGAAATTTTTAAGAATATTTTATCCAAGCTGACATATTCTTTTTAAATTTAATTTCTAATAAAAGATTTATAAGACATATTTGTAGATGGCTGCTGCCTCTGCAAAAATTTCAATTCAGCAACAGACAGAGAATATCTTTTTTGAAAGCTAGGCAATGATGGATAAGGACGATAAATCAATCATCGAGTGTATTTTCGTTTTTCTTTAGTTGGGAACTTAGAGATTTGTTGTTTTATAATCTTCAGGTTAGATCATTTCTACCGTTGAAGTTCTTTGGTTAATATTTCTTCTCGTTTGTTTTCTTCAGTAACTTTTCATACTGACAGTTTTCATCAAAGATAAGAATTTTCTGTTTGATATTAATTACCGAAATTTTCTAAGTTGCATTATTTATCTGGATTGCAATTCACATATATAAATGAAATGTTGGTTGAAAATGATTAAAATGAACATTTAAATCTCTTTAACTTTCTATCAAATGATTAAAAAACCATTGTTATCTTTTTTTCCATACTATCGGTATCGTTTTTTAAACCTAATACTGTTTTCTGCAAGCAGCGTATTTTTAATTTTTCATAAAAAAATTTATCCACTCTCAGTAATGTAAGGGCAGATATTAAACATTTATATTCGAGCTAAATGGATCATTGAATTTGAGTTAGAGCGATATATATAACTTAGATTTTTTTGATACACGAAGATTTCAGTTAGTGGGATATATGTAACTTAAATTTTTTTGATACACGAGGATTTGAGTTAGTGAGATATATGTAACTTAGATTCCTTTGATACACGATTCACTTATCATTAAATATCCAAATCGCTCGTTAAAAATTTTGGGATCGTATTTATATTAAACTACTTTAAAAATAAAATTATTTTATTTATTTTCTATTTTTTTTTAGTTTCAAACCTCTTGCACTGTAATGATAAGCCATACTCATGCATCCATTTATTGATTTTTCAATATTCAAATCTGTATTTAACATAAAATTACAATTATTTTTTGATGCAAATATCTATATAATATGATTAAAAATTTCATTTGTCCTGTGAAATCTTGTATTGAAAAGAATAAAACTAAATGTTTGAAACAAAATGTGACATCTTAATAGGAGTTGTTCAAAAAATTTCAGCATATGGGATTAGTTTTTATAAGAATGTGGTGGTGGTGGTGGTGGTGGGGTAAAACCATGCCTTCAAGATCGGTGAGCTTCTGGTTTGATGCCTGCTTCCATCAAATAACTGCTTTGATAGCTGGTCTGATTTACGCTAAGTTCGTCTGGCGAAACTGCAGGAACTGCTCTCTCGCTGATTTGGAGTAAAGGAATGCCTGTTAAAGCATTCTAGTTTTCTGAGGATAGTTCAAAATTATGAGGTCTGTTTCGTTGCTTTTAAACAGGGTGGTAATATAACTAAATTTTAATTTCCGTTACACATCGTATGAAATCTGGAACAAAATCTTTTCCTCTAAGGTTGGACTTTTTTTATAGAAACGAAATTTCTTTAAATGAAATGATTACCCGATAATGAATTTTGAAATATTAAAGCAATGTATTGTCCGTAATAACTCGGAAAGTGTAATAAATCTCTAGTGTATCGGAAAAGCACATCTCTAGCATATAGAATAGAAAATTTCACTTTTTTCTAAAAGGAAACAAATGTAGTTGGTCATGACGATTTATTTAAAAAAATATCTAACAAGGTTTCAGTAGAGGAAATTCTCCCGTGATAAGTTTCAAATGCTGTACGCCTTTTTAATTATGAAAATTAGAATGCATACCTCATGCAGAAAAGAAAATTAAATGAAGTATTGTCAATATGTTATTATTTGTGGAATTAAATATTAGTGGAGTTACGTTTTACGGTGTCAGCATGTGAATTCCTACCGCTATATTTTATCTTTCCATTAAACAGATTCAATAATTACATAAAGTCAAATTATATTTTTCAATTCAAATGAAAAGAAGGTATTTAGAATATTTACATTATTTTGTTATTAAGAATGAAAAATTTTCTGAAGCTTTATTTTCTTCAGAGTAATGTGTATCATGATTGATCACTCATATTATTTCATAAATCAAAACTGGAATGTAGGAAAATATATTCTATCGCATTTACAAAGCAATGGTATACCTATGATGCAAAGTTTTAATTTTTTTTTAATTTCTTATACCTGACACTTTTATTTTCTTTCTTTTTCTCAAATTCCTGTGGATGTTACAGAAAAAGTGAGACTAGACAATTAATTAATTTATTAATAAAATTTTTAAAATAGATACTTTCGACATAATTGCCATAAAGGTATCGGTGTTTGTCAGATTGATGGACCAGGTTCTCGTCAAATTTTCAAAGACTGTAGCCATCAGTGATGTGATTTGAGATTTGACGCTACTTTGAAATTTCTTATTAATCTGGAAACTTTGGACTAGTCATGTTTCCTTCAATTGAATTAGGAAAGATGAAAATCCCATGGCGCTCTGTTTTCGAAACGCTAGAGACCAGATTTTGCAGGATAGAAGATCTTGCTGATTTAATTAATCAAATGATTCAGAAGAAACCAATGATGCTGAAATGCAAGGCTATAACATGTCCAAACAACATATAAAAATTATGACTTTAGAACAGGGATGTTTATAGAGTTCTCCTTCATATTGATTCAACAATACAAAGTTCAAGGAACTTATAGAATTTTTGGGATCTTATAAGTAACGTTAAAACCCATTTCACATCATTTGTGACAATGCTCTTCGATGATGGCATAGGAAATCTGATCCACTGACACGAGAATTATACTTCAATATTCCCTGAAATAAAAACGATAAATGATCATATTTGCCCCAAAATAACTTTTTATAACATATTCATTTTATTAGTTATTTTTGTTTATTTTTATGGTTCATAAGAGAATGACGAAAAACAGGTCTCGTATATTTCAAAGATGCTTATTCCTTTTAGCACCTAGCCGTAAAGTATTAAAAGCCATTTAGTGGAAATATCAGTATGTATATTTGATTATTTATTGCTTATTTCTTTAACTGCACTCTGCACATGAAGCTTGGAATATTTAGATTATTATCCACTTAAGATTTCAGTGCGTTTACATGAATGTCCCGAATATAATCCGAAAGAATAAATTTGTAGTTAAAATCAATATCTTGCAATTAGAATAGATTTTTACTATGATATGAAATAATGATTAGATAAAGAGTATTTAAGTATTTGAATATGAGCTTTTCTATTCACTACAAGATGAGAAAACGTGCCTAGGAAATGGTTAATGATCCAAAACTTACAACATCCAAGCTACAACAGTCTCTTTACTTGGCCTTAATTTCTTTCTATTATTTATTAATCACACAATTAAATAAATTTCTCTAATTCTACTTGGCATTCTATACTAGACACATAGCTAATATAAATGATGCATTGAATTTTATATTTTTTCTGAACAAATTTTATTCAATATAACAATTTAAAGTATTTTTTAGTACTTTGAATTATTAAATACAATTATAATACGAAATGTAAACAGATTAACATTTGGAATTCTTATATTGTATCAAGTTAATGCTGTTTGGCTTGAGTCTTTGCATTGTGTTTTATTTCTGCATAATTTTTCATTCGTATGCAAAAGTGCAGTTCCTCAACTTCTAGGCTGTAATGCGGGAGTCAGATTCCGGAGGCCTTTTCCAAATTCTCATCCGCATGATATGAATACGTAAAAAAACCTTGCGAAGTTTAATCTTGAGCTCCTGGTCAGGAATCAAATAAGACGTGACTTAGGCAAGAGGCATTCAAAAAATAATTCGACATGACGCATTGGATTGTGAGACTCATGCTTCAGATGTGGTTGCGGCCTCGCTTCTCCTCGTTTAAATGCGAACTAATGACTCCTCATAAAAAGTTCATTTAGTTGCGCTTTTCAACGTTTTTAATGAAATTTTCATAAGAAAAATGCAATGCTTTTAATAAAAGCTCCCTCTTCAACATAAATAAAGCAGCGGATTCTTTAAAAGTGAGTCATTTTTATAGCCTGCGGTCTCTGTAATTAAAATCCATTAATACGAAAGCATCGCTTTAATATAAAGCCGCCGCTAAAGGTTCCCTTCAATTTGTTGAGCTTTCTTGCTTTGCTAGTCTCAGTCCCACATCTATTGTTAGGTAAAAAATAAAACAGTAATTGTTTCAACGCAGCGCGAGGGAGTATTTCTTGGGGAATCTATGCAACCAGGTTAATAGGAATGCATACTCTCCAAATTAGGAAAGAAAACTGAAGCCCTTAAATTTTATTCTCCATCCTTTTAATTCTTCTCGATGTTTTATAACGATGAATAGCTGCAAAAGATACACTTTTGTGGTTGGCAGGAGTTTTTACCAGTATCAACAGCGGAAAGAATTACGACGGATTTAATTAGTTTTATTTTGTTTAATTTCATTGGATTTTTCAACACGTGTGCTTCCGCTCGCATCCCGTGAATTTAAGTTTGTGCAGAATCATTTTTGAAATTACTAATTAATCTCATTATTTCATTGTTTCACCATTTTTGTTTTCTGTGATCGTTTACACAACTGTGCAAAATCATTCACTTCATAGTTCACTGTGCTTGTTTTTTAAGCAAGCCTGTTTTAATTTGTATTTATAGGTTGAATACAATTAACGCGTATAAATTGATGCACAATCTTCTTGTAAATATTTCCAGTAATTATTTCTTTCTGTAATATACTTCATTATCCAAAATTCTAAGCTTCATCGTACATTTTGTAATATTTTTTTTACATATATTTCATGTAAACTGCTTTTTATCAGCTGGATCTATGCATGATGTGACAGATTGTACGTATTTATCCTGTAATGCGAAGTAATTTTTCAAATAATTATTTTCAATAATTTATTTCTTTTTCAAAATTATTAATTTGAATAATAAATAATTATCGTAATCTCTTATATATTATTATTATTATTTCTAAGATTATATACATTATATGCAAGAAAATATATATAGTGTAATCTTTTTGTAATAAATAGTAATTAAATAATTATACATTTACTATATCCTATTCTTTTGAGTTGTAAATTTTAAAGAAAAGAAGTTAAATATGTAAAAATGGGGGAATGTCAGTTTTAAAGTATTTTTTAGCAATTTTAAGAATTACTTAAGAAATTTTTGTTTTAACTTTACAGATGCTTGTTATTATTTTATTAATTACCGACAATTCCACTGAATTTACCAAAAAATTGTAACATATTTATAACAGTTAAAAATAACGATGATATGTAATTATCTTTGAAAAGAAAATTTGCGTTTTTGTTGTTGGTTAGACTTTCTATTATTAACAAATGGATTTCAGCAGATTGTTTTTCTATGTAGGGTTTCGTTACTTTTTGAACATTCTGCATGTATCCAAAGTCCATGTAAAAATGATCACTGGCTCGCATAGAGGAATACACTGCTTAAATATTTCTATTTAATTTTATTATTTCATTGTTTCCATTTTAATGCTCTGCGTTATCATAAAAACCATGCAAAACTTATTATAATATATTTCCTTTTATACATTTATAAAGACGTTTAAAGGAGTTTGTCTTTGAAAAATATTCGAATATTGGGGCAGATAGACACATTTTATAGATTTAAATATTTCGTATAATTATCTGCAATTAAATCATCATACATAATTCTTGATATATAAGATTTAATAGATTACTATTTAATAAATTTTATAAACGTGTAAATCAAATATATCTTTTTATTTTATTCTTATGATTACACTTTTTCTAGCAAATGAAATATAAAAAAGTGTTACTATGGATGATATTTTCAAACAAAAATGTTTTAGAGTGAACTCTTTATTTTCTAATATTTTCTTTAACTATGCTTGATAAAATTATTCTTCACCAAAAAATTACTGAATAAAAAAGAATATAAAGCAAATTATAAAGAAATTTTGGTTTATAGTGTTTCAATTTCGTATTAAAACTTAGTAATATATAATGTAAAGATAATTATAGAATAATATTCAGCAATAAAGATTTCACGTGTCATTACTTGATTTAAAACACATGTTTCACTCTTTATTGCTGGTTTTAGTTTTAACTATGTTCTATTACAAATACGTTGTTCGATTACAATAACTATGCTCTATTACAATAACTATGTTCTATTACAATAACTATGCTCTGTTACAAACTTTAATTAAAATGTTTTGCATTTTAGAGCATACATACATCTATATAATGAATTTATTTATTATTTTAAACATAGTACAAGTAGTAAATAAAAATTTTAAAATTATTTCTGGATTGTAATATTCGTAGTGGTACAACACTTGTAAATTCAAAGTATGCAGAGATTATTGTCAAAATATTGGATTTCTGCAGGCATAAAAACCTCTTTTTAACCCCTTAACTGGTTTATTTTCCGTACTATCTAATAAGATGACACCTTCTATTTTGGGATTACTTTCTTATTTTGATTCAAATGGAAATCCAGGGAATACTTGGCTTATCTACGTATTCGAAGTCATTTTACTATAGAATTATAATTGTTATGAATGATTTATTTTAACGGTAAAAAACAGAGCAAAAGTATGACTTTTTTTAAAACTAAAAACAGAACAGAAGCTATACAAAATTGCAAACACAAATTTGAAATGTTGCATACTTTCCTGTATAAAATTCTAAAACAGTCAACATGCATATTTTTTTAAATTCTACAAAGGCAAACATACAAATATTTAGCAGTCGTGTATTTTCTAATCCTTTGATGTTAAGAAAAACACTACGGTTCCTTTTGAAACTTGCTTCTCTTTAATGAACAGAGGGGAAAATGAATTTTTTTCTAGTCTATTCGCCCTAGAAAATGTGCTTTTAAAATGCCGGCTATATCATCAAAATAACTGCTAAAGAACATACGGAATGTGCCTACAGCTGTTTAGATAGAAAAATATAAGTACATAAGTGGTTCAAAGAAAAACATCTAATAAATTGCTGATATCTAGAGTTTCAGTTTCTTTTATCATTCTATAAAAAAGTAAAGATTTTCCAAAACATCATAAATATATGACATTATATCTACAATTTCTCTCCAAAGTTTATTTCCAAAATTCTTTTACCATCGATCTAAAACATAATGAGAATTTGTTTTTTTTCATTCTTTCTCATTAAAATCTGAATATAATAATAGATATATATTTATTTATTACTTTTGAATTCTAGTATTAAAATATTTATCCAGAAAATCACGAATTATCAATAATTGAACTATTTTGTAGCGCAAGTGAATTTCCTGTTCAATTACTGTTTTGCTTATATTTTCCTTTTGAACGATTTTAATGATTTTTTGAAAATAATTATCGCTCATTAATTCATGTTCTGGCCAGATATGAGTACGGCTGGATGAGAAAATAAGCATTATTTTACGCTTGACTTTTCAAACCGTTCGTTTCTAGAATTCTTGAAACCTATAAATAAATTTACGAATTACTGTTCCAAAATATTTCCTTTTTGAATTGAAATTGTAATTAATAAGTTTTCTGAAATGAAGATTTTCATTTCCAAGTCCAGAAACTTTTAGCAAAAAGTTTCAATAGATTTGAAATCGTTACGATTCAGAGAAATAATTACCATTTTGTTCGAGCTAAACGGCTTAACGTTTTTTGATTCATTTTATTTTTATTAGAAATCGCTTAATGTTATTTATATCAGTCTAAAATATATGAAAAATGTTTTTAAATAAAAAATAACTATAAAATATATGAAATTTTCAACTATTTAGTTACTAAATGTAGGATTAATAAAAATAATCATTGTAATCATCAGTCATTCAAATAATCAAAACTCCAAAGAGCATTAGCGTGATTTTGATATAAGTGCATTTTTCTTATAAGGTGAAATTCTATATTTTCTTATTTATACATAATACGCTAAAATATTTACCAGGAGCTCTGTTTTTTCCTTTAAAATTTATCTTAAATTTCATCCAGAGTATTACTTTTATATATTAATGACTTACAGCTTTTATATTTTGTGGCTCAACAACATACATACTTATACAAGTGATTCTATTAAAATAATTTTATATATTATTTTAATACATTTTAATAATTCAAATGATTGGAATTGAATTTAAACAAGAAATATAAGAATTTCGATTCCCCAAAGCTAATTGAAATCTTAAATTAAACTCTGTAATTATTAAAAAAATCGCAGTATTTATTTTAAATAAACTTTTCGTGTTTAGCATATATTTAATAAAAAACTTAATTTTAAGCTGTTTTTTACCTATGCTTCCATAGATAAATGAGAATTTATGTCGCACAGAAAAATAAATACGAAAGTATCTTTCTGCATGCTTAAAGATTAATCAAATTACTTCATTTTAATATTTTTCATTAAATTAAGGAAAGAATGGGAAAGTAACTTGGCTTTTTAATTACTTAATAAACAATTATCATTAAAGAAAGTAATGGAAATATAAGAAGTTACTATTCAAAGTAATAACTCTGTCAATATTTAAAATAAAAATGTTAAATTTTGCATCTGTTGTTATAAATATAGATAATATTTCATTTTCGAAGATCGATAATAAAGTTGTTAAACAAAATCTAAAGTGTTAGGATAGTTGAATTACAATTTTTGAAATCAAAATATTAACACATTTAGGCTTATTATGTATTATAGAAACAAAACTGAAACTCCTAAAAATAGTTGGCTTATCATAGATAAGCTCATAACGTATCAAACTATTCACAATCCAGAAACACATGTGACTGTACTTCAACGGCATAAGAGCCATATATGGCTCTGCTGTAATAACTTTATAATGACGATGGTGATCTCGTGTCCTCGTTACCACGGAAGAAGGGGGTAGATTAGTTTCTGAGAGTATGGACCCCTGAGTACCCTAAAAAACAATAGTCTGACTTCTAACTCATATGAGGATTATACACACACATTCGCTTGAACAACCCCTTTTTTACAGGGGGGGGGACATTTACACAACCCACAGATGGTACACAGAAGGATAATCATGCCCTAATCGGGACTCGAACCCGGGATGCCCAAGTCACCAGCTTTATAATGATATGGGGAAAAGAAGCAACAGTATAAATACAGGATGCAATTGTTGATTTCTTACTATGATCTCTAAAAGTATGCATTACAATAGGACTGGAAAAATAATTTATAATGCTGTCATTTTTTTTAAAATATGCAGGTGGGTATAGAATACCAAATAAAGAAAATTATTTAAAAGAAAACGGCATCTTATAAGATGTTTATAAAAGCTTATAAATATCACAGAAATTTTAGGACGATTAAATTTTTTAAAGAAAGAAGAAAATGAATGAGAAACCTCAAATTTATCACAAATGTTAGCATTTGACCTTTTACTATCATATGTAATGCCTAGTTGAACATTTTGAAAAGTGCATGCATTAGTTTTTCAAACTTCACGAAATAGATTATTTTTATGAGGAAACAGCTATATTTTACTTATCATTCAAACAGATTTTAGAAAAAATTCTGCCATTAAAATTCGGATTTCTGCAGGAATGTACTTGGGAGGAAGAGTTTTATTCCTTATAGTTAAATGAAGTCATGGTGAAATATTTGCTGTACACATCCAATAAGAAATAAAATTTTGAAGACTATTTAATTTCCCAGTAGATTAAAGGAAGATTTAATTGTGTTTAAACTTGTTTGAATGTTGCAAAAATACTTTTCGAGAATCCTGTGAATTTTTGAAGTATAAAATAATCAACTATTGCAAAAATTATTCCTTTTTTCTAAATAGTTAAACATGTCCAGAATAATTTACTTCCGTTAACATACCATCAAAAAAATATTTGAAAGAGAAAACATTACTTGTAATAAATAAAAGAATAATTAACACTTCCGAGATTTAATTAATTTCTCATCTTATTAACATGATTTCTTTTAGGATATTGGCGATAACCTTAATAAAATAGTTTAAAAATATGATTTTTAGTATTAAAAAATAATAAATAGCCAGGTGGAATGGAAATTGTTTATTACTAACATTTAAATAAAAAATATGATATATTTACCTCATTCTAATTTTTGTTCTTACGGTTCGTCGTGATATATATATATATATATATATATATATATATATATATATATATATAT
>JAOUZG010016587.1:10752627-10765303 GCA_026289955.1 Argiope argentata | reverse complement strand
TATATATATATATATATATATATATATATATATATATATATATATATTATTTGAAGGCATGACTTCTTGGGATATTGTAAGTCATGAACATCATCTAGAGTTAAAGAGTTTCAATGGTTGAAAACAAATTAGGGCACAATAAATTATATTTCACATTTTTTTGAGATAAGGAGAAATGCCAATATTTCTTTCATATGAATCAAGACATTTATTTGTTTCAATAATATTTATGCTTTCAAATAATATTTCTAATAACCTTTAAAGTAATCTTAATAAGCATACACGCTTTGCATCTTTGTACTTGGATAGGAGAAAAAGGAAAACAGCATTAACGCTTAGAATATTAGGTAATACTAACACTTTTAACATTATCGACTTATATAGCAATGATAAATTAAATGCACAATTGAAAGTAAGCTGGAATTTTAATTAAAAGAATTTAGAAAATACTCTCACAAAAAAAGGTTTTTTCTTCTTTTCGTAAATGTCGATGATTCACACATGGAACATATATGTCCTGTCATTTTTAAATTACGAGTACACTTTTCTTTCATCCAAAAGAAAGAAGAAGCTTCTGAAAATTTACGAAGTGGTGTATCCAATGAAATATTATCGTTAAGAATCGATATGCCCTTTGTGTGCTTGTGGCATATTTTCCTTCAGAAACAAGTTTCACAATTTTAGAAAGGCACTGTTCATTTCTGAGTGTGTGAAGGCTTGCAGCTGGAATGTGTTGTTGGTAGCGACCTCTTTATTTCTTGCCGGCGATCCCCCCAAAAAAGGCATCTCCTCAAGAGAGGGCCGTTTTTCTTGTATATTTTTTTGTGTGGTTCGCACTCTCCAAGGGCCCTCGTGAGCAACGGGGGGCTTTCCGAGGTTCGTTAGGAAGAAGATTAGCAGGGCAACGGAGGTGGCCCAGACTATGATGTGCTTGAAAGAGTTCTCGTATTGGCATTCGTTTTATTAGAAGCTCATTTACGAAATCGATCGCTTAGGCTTGGAAAAGAGAAGGATCCCAGCAGTGATTTGTTTTACTTACTCTCTCAATACCAGGGGAAGAGGAAGAAGAAAAACTTACGGGGATTCAATGGTCTGTTCCGGAAAAGATTTATTCATTCCTATTACAAAGTTAGTTGAGCTTGACCTTGCTATGAAAGAATAGGCATTTTGAGATTTGTGACAAGAGGTTATTTTTAAGTTATAATATATTAAATAATAGCTGGATTTTTTTATTGTTACAATCCATGTGCAACAGTTTTATCGCTTAAATATATATTTGCTTCCGCTAAATGTCAGATTTATCGCAATAATATTGTTTTTAGCTTGTATCGCCTAGTTTTCCTCTAGTTTCAATGTGTTTCATCTCAAAATTCAAAAATAAAATTCTGATATAAGCTGCAATTTCCCAGATAAATGAAAGGAAAATTTTTTAAGTTAATGAATCTGGGTGAAGTGAAGCATTCTAGGGTGATTTAGACAATGCACATTTCAAGGCCTCTTTTATCTCAAAACTCTATAATCCAAAATAGTTTATTGATTTTAATTAAATCTCTATACAATAGAAAATTTTGATGAACTCAAATAGCAAAACTATCTCACTTCTAAAAAGCTAGTTTTAATATATCGCGTAGGAAAAATTCACAACTAAAAATAGCACAATAGTTAAAAATTGTAAACATTCTTTGCCATCACAAAATAAAAAATATTTAATAAAAGATCGGATATTTTTAAAATTATAAAGTGCCAAATTTTTTAGATAAAATAATATAATCTAAAACTTGAAATTATAATTAATTAGGAATATTATAAAAATAATGCTCCAAAATTACTTTAAGAATAGCGAATTTTAATTTGAATAAGTTCGAATGCATAGCTTTATTTTTAAACGAAACCACATTATTAACTGACTTTAAAAATACTGCAAAAAAAATCGCAGGATGTTAAATTTCTAGAACTTCTTCGACAATGGTCATCATTGCCTACTTCATCATCCGTTAGCTATTTCATAATGCTCTTCATATTTTGCCATTAATATTTTTGAACTGATATTCCCATCATTCAATAACACATTTTCACTTAGACAAACCACAATGTTAATTTTTTGTAGTATGATGTATCATTTAAATTTTTGTTAGGTATAATAAAAACATAAAATAATAATTTTTACAGGCAAATCCTTACACATATTCCTAAAACAATTCCAGTGATCGTTGGTTTCTATTAATAACCATAACAAAAAAATTAAATTAGAAAGTTCGATTTCAATAACACATTGCAATTGCGATTAATTTGTGGATTATTATTTAGCATTTCAGTTCAAACAAAAAAGTTTGGATATTCCCACTAAATGGTGTATATTGCTTATTTTATTATGCTAATTTCATTTTTATATAATTTATGGTAGATCTAAATATAGACATTTGTCACCTGTCTTTATGCCTTTAACACAAAGTAATAAGATCAATTTCTTAGAATAGTCACAAGCTGTGACCGCATATATACAACAAGTTTGCAGAATTTATAAAAGTACATTCAGCCAGATTCCTAAGGGATTCATTTTCAAAATCAATTATAAAATCACTAAATTTAAGTAAGATTTTATAATGCTTACAAAAGAGTGAAAAAGGAAGTAAAAGAGTGAACTAAATTTTAAATGATCATTCCTGCAAAGCAAACATTATAAATATATATTATTAAAAAAATTCTTCACAAAAGAGATATAAGAGATATTTATATTATTCACACACACCCACACCCACCCACCCACCCACACACACACACACACACACACACACACACACACACACACACACACACACAGAGAGAGAGAGAGAGAGAGAGAGAGAGAGAAAATAATTCATGAAAACATTTTAAAATAATATTAGGAAGACAAAAGCATTGAAAATATGAGCAGTAGAATAAATAATACATAATACGTATGAGTTCAGAATAGTAAAGATATTAAATATAATTAAACAGACATAGCAATTCAAATTCATGTTGAATTCATTAACTAGTTATTTTATACAGTTTTTGATATATTCTTGCTTAATAATAATCATAAAGCGAACTCCAAACGTATGAATATTTTATTGTTCGCGAAACGAATAGAATTGGCAAAGGAAATTTAAGGGTAGTTCTAAGCTATGTCATCGTCTTTCGCTGTCTCTATTTTATATATATATATATATATATATATATATATATATATATATATATATATATATATATATCATAGAAGTTAGTTTATTTTCACTTCCTTCCTGCAGCAAAAAATACTAAGCTCCACAAGAAAGTACGGAAGTAGAGGCAGCTAAGTGATTGATTGATACGTCTTTTTGACTATATCTAGGGATCGAGGTGCGAAAAAGCTTAGAGAGTAGAATCATTTTATTTTCTCTAATGGTATTCAGTCTGAAACGAGTCCCTTGTTGTGATTTACTGCGTAAACCGATGATGACATCCTTTGCCATTATATAATCGATCTTCGAAATTTGTAAGAAAAGTTGAAAAAGGAATTGCATTTTTACACTTTTTAAAGGCAATGATTCTTTGTATTTCTTAAGAATTGTAAGCAACTTTATTAAACTAAAATATGTTGTGTTTTATGTATAAAATTAATTGATTATGTATCAATAATAAATATTTATTAAAGATCTTTTGTACGTATGATGAAATATTACAATTTAGTTTTCTCGCAGTAGATTGATCATTTTAAACCTTTATAGTTGCCTGGTACAATTATCATTTTCGAAAGAATCTAACGCCATGAAAACGTATTGTAAAAGCAGAAATGAAATAAATGGGTACTTAGCATTAGAAAAAGCAATAATAATAATTTTGATGCTTAATTGGGTTCAAAACTATAAGTCCGCTTTGCACTGCCCATTCAGACATCAGCGTTTAATATTTAATTTCAATTCACGAACGATTTTCAAAAACAAAACATGTTTATATTATGCTCCTGTTGTCTAAAATATGCTTATATTTATTAAAGGGAATCATTTAATTTAAATTCAGAATTTCAATTCACAAACGTGGAGAAAATTATTGACAAAATTCTGTAGTTTATATTTTTTCTTAATTTGTGTTTTAAGAAAATATTATTAAGATGTTCTTAGTAAAACTGTATTAACCCTTCACCGCATATAGGCCCATATATGATATTGCAGTTTTAATTCAATTTTATTTACAAATTAATCATTATAAAACAGTTTAAACTATTTTAATCCATCAAATATATATTTAGCAATAATAAAACCAAAAAAAATGTCTGTGATTTTATGACATTTCGAAATTACCTAACTTTTGTCCAAGTGGATGAAAAAGCAGAATTGAAGTGCGAGTGATTCATTTTCAACTAACGATAACAGAGTAAAACGTAAGTATTCGTTGACAAAAACATGTTCATGGAATCAATATACTCATCTTTCTCGACGGAGAATAATTTTTCATCTTTTCAACTGTTTTCTATACTATATATGAGCCCATATATGGTTCCGTAAAAAACGAATTATAAAACTTTTTCTTTATTTTTCTTTTAATATGTCTTATTGATAATTAAATAAAGTTGTTTCCACCGTGAAATTTTTTTTCAAGGCTTTATTAATTCATGCAGTAAAGAGTTAAACTTTAATAAGTTTATTTTTAAGCAACATAGCAATACTCGCATCCCTCCAATGTAACATGGACTTAATTTAATTAAATATTCGCTTTCAATTAGAAGAAATTTCATGGTATTGAGCTAAAAAATTCCAACACATTCTTTTAAATTCACTAAAATTAAGTGAAAAATGAGCATCCTGTGAATCTTATCTTACATTTCAGGCATATCGTAAGTATGCTTACCATTTTTCAGTTCTCCAGAATAATTTCTGACGAAAATAGTTACACTATTTATTTCAAAAAATAATGATTAAAGTGGCAATATTTTGAAGCTTTTCTATCAGTCTATAATAATGCAACCCAAATAAATTCTATTGTCCCAGAATTATGTCCTATAACATGTTGAATTTGTTAATTATATTTTATTCATTTTACATTGAATCCCTCTGTAAAAAAGGAATCGCTAAAATTTTACCCATTACATTTTCCTTTAAAATGACACTAATTCGAAGCAAAATTAAATTATGTTTTGATGTTTTATCAATTATTATCAATCCCCTTGTTCCGTTATAAAGAATATTATTATTGTAATTTCGCTTTCATTTTAATCAAAGCTTACATCTACACATTATTAAATGCAAATGAGAATTACTCAAATTTATAAATATCTTAGGGATAGCTTATTTATTTTAATAAGCTTAATGTATGTTGTTTTGTAGCTCTCTAATTCTGATTCCATTGATTTTTCTCTAATTATTCATATCAAAAATAGAACAAAGGAATTTTCTCCACCTATCCATTTTGATATGAATTCAGTCTTAATTACCAGAAATAATAATTTTTCCACTCTTCGACTATTTGAAACTTTATCCTCTTCGTTGTCTCTTTACCTAGTGAAAAACTAATTGTTCAAAATAAATCTTGATATTATTGGATATTCACTCTCATTCTAATATTAAATTACTCAACTTCTTTGTAATTATCATTAAATAATTAGCATTTGGGCAAAATTGTTTCAGCGAAGAATTTATGGAAGCACTTTTATAGGAAGGAAACCTTTACTACAGGGAAGTTCAAAGTGAACTTCGAACACAACGGGTGTTTAACTAGTGGAACACAATTGCGGAGCAGCGAAACTGCTTTTTAAATGTGAAAATATGCTCTGTTGTTTGCACAGAAAGTACTGTGGCGGGAATGCAAGCAATTTTTGTACATTCCCGAGCTGCCATTAAGAAACAACACATTTGATAAGCGGCACTAAATCCTTTTAGGCAAATTACCCTCGGTGTAATTAAATGCCCCGGTTTATAAGGGATAAGACCCTCCGATATAATTATCGCCAGAGCAGGACTGAGCTTGAACAAAAGGCACCCAAACGAATCCCGTGCAATGCCGTTTGAAGACATGGCCAAGGTTCAACTCCGAGTTTATCGAGCATTAGAAATTCTGGTCTAAGACCCTTTCTCATTTAGGACATTAAGATTATTTACTCCCCTCTCCCTCTTCCTTCGCCTATTTATTCTCGCTTTAAAGTTCTTTCGTTTTCGAACACCTTTCCCCCGTCTTCTTTCATGCCTCGAGCGATTTCGACAAATTACCGAGTTTGCCAAGTGTTTGGATTGCATTGCTGGCGAAAATTAAATTCGCTTTCTTCAAATGGACCAACTTAATATCCTTTATTTTCGCTCTGTTCGTTTGCCGAATAACTCTTTTCTTCAAAGACAATGTACTTCGCCTGCAGCTTCCGTCAATATCGATGTCTTTATTGGTATAGATAGTTCAGAGATAGTTGAGATAAGAAGAGCTAAACGGACCATCACACGAGGCAAAATAATAATACGATGTTCGTGGGAGATTTCAGTGTTTTTGGAATTGCTCTGATCTTTTCGAAGATATTCAATAGCAGATGTTATAACAATTAAGTTAAGGATATATTTAATGATGCATTATAGCAACTTTTTAGAGTAGTTTTCAATATAAGTCTGTTGATAGATTTTTATCCTATTTGTATTTTTTTCTAATAATTCATTTTTCTATATTGTATTTTAAGATCCAAACTTTTAGATTGTCCACGTTTAAATACCAAACATTATCTCAACAAAATGTGATTTTGTATTTGTTAGTTTAGGTTTGAATATGATTCGGGATTAATAAATAATATAATTATCGCTTCACATTGGCTAAGTCTTTATTTATTTTATATGTTGTCCTTTTGCATGATGATCAAAGCAGAGTTCGGGTAGAAAATACTGCTTTAAATGACAAATAATAATCTCATTTTCAGATTCATATTATCCAGGTAAGAAGTAAATAATGGAGAGTTTACAAATAAATAATTGACAGTAGATAAATTATAATTTATAAATTAAAATCAATTATTTTCAGTGAAAACTTCCCAAGAATTTATTACAATTAAGATTACGGATTAAAAATTACTTTTTATGCATATGAATATAAGTTTTTACTTGATGTATATTTTATTCAGGTAATCTCAAAGGAGTGAGCAAATTTTTTTTTGGAGTAATAGTTAGAATTTTTATGATTTTTTTGCATTCAGAATATCAGTGACAAAATAAATTTAATTAAGTTAATCGTTGCAAGGGATAAAAACTATACAATAAGAATTAGTTTGAAATATTCAATACTATATGATATCACAAAATTTTAACTTCTGGTTTTCAAAATGATCTGTTTTGACTGCTTAAAAGCTGTTGTATATTTAATTGTGCATATAAAAAGAAAGACTATATATCTTAAAAGAAAGAAAAAAATTTATGCTAATATTTTGCTATCTTTACATAGAAAATGTTTTTCGCAGTGATAATCAATTAAAGTTATCTTTACATAGAACATGTTTTTCGCAGTGATAATCAATTAAAGTTATCTTTACATAGAACATGTTTTTCGCAGTGATAATCAATTAAAGTTATCTTTACATAGAAAATGTTTTTCGCATTGATAATCAATTAAAGTTAACTTTACACACAAAATGTTTTTATGAAATAAAATAACGCCATACAACCAACCATTTTCTAATTTATATTTTAAATTTAAAAAGTTTCTTAAGCATTAAATTCTAAATAGAGATATTTTTTATTTATTATAAAATTCAGCTATGAACTTACATTAAATGAATGACATCATAAACCCAACACCTTGAATCGCTTTGATGTCCCCTTCTTTGCTTTATGAATTACTGGAAAAGTAATTAATGATACTGCGTAAACAGATTTTTCAAATGGATCTTAATAACGACCTTTTCTTAACACGAGACAGAAAAGTGCAATTACCAAAATATAGTAATTATTAAAATAGAGAAAGTCATAAGACAATAAAGTAAATTATTTAAACGCAAATGAATTCGTTAATACGAAAATCGTAAAACACAAGTTCTTAAACGAATAATTAAAACAATGAATCATTAGCGATATAATATTTAACGTATTTAATAAATGCACACTGGAAATAAGGCGATCATTTAACTGAGAAATTGATATGGAACTTAATCAAGTTCTGTCAATGGGAGTAGGAAAATACTTATTTATTATTTACGTCCATTATTTATCCTATTTATCAATATAACATGAAAATGGCAATTTCTCTGATATACTTACTTGTATTTTTTTCTATAGCCGTTTCGATGCTAATATTTAATTAAAAACATATTCGCGTAATATTCTTTGAATTTTTCCGAAATCAGGATGTTTTAAAAGGCGTATCTGATATGCAGCACTATTAGTCCGTGGATAGAAAGTAAATATGTACTAGAAATCCTCAAATATGCAACGTTCTTTTTCAAAACTAATGAAAA
Organism: Argiope argentata; assembly: GCA_026289955.1. NCBI lineage: Eukaryota > Metazoa > Arthropoda > Arachnida > Araneae > Araneidae > Argiope > Argiope argentata. The sequence goes on along the minus strand of JAOUZG010016587.1, from coordinate 10,756,887 downwards.
AAAACACTAACAAGTTGAAATATACCTTCAAGATATCAACTTAACGAGTTACGAGCGTCTAAGGATGTGTACAAATAAAAGTTCCATTGCATAAGTTGGAAAGATTTTTAAAAAAATTCCATTCCGATAGAATTTTTTAAATATATCTCAGAATAGAAAAATATTATATTCATGTGTAAATTTTTAAGTGTTTATATAATTTAGAATAGACTTAAGATTTCGCCGAGTTTTGGGGAAAAATAGTTTTAATTGAATCTTTGAGAAACTTCATTTATCGAGATTTCTTGGCATGCATTGATAATTATTTGAAAGAAATCCAGCTCTAACCATTAAATTTTTAATTGAAATATTTGTTTGTTTTATAGGAGTTAGTATTTTTTTCATAAAGTATAGTAGTGTTGCTGATAATAGCATTCGAATTTGCTTATGCTAGCATGAGAAATAATTTGTTTAAAGAACTCTAGCAATGGATTTAAAATGATGGTAATCATAGATTATTGCCAAACTTTGTTTGATATTTCCTCTTTTTGTAAGCGTTAGCTTATTACTAGATTTTTGGTTAACATTGGCGTGTCATAATACACTCCTAGAAGAATTTAATTCCCTTTTTTCGTTTTTAATTTACTGCAAACTTAAACAAATCTTACGGAAAACCAAAAGATAATAAGAAAGAAAGAAAAGCATGGACTAAATATAAATTCCTCTTAGCTTATTATGAAAAATTTTAATGATTTTTAACAATATTGCATGTGATACAAGAAATTTTATTGACAGGACCAGATTAATCCCATTAAGTGCCCCTAAACAAGTCTTCGGGGCTCCAATTTATCAACCGTGAAGATGTGATATATTGTTAGCTATAATTTCATATTTAAGTCTAAATAGTGATTTTAAGTCAAAATTAAGCCGTAAAAATTTTAATTTCTATTATTATTTTACTTAAATAATAAATTATTAATTATTTAGAATTTTTAAATCAATAATTAGTTGTAATCAATAGTTAAATAATTAGTTAATAATCAATTATTTATCATTATTTAATTATAATCAATAGTTAAGTCATTAGTTAATAATTATTTATTTAATAATTAGCTAATTATAATCAATAGCTCAACAATTAGTTAGATATAATCAATAATTCAACAAGTAATTATAATCAATATCAAATATCAAATCACTTTTTTGTTGAATTAGTTACATTAATTTTTTTAAACCAATGATTAGTTACACAATTTATTATTATTAAAAATGAGAACGTAAATTTTATTTTTAATTAATTTAAATATTTATTTAAAAATTTTCTATTCCTTAGTGAAAAACTATTCGCTGTAACAAAATTATTTAGTTTTGAGCGAAATAGGAAAAAGATGTAGAAACATTTAAACACATTCTATAAACTCTTTAATCTTTATACCAGGCTTTTTTACATAAAAAACAGCATTGTTTCATAAAGAAACTCATGTTATACTATGCATAATTCCATATTTCAGCTTTACTAAATTGTTTATATTCGAATTCTATTAAAAACTCTCGGAAAATTATTTTTTTTTGTCACCATCATGTTCATTGTTCATAATGGCCAGATATTACAGATGTTCTTAATTTGTTGACTGTATATAACTACTTTTCAGTAGCTTATATTTAGGAAAACTTCTTTAACCAACTGTCTTTGTGACCATAAAGAATCAGAATATTTTCGGAGCAGTCATTACTGTCAGGAAAGCTCATTGTATCAAATTATTACACATCAATTTATGAGAATTCCTTGCGTGTTTATTTTTTTCTTCGTTTTTTTTGAATAACGGAGAGAGAAAAATTTTAAAAGTTCTATCTTATCTCCAGATTCAATATATTTTGAATAATATTTCTTAAATTTTTGAGAAGCCTCTTTAATCTCTACGTGGATTCGTTTCTGATCTTCACAGAGAAATCTAATTAATTTTACTATACATCTTATCTGTTTATTAAAGATTTTTAAAATCATCTGGTTTAGTTGCCATTCTTATTTTAACTTAGAACTTTTCAAACAATAAAAGATATTTGTGCGCTATAACATTTTATGAGGAACTAGTTTTAACCTATATAAATATATCACATGTGAAAATATTTTAATTCCATAAAACACCGGATAAATAAACTACTCTTTTAATAAAAAAATTCAGAGAAGAAAAGAAAACATTCAGAAATCTCTGAGGCATAATGTCAACCTCTTGTAATAAAGTCAAAGGGGGAGGGGGTCAATGTTACTACTTTTTCATCTTGAAGGATTCCTTGTAAAAAAATGACAAAAATAGGCCCTTAAACAAATATTTTTTTCTCTTTATTTTATTAAAGCAGTGAAAGCTGTTTCCTCTTTCTTTAATTTGTGACAGAAGGGAAACTGTTGAGTCGGTCAGCCAACTAAAACAAACAAAAGACATTGCTCTGCAAGCAAATTTGTGAACTTGAAATAAATCCCCCCCAAAATATTTTAAAATTAAGATGAATTTTTATTTTTAATTAGAATATGTTCGAGCATGATGTCCTAGTAAAATAAACTGAATGAATAAAAATTCCCTACATCACCCTCAAAAATATTTCGGTGCCCCCTAAAGAGGCGGGACAATTGAGCACTCTTGATGCCAACCAATCCTAACTAATTCAGCAATTATTTAATACTATGACGTGAATGTTGAAGAGTTTCATAAGCTGAAACAGACTGGATTATCTTTACTTATTCAGAAGAAAACTTTTATCAGCCCTAAAATGCATTTCTATATTTGCTCTATATTTTCTTGAGTAATGTATAAATGAAATCTTTCAAATATAGATAAATAGATAACGAATTGTATCAGTCTATGACTACATGGTTTGATCTGAAATTAGGGAATATAACTGAAGCGATAGCATTGTGGTTTAGTAAAAAAATCCTGAGAGGTAAGAGTTTACAACAATTCATTTTTTCCTGAAAACTCCAGATCTTTTTGGTTAAGTGGTTTTTCTATTATATTATTGGTTATACGTGAAAAAAAACTTCTATGACCTATTCACATAAGAAAGTAAACGAAGCAAATCAACAGGAGATAAAAAGAATAAAGAAAAAACCCTTCATTCTTTACTAGATTTGCGAACTCTAATTTTGAGTTCGGTCAGGTCTTTTATTTTTCCAAAGATGTGTCGGAGTGAGAGAATAAGAAGAATCAAAAATGTAGAGCGAGTGGTAGGAAGAACCGAAATTTCAGTTGAAAAACAAATTGCATTTGTATGCCCTAGGGCTCTTTTCCTAGTTTCTTTCACTTTTTATAAAGGACCGAACAAAAATCATGATGTGGCGTTTATTTGATCATCAAAGAGAGCAGGAGGTTCGAGAAATCTACTAAAAATCGAGCCGTTTTGGAGTTCCCCCTTTTTATAGTTCAGTAATCGCTCAAACCGGTGGAGAACAAACATTTTAAAAGAGCACAGTCATATGCAGTGAGACTTCCCCCTCCCAAAAAAGATAGTGGAAAATATTATATAAAAATGAAAAATATTTGCTTTTGCTGGCAAGGGATTTATTGCCGAAACTTCGTGCGTGCAAGGAGTAAATTTTCAAATTTATTTTATGCATTAAACTGAAAATAAAAAAATGTAGGTATTGGAAAGGAAGGAGTCGACGTCTTCTAAGAAATAAGAGAACGACTCCCAAGAGTGCTGTACGGACGAGTCGTAAAGTTACGCTTGTAATAATCAAGATACCGTGCTGGACGATTGAAGGAACGGAATCGTTTAACGCCGGATAACGTTGTTCGTTGGGTTTTAAACTAACGACTCGAAATAAAAATGAAGCTTTTTCTATTTAGAGAAGTCCAAAATGAGTCGATTGTGTGTGAATTGTAATTTTACTTTTTTTTCAAGTCATCTAAAGAAAAGAAACCCTATAACAAAATTATTAAATTATGTTTCTGAAAATCAATACTTATAATGTTTTTGCTTTCAGCAGAGTCCCCTCGTATTAATTAATTTATGACGCTTTTGAGAAAGAAGGTTTTATTACTGTTATTGTGTTTAAACTATTATTACTTTTTTTCATTAAAACTTGTATTAGATGCCCGTTTTTAAAAATTAGTAACTCAGAATTTCATTAGAAATTTCATTTCCCAATTTTTGATTCATATCTTCGTTATTTAAATTCCTTTTCATTGAATTTATTTTACTTTTAATCATGAATATATTCTTTAGAATGAATCATAATCACACACACACACACACACACACACACACACACACACACACACACAC
>JAOUZG010016587.1:10725516-10752617 GCA_026289955.1 Argiope argentata | reverse complement strand
CACACACACACACACACACACACACACACACACACACACACACACACTGTTTTATCAAGAAAAGAAACCCCTAATAAAAAATATAACTATAGATTTTCATAAATAAGTTTTAGGTTATAAAGACAAAAAAGTAAACTTTTTTTATGTTTCTTTTGTTCTGATAATTTGAGATAATATAAATAATATTAATTTAATTCAAATTGCTAACATTTTATGGGGAATATACAATTTGACTTTTATAGTTTTGAATCAAAAATTTTTTAAACTAAAAAATGCTTACCTCTTTCTAATCAAGTCGAATTCATTTAAAAATAAGAATTGGTACGAACGTTTTAAATGGATAATTATAATTTCACCTCATTTCAGCTTCAGAGATTTCTAAGATATTTTTGCAAAATTTGTGATTACAAAGTTGTTAATAACGTAGCTTCAAATTTGCAGCAGTTTGTATTTATTCTCGTTAAGTTAAATTTAAAATATTTGAAATTTTTTTAATGAAGTTAATTAATTAAAGTTGAAGAAACTCAGTTCATTTTTATTCATTAAAAATAATGACATTGAAATTTTAGTCTCAATTGAAGATTTTGAAGGAAATAAATTTGTTAATCTTTTAAGTGCAGGGTATTTTTGTTATACTTTTCAATAAAATAATAAAAACATTTGAGACAATATTGTTCAGAAATTAACGATTCGCAAAAGTAATTAATCATATATTTCTTGTTTTTTTTCAGTTCGAGCAACTTCTTTTCCACAGGTTCTTGTTATTAACTATGTGGAATTAAAGCTTGTGAGAGCTATACATTACTTTAAAATATCAGTAAGATGAAAAATAGTAAACATTTTTAATCTTCTTTAAATCTTTTTGCAAAAATGCTTAATGTAATCTCTTCTTTCTAAAAAATGTCTTTCATCTGACAGGAAGGGGAATAATATTTATAGGGTAAAATTAAAGATATTTAAGATTGTATGGAATCTATTAACCTTGTTTTGCATTTGAAAAAAATTGGACGCATGCCTTATTGATAAGAAGAATGCAGAAACTGCCTTATTACTGTCATTAAATACTTTAAAATTTATATGATATTATTTGTAGATGCTACTTTTAAAAGTTAGAACTATTTTATTTTCATTTGTTCAAAGATTACTTTTATAAAGAGGATTTACTTTCAGGGTAAAAAATTTCACACCGGGAAAATTTTGCGATTGCACATTTTTTTAGTTTTCAAATTTATTTAAAATCCTTATTGAACGAAATAGCTAAGAATATACAAATGAGATTCATTTTATTTTACTGATAATTATGTAGAGTGTTTTTTCAATTTTTTATCGTCTTACCATCCCACTGACAACCTGTTTTCAAGACATAATCATTTGAAAACAAGTTGTCAGTGGAATGGTAAGAATCTGCTTTGAAAAAATTAAAGAATTATTTAAAATAATTGTTAATCATTAATGATAATACATAAATGCTACTGAAAATGTCTACCAGTGTGAAATAGTTCTTTTTTTATTTCAACTATTTGGATTTATGAAAAATCAGTTTCCCAGAAATTATTTCGGTAATGTTTAACGATGCTGCTACTAAGGCATTGAAGATGTTTGTATCGATTAAGTAAATAAATCATGATAGGCTATTCTTTTGAGGTGAGGAACAAAAATGTATTTATAAAGATGAAAGAAGGCTATACATGCATAGATATTTTCTAAATTAATCCTGGAGACATTCATGAGTATATGAAAGTAATAGTTCGTCCGTCGAGGAAGCAGTTCTCTCTGTTTGCAAGGTGACATGAACTGTCTCCAGCAGATTTGGAAGAATAGCTCGCACTAATTAGTTTTCCTGAAGGTAATGGCTTTCTAAAGTTCGCCCATTATTCTTGATTCCATCTGCATTCGATGTTTTACCATAGCTCAATGAATCGGAAAAATCATGAGGATCTATATTTTGATGTTTACTTAAAAGCATCAATAAATTTTCTTCTTTGTGAGTTTTGGCTACTTGAAAAATTTATAATACGAAACTTCCCGAATACATGATGTGAGAGTTTCCGATACAGCATGTTTATAACTATGAAGTCATCATGTAAGAAAAATAAATATATCTAAGTTGCTCCAAAATTAAAGATCAAATCTTTTAGAATAATTATTTCAATATTTTTGTATTCATTCAGTTCTAGTATTAAAAACTCATTTCAGTCGTTTTAGAATATACAATAAGGGTTATATTTTAATATATTTTAATATTTAATATTAATGGAATAAGAAATATCATTACTTTATGAATAGAATATTTTTCAACTTTCTGGATGCAAAATTTCCCTCTAGACAGCATTGAAAAAACAATAAGATGAATAATTTCTACCTGAAGCTTATTTAAAAAAAATACATAGCAGTTTTGGGTTAGGGAATAGAAAATACTCCATAAATGGCAATAGATTTTTTTCAAAGAAATCCTAAATGCATGTTGTTAAGTCAACTATATGCAAAAAAGTCATCAAGCCATCTACGCGTATTTCTTCAAAGCAACAATTTTATTGCTTTCCCATCAAAAATGATGAACAGCCAGCAGCAGTAATTGAAAGAAAAACTTTTTTTGCAAAGGACGCAGGCAGGGAAAGGAAAGAATGGGGTCTTCCTATAACCAACATTTTTACACCAATCGTGATGAAATTTTCCATTCACATGAGCTCCCTTCAAAAACATTTTAACACCTTTTAGTGGAAATTAAATTTAATCAATAGATAATGGAATGTGAACCAGCGGCCATGTTTTCCAGACCACAGGTTCAATAGCGGGCTTTTATTTTTTACTTTTTGTCAAATTCTTACCACGAAAACATTTGGAGCAGCGCCAAACCGCTGCTTGGAGCAATTTTTCGACCTGACATACCACACTGAGGAACACGCTCTGGTAAAAAGTCATCTTTTCTCTTTTACCACCTATCTATTCTTACAGCCCGCGAAAAACATGCAGCTCAGTACGTTTGTCTGAAATATCTCATATTTTCTTCTGAAAATGTCTGCGATTTGATTTCTCAATTTCAGAGACTTCCAGTTTTTTCAAAAAAAATTACCTACTGGTAGCGAGCATTTATTGGCATCTGGATTTTAATAATGTTCTCAAGAAATGAAACTTTTATGATCAGACTTTTTTACGATAGCAGATACAGACAAAAGAGAGGTTTTTTTTATTCCTGACTTTAAAAAATAATCAATACGTTTTGTAAGCAGAATTCGAAGAGAAAATTTTTGTGTATCGCTGTTTAAAGAAGTAAATTTCGGCAGGCAATCATACCTGTGATGGGTGAGAGCGAAGACATGGATGTTTAAGTTTGGAATAAATGCTTTTGTAAGATTAAACCAGGAAGTCTTGTTTTGATAACTCCAAGTTGGTTTGTTTTTTTAAAAACTGATTTTAAAAATCATAATGTTTTGGAAAATATGAAATTATGTATCTTGAGGACATTTATAATTTTGTTATAAATACAGCAGATTCCCATATCAAAATTTGATTCCTGATGGTAATGTAGCAAATTAAAACAGAAATGCATAATGCATAGAAAAACTAGGTATGAAACCTTAAGCCAAACAGATCCTAACTCTAAATGGGTAAACTCTCAATAAGAAAAGTTGATGTGATCATAATTATCACTGTGATCTTATAAGGCTTACTAAGTCCTCTTTGCATGTGTTTGTGATAAAAAAAAACATTCAGAAGTTTATTGGTATTGTATATCTTTTATTTAAATACTTTTATTTAAACTTGTTAATTATAAATTAATAAATATTTTTCTGTTTATCAAGCATCTTTGAAAAAGTTGATTATAAATCGAGCAACTAAAGACGGTCTTAATGTTTATTTTATTTTTACTTAAGTGTTAAAAAACTATATTTTTTTTACCTAAAAACTTTTCAAAAAACAACAAAGCACAATACATTAGTCTACAAATTTATAAAAATTTATAGAAATGGAAACTATTTATATTTTTAGAAAGTCTTTAAGTATAAACAGAAGTTTAAGCGGGAACAAAAAACATTGAACAGGAACATTATTTTCTGCTATTTTGATTTTGATATTTTGAAAATTTCCTTAACATTTTTTTCAATCAATAAATAACTTTATTGATTATCTCGTATTTTTTTTAATTATGAGATTTTCTCTGAGGTTTAAAAAGTAATATACTAAAAAAAAGGAAACATTTGATTCATTCATTCATTCAAAATTTCATTTATACCCTAATATTTTTTTTTTTAAAAAGTCAAATTGAGTTTGCATATATCATCTCCTATTATTTTTTGACTCTCATAACTCTTTAAATATTGCTATTCAGTCTTTTTATGTTATTGGCCGTGATTCAGTTTTTAATGAATATACCGTATAAAGATATTAGTTATGTATAAAGATATTCGTTCATATCGTTGTACAATGGAACCTCTGAGCTCGAGTTAGGTTGAAACTTAATTTTAATTGCACCAAACTGTACCAAATATTGAAGTTTGACAAAAGTGGTAATCTTGTATAGCTTATAAAAAGAAATTTTTTCAAAATATCCCATTTATAAATATTTTACTAGGATTGATTTGAAGAACATTTTACATTGAAAGTTTTGGAGTTAATTTGAATATGAAATGATTCCCATGAAAATACTAGTAGGATTTATTTAATACCAATTTGAACTGTAAGTACTTGCAAGTTCCTCTTGCAACGTTATCATTTTAAATTAACATCACCTTATTCAAAATGGTTGAGCATTATATTAGTAACCCCCATTTTGAAGTTATTGCGGAGATATTGGGGACCAACGCCGGAATTTTGAATTCTAAGGAAATAAACGAAGGCGACATTTATAAGCCGGCAAATCCGCTCTTTTCTCTTTCACATTTTTAATTGAGGGCATTGACCTCTTAAGACAGATTTAATGTGCAGCGGGCCAAATACTTTTATTCATTGAGAAGACGTATGATATTTTACATTGCGGTTATTCCTAGAATAGTTCGTTTAGTATGCAAATTTGTTTTAATGTATTTAAACTAATACATGAATAAAAACAATGCAGAAAAGATTACCACTCCTAATTGAGTAAATACATAGAGTAAACCATCGCTTCTTCTGTAATCTAGGAGCGGAATCAAACTGCCATTTTAATCACTCGACCATGAAAGAAAAATTATAGTGTAAGTAATTATTGTCTTGCGAAGGAAGCGATAAATTCTGAAAAGTAAAGCTACAAACAAATCCCTGTGGCTAAATTGATGAATGATCTCCCCAATTTGCGTGCTTCTCCAAAACTGTGTATCGACGCTTAAACTTTGTTGCTTCGAACTGGCGGCCTTCTTAAAATCGGATAAAGAGGATTCGGCTGTCAAAGGAAATAAATGCGCTACAAGGAAATTTTGTAATTAAGAAAAGCTGTAAAAGTTCAAGAAAAACGTTTGCGTCTTTTATTTTCTTACGAGGACGTTAACACGTTAGCGCAAGAGCAATTAAATATTTTCTCTCGAGTACAGTTTGCTTCTGTTTCGACCTCCTTTTTTCCTTCCTTACTCTGTGATAAAAGCGGTGATTACCGTATTTATTTTAGAGTACATAAAGATTTTAATTTAAAATACACTCATAAAGTGTACTTTTATTCTAATGGAATGTTAATTAAAAGCTTTTATTTTTTTTCTCATCTCAAAAAGGGAAAAATTTTACATCGAGGGCATATTGAGTAGAAATAAATTTCAGATTGATAACAATTATTGTTTTATTTTCAACAAACCTAAAACTGGAAATTATATTATTATAGAAATATAAATGGTTTGATAAAAATATTTTTAATTATATAATCATCATTTATGATTCAAATGTTATTTTAATCTTGCTTAAGTGTATTATCCATATTAACAATGCTTATTTGTGCATGTAGAAACTAAATAATGCGTATCGCATTTCTAACTATTAAATGTTATCGAATTTAAAATGAATTACTTTATTTTACTGTCTCTTAAATCAATTATTTATCATATTATAATTCTGTCTGTGTAAATTCTTTAATTTTACTTTTAAAATATACATCAGTTTAATTAAAAATATGCCGCGAATCATCAAACTAAACTCTTCAAAAATAATTTAAGGTTTCATATTTTAATAATTCATTTTAAGATAAACTTAAGATAAACATTTTTAAATAAATACTTTTTTAATTAACATTGTAAGCATCTAAATTCACCGATAATCATTATTTATTGAAATGTATATTTGAATAGTCTGTTGAACATATTTGTGTTATATATTTCGTATGTTAAAATAAAACAAATAACCCTATTTGATTCTTATCTAGTTTTTCGTTAGAACTAACAAAGATGGATTGTATATCATGAAAATTATAATTCAGAAAACGTATAAAACCATATAATTTTCAAAATATATATACATATTGTGATCCGTTCTTTTAACTTAATCATGATCCTTTTTAAAATATCAGATAATGTAATAAATGTAATATTAAGTAGGAATATATACTTGCGCTATTATAAACAGAGTATGAAACTCAGTTGCGAAATTTCCTCCTGAAAAGTTTATGAAAATTTCAGAAAAAAAAGGTTAGACTAAAAGTTTATGAAAAAACTGTTTCAAAATCCCCTAAAATTTCTCACACTCATAAACTTATGAAACATTTCAACAGCATGCATTCGCACCGAAAAAGGTATGACTTTCTCTCTTTTTCTCTTTCTTCCTGTAAGATGAGGATAAAAAATATGGTATAAAAAATTACTTGCATCTATTTTCTCTCGGAATGTTTCCGATAGAATTCATTGATGCATCGGAAGGAATATAACTGCGGCATCTATGTAACCCAATATTATTGATAAAAGCATTAAACAGAGAAATAAAGAGCTACTTTCGTTCTTAATGTCTTCTAGTATTATAAGTAAAATGTTTCTGATATTTGAAGTATGGTAATTCCAATATCTATCTATCGATTTAGACACTATTATAGCATCTATTTAACGTGTGATTAAATGTAATGACTCACAAAAAATATATAAATGGATGATCTTTTTCTAATTTAAGAAAAAAAAATGAATAACGCTAGTTATATTATAGTAAAATAACCTTTATTATACTATAGGTTTCGACTCTATAAATAATTTTGCGAACAATAATATCGGTCTATTTAGAAATCGACAACAAGTGCTCCTATGACTGTATTAATCTCAGTAAGCAAAATTATTTCAAAGTGCCATTTTAATTTCAAACATTTTATAAATACTTAAAAAAAACTTGCATCACACAGTACTGCATTTTTTGTTCTATCACTTCTTTTCGTTGCTATTAAGCCATTTATATCTGGAATTTTGTATCGAATTTCTATTCATGGATGGCTAACACGAATAAAAGTAGCGTGAAAATAGAGCAATTAAAATGCTGGTTATCAGTTCCACATTAGATGGAAGGAAAGACATATAGGATTGGAAAAAATTAACCACTCAAACATAAAAAAAGAATTGGGCAAATGTGAAATTCTTTCCTTAAAAGTAATAATAAATGTAAATTAATAAATATAATTAAGTGAACAAATGTAAATTAATGTACATGGTATAGGTTGAATTATGTAAAACTGATAGGATTATAATAAAAAGATTTATCCATTATTTTTCCATTTATAATATAATAGATCTTAAACTGTGCAAAACAAAAGAAATTTTTAAGCTAGTTACAGCTTCCAAGATTTATTTCTAACAGTGAACAGTGTTAATAGATGATGATGGCATGTTTGCTTTACAAAGGAAGGAGTGGGTGCAGTAGCTTCTGAGGGTATGGACCCCTGATTGCCAGATGGCAGAATTCTGACCTCTAGCTCATATGAAGATGCACATGCTTATAACATTCGCTTGAACAGCCTATTTTTACAGTTGGGGGGGGGGGGAGAAATTACAGTTGGGGGGAGAGAGAACGCTAAAAGTCCATATTCCGAGGAAGACGCGCCACCTCTCTGCCAGGACACCGGCAGTTTTAATAGATAAATTTAATTAACAAATAAACTATAAACAGTTTTTAAAATAAGTTATATTAGTGGTAGTTTTAAAGATTTACCTTTTAAGATAGTTTTAAAATTAGTTTTAAAAATAATAATTTTTGCAATGAAGTCAATTATTTTTAATGAATAGCCTTAAAAAGCTGTTTTAATTCAACCATTATACAATAAAAATTGAAAATGACCTATTACCCAATGAACCGACATATTTCAAAATGAATTGATATGGTAAACACGATGATATTAGTATAGTTAACTTCTCACAAATATTCACAAACAAAACAATTCGGGGTGAGTTTTTATGTTAGCTAAAATAAGTTTGAATAATGCTTCAGCATTTTTTTATCATGAAGTTAAATAGGCCATAGAAAAACCGACGCGAATTATTAATTTAAGAAATTTAAACTTAAAAACATGGAATCAATAAAGTTTCGTTGCATTTTAAATGTTTTCTAATAATACTTATCTAAAATTCCGAATTTAAAAGAATACAGAATATAGAAAATGTCATAATAGAAACTGATATATTTGGATTCCAAATATTTGGTTAAGAAAAATTGGTTGAAAAACTTTGAGTAAATAAGGCTTTAATGTGCCTTTAACAAATGAAAAATTAGATTTTTTTAAATATTCAAGCAAGTTGAACTACTAAGAGCAGAAAGCAACAAAAGCTGCTACGAAGTTTTCAAGAGGTGATATAAGAAAAATATTAGCTTTATACATAAACAAGAATAAGAGGCCATTTTTATTTATCACCTTACAACGTTTTCCCCCCTTTTAATGATTCCCGTATAATAAAACAGCTATCTAATTATTTCGCACCATACGCTTAGAACTTTAATGACTAAGCAATTCTTAAAGGGATTTTTACAACTACAGAGAACTCAATTTTACTTCTAAGTTCTTTAAACGCTTGGACGAATCATTCTGCAGAAAAAAAGTGAAAGAAAACTGCGTACCTGGTTAAACACCCAGTAAAGTACATGGAATAAGGCAACCAAGCAAGAAGGGTTTTCACATAATCACCCACTTCAAGTATACACAGAACTTCGTAATTATTTTGCAGTGGAAATTTCTTAAAAGAAAGTTTGTAAATTCTAAAATTTCAATTAGGAAAACGCTCAAAGCTGTAAATTTTGCTAATAATTCAAGCAGGAATAAAAGAATAAGAAAGAAAACTTATATTCGAAATTTGTTTTAAGTGAGTGAACATCCTCGCAATTTCATTTCTATTGAGATAAATTTAGAGGCCAATACAAGAGTGTACTTGTGCAGAAAATAAAGTATATATGCTTTATTTTATTTATTTCTTCTTAACGGAGAGCATTTTCAGATAGAAAGAAACTATCAAAATCGATTAAAGGAAATTCCTTGAAACTCTTTGAATGATAATTACTGTCAGGTATTCTCTAAGGAATGAGTTGAATTATCTATCATGGAAATTTTCTTTCGGATCTGCATAGGAAAAAAAACTGCAATTTAATGAATTTGCAATTGAACTCTTTGTTCCGACTTTGACTTTAAAGCGAACGCAAAAACGTGTTAATGTTATTCTTTTCCAAATATACTCTTTGCATTAGGTGAAATTATTTAAAATTATATGATATTGTTTTACTCAACTAAGATTTATGTATATCAAATTCATGATTAAATTCTTTTAAATTGTGTAAACAATATTAATTATCGACTTGAATATATTTTAAATGCTGTTTTCCTCAAATTTAGGGCCATTTGTTTTCTCTAAATTATTTCCCTACCTTTTATAAGCTTTAATTTTGATTCTAATTTCTAATTTGATTTTCTGTCTTATTAAGATTTCTTATTCATTTAATCTATGGAATAATGTCATTTTTTTATTCCGCATTCTTAGTTTAGTTCCTTTAATACTTTCGTATTTACTTAAATTAAAAGAACAATGTGTGAAAAGAATACATTTTAATTATAATACAAAATATTAGATCCCGGTAGAATATTAAATATTAATTTGAACCATTAAATTAGAATGTTTTTAAAAGTAAATGAAAATTATGAATTTACATTACTTTGATATCGCTAGTGACTTTCTTTAATTGATATCACTGGTAAAAAATTAAACGAAAGGACCGCTGTATTACAATTGTCAAGCTAAATTACCGATTTAATAAATATGTTAATCAAATTAATTTCTCTGGATCAAAGATTTATAAATATTTGATCCGGAATGCTTTTATTATATATGTAAGAAATAAGTTGTACCAATGTTCCAAATACTTCTTGAGATAAAATAAATTTGGTTTTTTCAAAAAAAAATCTAAGTAGAGATCCCCTCTAGAGATTGTGAATTAAAAAAATTTCAGCTTGAAAATAGCCAAAAATATCCATTCATTTCTATTCACTAAAATTTCTGAAAAATAATCAGACATAATATAGATTCCTTTTTAATATGTGAATTTTTTTTTGAAAATGAGAAATCTCTTTTTTAAATCCAGACATTTCTTACACTTTTCATCAACTAATCACATCTTAGAAGTTAACGCACATTAGTTTTTAATCAACAATACAAACTTTGTTTAGTTCTTTATTAAAAGATCTTCACTGACTGGTGAGATTGAAATCACAATTGACATTTTAAAACAATTAATTCACTAGAACTTATTAAATGGATATGTTTTATTTTCAGAAAGAAACAATTGGGAATTAAATAGAAATCATTCAGCTGAATATAATTTGTTATAATAAAAATGAGTCATTTGATTTTTTTACATGAAGTTCGAATAACTTAATTAAATCAAAAGAATAAATAAATGTTAAAATCAATTTCTCTAGTTTATGGAAATGCATATAGTGGTATTTCTAACTAGGAAAAAAATTTAGAACAAATAATTTTTTTTTCTGGTTTTCTGCCTACAAAGTACCACCAAAAGTACCTCAAATCATAAAATAATCTGTTCTTGAAATTTCAGCTAGACTATGAGTTTTATACCACTCCCAAATCGAAAGGCAAATAATTTTTGAAATGTGTCCGTGTGCCTGGAAGCATAGTGGAAGGAGTTGGAGGAATGAAATTTGTTTTGTAGTTTTTACTCGAAAAATCTAGAATTAAATCAAAAGCTAGACGGAATCTCCCTTCTGGAAATCTGTGTGATTGCCCATTTACATCTCTAAAATTATGAAAATAAAAAAGCACGAAATACCATCGTGTAAAGGGGAAGGGGTCACGTTAAATTATTTGTTGTGGAAGTATTGAGAGGGGGTGCATGTTCAGGTACAGTCCTCGTCATCTGACCGGGGCTCAAAATTAAGAGGTATTTCTCAAAATATCCCTAGTGTTACTTTAAAATAGGAAGTTAATGTAACTAAACTAATTTAAATTCGACGTTAGATTTTGAACCAGGCATACCAAAGGTTTGAGGGTTAACACGTCTATTCTTGTACTTTCAAATACGATAATTCGGAAACGTAGTATACTCGACATGCTTGTTTATAAGTGTAGACTAATTTTAGCTCTTTATAATTCCACTAAAAATCTAATTTAATTATTTGTTACTTTATTTCTGTGGACGCAAGTTATTTGGCCACTATAAAAATTAGTACCATTAATTAGCATTTTCGTCGGGCAAAAAAAAGTTAATAAAATCTTTCAATAAAATACCTAAACATATTTAAATGACACATATGAAAAATGATTCCAAATGATTTTGGTATTTTTAAAATATGGATTTCCTCTCCTTTTAAATCCTCACTTAAATATTTGTTTTAAATCAAGATTTGTACGACGAGGTTTTCATTTATAAATAGTTCTGATTTCTACATTTTTGTTTCATCTGTTAAATGATATCTAAACTATTTAAATCATAAACCTGCCGTTATAATTTTACAGAAAATGAAAAAAAATCATAATATATCATTATTTGCACAGCTGGCCGTTGATAATGCAATTTTATTAAAAAAATAATTATCCTTTAAATGCAGAGTTTGATTATCCATTTCCTTTATTATTACTTGATAAGTATTATATCAAATAATCCTTCTTTCATTTAAAGTGAAAGCATAATAAAATTTAAACAACTGGAAACTATACCATGCGGTGAATTGGATATACGCATCAAAGAATATTGAATTTGTTGGAAATAAAGCAAAAACTTTTGCAAGTAAATCTCCCGATTTTAAAAATAATATTATCCAAATTGAATTTATTTTGACGGTTAAAATTCATGTTTTACGTGGTCAATAAATACGACTAAATATAACATACGATTCCTCTCAGAAACTTGGCATTATTGCCCGACTGAGGGAATTTTGCAAGTAGGGTTTTGTTTAGTTAATATTTTGGATATTTTTACATATGTACTGACAGTACTTTGGACTTTAACATCTAAGATTTGCTCTATTATAAAAGGTCTACTTATTATAGTTTATTTTTTTTACATTCATGAATAAAACTCGCATATATAATTTTCAAAATTTCCACCAAAACTCAATACAATTTAACTAGCAAGTTAATTTCATAATCATGAATTTTTTCAATTTCTACTGTTAGTTCATATTCACCCTATATATATATATATATATATATATATATATATATATATATATCTTGCTGAAATTTTCAATCGTAAATAAAATACTTTTTTCCACTCAACTCCACTTAATTTCAAGTATATGTTTTGAAACGTGTAGTGGATGACACTTGAAGTTAATACAGTCAGTTTTATCAAATATTAATTCATTAATTAAATTAAATTAATTTTTTATGCTTTATAAATAGAGTTTTAGCAGTTTGCTATGAAAATAGAAATTAACAGGCAGTAGCTCAATTGGTAAAATTCAGATTAAAATATAAAATTGGGTTTCAGTATTTTTCTCGTGAAGGTGAAGAATGCGAGTTCATTTCTTGCGAAAATCAATAATTTTTTGATAATCTTTTTATATTAATTGTAATTATTTAATAAAAAGTAAATAAAGTAAGCATTTTCTTTGTTGACCTAAGTAGGAATTGACTTAATTTTTTATGTTACTTGTTAATGAATAAAATTGATACTTGTAATGGAAAGGATTCGGTATAGCATTAATTGCTTAAGTTTGTTAACTCGGTTATTTTATATCGATTGGAATAAATATGTCCCCTAACTTTATTTCTACTGAAGCAGATTTTGAAAATATCTGATAAAAAAACACGAATTTGATATAATTTCGACGTAACACTTCATATAAGATTTTTTAAAGAAAAAAAATATATCTTCATATATTTAATCTCTCTGCTAAACATTTAGATGCCAACAATCTTACGATGCCGTTCAGGCTTCTGTAAGTATTACTCATTTAAAACTAATATGCTTCTCTATTAATCAAATATTTAATATTCAGCATCCATCTAAAGAATTAATTGAATTGTTTATAAATTTAGGTATGATTAGCGCAATAACCTTCAAAATGAATATATCAATATATCAATATCAATCGTAAGAATAAATGAATATATGAATATATCAATATCAATCGTAAGAATAAAATATTATACCACTAAAATATTCAATTTTTTAAACTGTCAATTGTTGTTACACTTATAAACAAATCAATAATGCAACAATATCGTGAGTTTATTTAATTGATTATTTCTATAAAACTTTTTTCATCAATTTTGTAAATATTTAACAACGAAAGTTTAATTAATATTGCTTCTAATTTATAAAACTTTATTTGATCTTTTCTGAAAGATAAACTATATTTAAAAGAATTTATATGAACAAAATAAGCTCTAAAAATAAATTGAATCAATAATATACACCTCAGTTTTGAAATTCTCGAGTTTTTATTTCAAATTCCGAGCAGCTATATGGCAATAATTTAATATCAAGCGAAAATGAAATGCCTGTCGTGTTAATAGGTGTACACACCCTTATATCCCCAAAGCATTTAAATTATCTCTGTCATATCCCATGGCCTTTATATTTAATAACATGATGAATAAATTTCAGAGCTCCAATTTAATTACCTTATTAGGTGACAAAGTTCGTGAATTACTTATGACAGTACAAATTAAAAGCTGTCCAAATACGGATGAATATTTGGCTTTGGAACTAAATATAAACTGTTTTTCCAACACTCTTTATTATGATATTGCATTGAAATCATTTAAATATGGACATGAGGAAATAAATTAGCATGCATTTTAGACAATGACTGGCAAAGCAGTCAAGTTTGTGATATATTCTAGTTACGTTCCATAAATACTTATATCTCACCTGATTAGATTATTTATATAATGTCAAAGTTGAATTTGAATACTTTCATGACTGAATATTTTCCCTAATGATGACATTTGATCTGAAAATAATTAAGAATCTAATCTGCTCTAAAATATTAAAATATTGAGAAAATTATTATTAGTACAGTCTGAAGAAAGGTATTTTGCTTTAGGATAACATTTCCAGACATTTTTTAAATATTATAATAATTATTTATGTCCCAATTACCGTTGAAAAATTAATACATGGAAAAAGGATTATTGTCATTGGGACAATAATAAAGGGATGAATGAGTAAAATGATGCCATTTTTTTCGTGCAAGATGAGTAAAGAATTTCTAATCTAAATTGTAACTGTATATTTCATCAAGTATCACATCTGTAGCGCATAAATTGACCCATTTGATGGTACGATGTTAATTAAATCTAAGAAATTATTTTAAAAAAATTAATTTTACATTTCTTTTAGTCGCATTTACAACTTTGAAGCAATATTAACATATTTGCTGTTTTTTCAATGAAAGTTGTGTCTGGAAAAAAATATACCCATTGTCCACTTGAACATTTCAAAATGCATGAAACTTTTCTTAATAATTCAATTCAACATATCAGTAATTTGTAGTCAAAATATATTATTCAAACAACTTTCAATTTTATTTTATTCACGTAATTTTCAATTTTATTTTATTCATCCATTTTTCAATTTTATTTTATCCATCCAATTTTCAATTTAATTTATTTATCCATTTTTCATTTTTATTTTATCCACCCAATTTTCAATTTTTTTTATTCATCCATTTTTAATTTTATTTTATCCTCTCAATTTTCAATTTCATTTTATTCATCCAAATTTATTTTATTTCGTCGCAAGTGTCCTACATTTTTATATCCTAATTATAAATAGAGCCTCTTAAATATTTAAAGGCTTATCATCTTTTTCATTTAACTATCAAAAATAAAAAAATAGAAGAAATATATATGGCTAAAGCATATTTTTCACACTGAAACACTTCAATCATTCTTAAAAATTCAAAATTTTTAACAGATGAATTTTAGTGAAAACTTTTATTCTGAAGTATATATTGAAATATACTTTAAAAGTTTAGAGAATTGTTCTAAAATATGTTTAATTAATTCCTGATAGAGACTGCTTCATTTCCAATCATGAAGAAAATAGAAAATGAAGTAATTTGCCATGAAATTGTATCATCTTAAGCAATTTTTAAATGAAAAAACAAAAGATACTTTTTAAATTATATTTGGCTTAAGTTACATTGATAATAATTTTAAACTGGAATGTGTTTTACAGTAAACATGGAAAATTAAAATTCATTTATTGACAAGAATAAAACCAAAATTATAAAGAAATGAGCTTATTATAATCCTCCAAGTCGGTTAGAGAAAATATAACCCATTCTCAAAATGTAGAAAGAATTTTATTAATTAGTATCTTATTTAAAAAATCAATTATGAAATTGGAAAATAAATGCGATATGAAGAAAGCATATTGGTCATTTCAAATTCTTTAAAATTTCATATTTTTTAAAAAACTTTTTTTGCTTAAGAAATTTAATGCCTTATTGCTATTTTATTCATTTGATTTATCTTAAAGATAAAATAAGTATGAAATATTAAAAGGCACCTTTTTGTTCAAAAAAATATAGATATTTTTTAATCGATTTCTGTTTTTTTTTTACCTTCTTGTTTGTGTAATGTTAAAATAAATCAAATTGTTATTTTTGTGAACTTAAAGAGGAAAACTGATTGGATTTCTCTGCTAAGGAACAATTTATGTTTCGCTAACTTGTTGATTTATGCGAACTGCTTTAATCCTTATAAATTGTAAATTTATAATCTATTTTGTAAATCTTAAAATTTATATCATTTCTTTTCTATGATATTAAATATCTGACAGCACTAACAAATATTTCATCTTTACGTTAACGCTTCATATTCAAACAAAATAAGAAAGCAACGATTTTATATATTCAACTTAAGTGAACTTAAGAAGTTTTAAAATAAATATTTTAAAACAAAATTCCCCCTTTTTAATATAGAATTTAAAAAAAAAAACATTCTCCTGGGATTGCCAATGTTTACCATTTTCCACTCCAAAGCTTACATATGCATTTACATGCTATATTTCCAAAGTTTTAGAGATGTAAACGAAATGTTAAAAATGTTGATGTTCAAATTATGATGACAATAATCAATATTGACGACACTTTTATAGCTAAATAATTAGGTCACAAAAGACTTACCAAGAATGTCTATAAATTATTTATCATAAGCCAATTATTTACCATTATATTGACTTCGAAATATTTTGAACTAAATTATATATTATTATCAAATTAATTTCGTCTCCGGCTGTTAAGTACATTTACGACTGCTGTTAGATTTCTCTCTGAATAAGTAAATTTCCTTATACGAAAGTAATCTTGTTATCTTTGGAAACAAGATTTTGAAAATGCACTGGTGAGAAATATTTTTGTCACGTAAATGGAAAAACAAGATTAGCAACAATTATTATTATATAGATAGGGATGTTTCTTGAGAAAAAGATGCATGCCTCATTTGCTTCCCTGTAGTTCAATATTAGAACTCAACTGATCAATTTACTTAAATTTACCTTAAAACACTGTAAAAGAACACTTTACCTTACTCACTGAAAAGGTAAGATTTCTGACTGGAAGAAGCCTAGGAAAGAAGCCATTGTTTATGCAAGTAGCACAAAATTAAAAATTTATTGAGATCAAGGGCTCTAAATCTACAACAATAATCGTCTTAATATATTTACATATGCAAAAATTGACAAATTATCTGAAATTATAAAAAATACGTTTAAGGAAACATAGTAACCACAAATTAAATTCCAAATTAAAGTAGGTTAAAGACTGAATAATGATTAGTATCGCCTATGAAGAAAGCTTAGACAATTTTATTGAAGAATATTTTAAAATATAAAGTACATAAGAATAACTAAACATAATTGTTTAAACTAACCATTGCCATATCCATTTCATAAGAAAATATTACAAGTAATGAATTGATAAATAGTTTAAAGTTACAGATCAAAGGATTAGAAAGTTTATCCTTTGTAAATAGAACGTCGTGTAAATCAAAGAAAGGAAAGAATTGGGTTTCTCAATGGGCAGAAGATTGATTCAACAATTTCATGATAAAAAGTAAAATAAATTTGCACTGAAGCCAATTAGACTCTTATAAGAATATTCCATTGTTTTAACTGTGCAAATTATGAGAATGTTGCTCAAATTTTTGGTAATGCAGACTTCAAGGACAAGGAATTTCTAACAGATGTGGGAAAAAGGAACACAAAAGAATGCGAAAATGTAGAATGATGTTGTGTTAACTGTCAAAGCTCCAGCAATAAATTTAAGACACAGCTTGGTGTTAAGCACTGTGCAAGTCATAAAGAGAGATTAGAATGAAAGAAACGAGACTTCAAATCACCAGTACTAATTAAAGTTCAAGATAAGTAACACATATATATTTTAGGCACTTGCTCATTTATCATATAAAATGAACATGCAATAACTTCAACGTCATCCTGAAGTACAAATGTGACTTATTTTTATTAACGAGCCATATGGCATGAACTCCAAAATATAGGAATTAAAAAATAAAGTTATGAAATTCTTTTCTTCAAATAACCAGTGGCAGAGATTATTATCTATAATCCCAACATTAAAGTTGTGCCTATTCAAATTGACAGGAAAAGGTTACTTTATTGCCAACAATCCACCACCAATCTTTATTGATTTAATCCCTGTTTATACGGCTTAGTTCTGTGGTAAACGGGTAAATGGAGGTAATTAGGAAAATAAACTTAAAAAATCTTTAATGATTATTTCAGTTTACTGATTACAGAGAACCATCTAAGAGAATGATATAAACTACGAATAAAAACTAGCAATTATAACACTAGGTTATTTCATGGCAAGTTTTTTACACGTACGTGGTCAGAAAAAAAGGGAGAAATATGTATTAGAATAGGCTATTCATTCTGAAATAACAATAATTAACAAGGATTATATTTATCTAAATTACTTTCCGAATGAAAGTTCGAGCTATATTAAGTTGATTTTGGTAAAAAAATAGTTGAATAAAATGAAATAAATAAATGGAAAGCAAATGATAAAATAATGACATTCAATTATCGAATTAGAAGATTCGAATTTACCCGTGATGCTGGAAAGCGAAGAAAACAAAGATAAAAAATGAATAACTGTTTATTTAAATATCATTAAATATAATTAAACAAATTTGTGAGGTAAGTATACAAAATAATCTGATGATTAAGAGCTTAACAACCCGATTCAAAATGAAATTATAAAGCCTTGAAAGCATATCTATTTCATAAAATATTAGTGATTGCGAACAACTATATAGCTTAAAAGGTTTTAGAAAGGGTTCTGAAATGAACAATAACGTTAATCATAGAGTAAGGGAAATTTGACTTTTTCAGAAATAAATAAAAGAGTGAAAAACGAAGCAAGTATGTATTTGGCGGAAACCACTACCATTCTAAAAACAGTTGAACGTAAAAGAATGAAAAGAAAAGAAAGCAAATTTTTAATCGGTCAGTCTTACTATAGACCTGTTCTTATCTATAAAATCCTAAAATGTGATCAGGAAATTGTACACAAACTAAAATCACTATTCTATACAAAATTTTGGATTCATTTAAACTTGAGTAAAGCTCATGTATAGGATTCTAGGGAAGTTAATTAATTGATTCACTGGCTAAAAATGCAATGGAGAAAATACCGTTAATCATAATATGACTATCTCTACATCATAAGTCAAATTAAAGTTAATGAAATCGATGATAAATAAATGAAAAGTAAATTGAAGACCTTTCTTAAAGTAAGATTTCTCAATGGAGTTTTCGAACAAGTGTGTATTAATCACTGTTTTGGCGATTTCATCTTGAATCAAGTACTCATCTTACATTTAGTTTTCTCTCTGAACCATGAACAAGTATATTATCCATTTTATAACCATCCATTTTAGGACATTCAGTAATTGAAGCCTTATGGTGTTATTGTTATACGTCAGTATTAAATGTATATGTTATATCTGTGAAGAAGTAGTGACTTGTGTGTTTGGCCGTCTTTAGCAGGGACAATTTTCAGTCGACATATTGCTCAGTAAAACAGGATGCTTGGGCCAGAAGAAATACTTTTAAAATTGTTCTTAAATATTTCTTTAAAACTTATTATTAAGATTGAAGCTTCACAGTTGTACTTAGTAAACGCTTCAATCAAATAGAAAAAATTAAAGGAAGGAAACTTAAATACTAATAGGGCATTTCAATAAACTTACTTCAAATATATACATTTAACTTCATAAAGTATTTACTAAGATAATATTTGGAAAAGCATCTCCGTCATAACTTTCTACTGAAGAAAGTAGAAAAAAATAACAAGATTGGAATGAAACGTGAGTCTCCGCACATTTCGATACACTTCTCATCCTCAGTAATTATCAATTATTTGACGGTCCACAGCTTCTGATCGTTGTCATTAAGTAATAAATAGTAACGATTTGATGTTGTCATCGAATTCACGGTCGCCCATTAACACGATCGAGATTTTGTTCAATTTAAGGTAGTGATTTTTGTGTCATTAAGCGTTGAAGCACATTATCCAACTTCTTTATTTATTCATCGACGAATCTGGATTTGTGATAGAAGCGAAACTCCACTGATTAATGAGATAAAGCTTTTATTTATGACGCAGGAGGAAGCAATTCTTTATGGGGATCATATACAAATTTCCTGATTTGTAATTTGAAACCACAAGATGATTTAATTAAGAAAACAAATACATTTATTAAGTTTTGTTTTAAGATTCAGATTTCCATCATTCCATTAACATGTTTCAAGAAACGGAAATGATTTTAAATTTACAGTCAAAACTTTTGTAGATTTAGAAATGTTTCAAATTCGTGGATTTTTTACATACCTCTATAGTTATTATCAATATTAATTCATATACAATAATGCCTAATATGTAGCAAAAAAATGTTTCCGTAAATAATTTTATCGGCTTATTATTTTTATTTAACAATATGCTAATCTTTTTACTAAAGAACTACTCTAATTAAAATGTGTGTAAATTCCATGGATAATACAAGATAATTAGCTAAGCAATCAATTCAAATGTATTAGCATTTTAGAAGATATAGCATTAGAATAAAAGAAGATAATTTTGTATAGTAATTAAATTCTATCTACTTTTATATTAATAAAAATAATAAAAATCTATTTAATACAGATTTAATTTTAAAATGCTGCTTGATGTTTTACTCTTGAAGAAAGATTTATCGGCCAGATTAATAATTTGATGGTAATCTATATAATTATTAATAGCATTTTAATTTCTTAGATTAAGACCTTGATTTAAGATCTTCTAGTGACCACTCTTGGAATATAGAATGATGTTTTGATACTGAAAAATAAACCTTATTCGGCCAATTATCTTCCTTTTCATAGTGCATCACCATGAGTAACTGATTTATCATAAATTTAATTATAAATCGATTAAATTCAAAATGAAGTCCTTCCTAAACCAGGTAGGAGTTCGATATTAAGCGTATCTAAAGCATTTTTTAAAAAATGTGAAAATAAAATAAATTTTATAGAATCTAAAGAATCCGACTAAATTAATCGTTAACGTAAGTAGACAATGTGTTCATCTCACCGATTCAGCGTTTCGCCTATTCATAGATAGGGCAAATTCGCTGATAATAACAAATTTAAATTAGACCCCAACATTTAGTTGCTGAATTTACAAATATTTTTCCACATTTTATTAGGATGACTATTTGCAACATATAGATAAGTCTGTTTCACTATGAAACAGTCATAAATTACCACTATCAACAGTCTTAAATTACCAATGGTACATAATTTGGGGCCTATGTGGCCTTGTGGTAAGGTCTAGGCATTGGAATCAGAGGATTAGTTGTTCCAGACCCAATTCCCCTGAGGAGCCACAGTGTAATGTCTAGTGCACATAAATCCATCCAGACGAAAGGTAATCCCGCTGGTGTGGTCGGGAGAGGAGGATGCCATCTCAGGTGTCCTCCTCGTCATCTGACCGCAGTAAAAAATAACTAAAAATAGCCCTAATAATGCTTTAAGATGGGTCGCTAATATAAATAAACTAAACTAAAGCCAGGTAATTCTAAGTTATTACAGCAACATGTAGATATAGTTTATTTATAGAAGCAATTTTCCTATTATTTATTTTCATCTTGAGGTCAGACAGTAATGATTAGTTGGGCAGACTCCTTATTTGAATCAAGTGGCTTTCAAGTACAGAAAAATACTATTCAAAGATGAAATGTCTAAGTGGATGTAGTTCCAGCTAAAATAAAGAATATTATTAATGCGTATTAGGATATTAAATGCTTAAGTGCGTATTTATTCTTCGGAATCAAAAATTTAAATAAAGATAATTTACTTGGAGATAAGATTTTCAATAATATTATTTAAAGATCGTGAAAGCTGGAGTCTGATCACGATGTTGCAACCACAGAATAAAAGAGCTTTCGACTTTTGGAGAAAGTTTCGGTGTTTAATTTCTTCTATTTGGTAGCTCGATAAAGAAAAACGGCATGAAATGTTTAGATTATTATTTAGTACATTGAATATTATAAGCTAGAAAATGATAATTATAAAATACGAATTCCTCAGATGTTTCTGTGAATTGTAAAGGAAAAGTAACTCATTTATCGAAAATCTTGAAGTCAAAATAAGAATTTCAAAACCGTGAGATGTAGGAAGCAGTGAGATAAGTATATAAAGAATGAATAGCAGGGTAAAAAAAATCCCGGGTATCCATTATACAAAAATTAAAATTCTTTACACATTCAGTTCCAATTGCACCATTTCTGTTTGCACCTCCACTTCCTTTTTTCATTTTTGATTTTGATTGAGAAATCTTTGATAATCATGATTGGAGTACTGGATTTTTGGTTAAAAAATCTTTCCTCTTTTGTAATAATCTGATAAACATGTTTTTAATGATTATTTTGCTTCTAAATTTATTTCTGTTATTACAAATTCCAAAAATCAAAAAATGTAAATCAAAATTTTAATAAAACACCATAGATTTTTTTTCTAACGTTTTATTATCAAGTAATTATGAAAGATAAATATTTTCTGCGATTTTCCAGTTTGTTTTTATGAAGAATAATATGAAATAAAAACATAAGTCATAATTCTAAAACTATAATCTTCTCTTACGAATTGATTTCACAAGTATCTTCTGCCCACTATTTACAAAATAATGAACTAAATAGATGTATAAAAGCTAATTAAGAAGTTCAGCGAGTACAAATAAATATAAGATAAAAATTCTAATTTCCTTTTCGGTATTTCAAATATGATTTAAAGAAAACTGATATTCCTATCACCTTAGCTCATTGTATTGCCATCCAATAACAGAAGTGTTTTTATTTATTTGCTTTAAAAATCAATATTTCATTTACTTTAGCTGCAATTGTAAAGAATAAAACATCGCTTCAAGTTTTACCAAACAAATTCAATCAAATGTTTTTCTGTGTCGATTCATTTAGTGTCTAATTTTTTCTAAGAAATTATACAATGTAACTATACAATAGCTTTTGTGTTGAAACGGTGAAAAATATTTTTAATTTACAGTTATTTAAAATCATTTCAGTGATTTTTTGTCTGTATTTTGATGAAGAATAAGACATGGTTAAACTTCATTCCTATTGACTCAGTTTCAAAATATTGGATATAAAAATACGATCCATAGCTTTATACAACATGACATTAAACTGATATTTTAATGTAAAACAATCTATGAATACTTATATTTTAAAGATTTAAAAGTAAGCTTTAATGACTAGTATGTGAATCAATTCGAAACTCTGACAGTATATACTTTTATTTAAATAAATTTGTTGAGTCTTGGAAAAGATTCAACATTTTATGGAATTTTCAATTTGGGATTTATTTCAATGTTTTATTATAAATAAAACTGTTACTCAAATGAACCATTTGTAGTTTTAAATTTTAGGTCAAGTTTCATCGAGTACAGCAGAGAGTATTTTAGACGTTTTTAATGATTTTGATTCATACTGAAAATTTAAAAGCGTAGCATAAGATACATCAAGGAATCTTATAGGCACCCATACAAATGCAGCATTGCATCCTTTGCTGTACTTTTAAAAAAGATCATAAACTCTATCGAGATAACACTACTTTTCTGGAATTCAAATTGCCTATACTAGGTAGATTTTATATGGGGGAGATTTGTATTATAATCAACAAGAGAGAGTTCAATATTTCAAATATTATGTATGGTAATTATAATAATGTGGATAGAGTTGTTTTTATTGATGCTTATTAGCATAATTAATGCTTAATGTCTTTTCTATATTAACTAAAGAGAGTTAATTTCTTATAAAAGTCCCCGTTCCTTATTTTGCAGAAATTTATATACTTAGAATAAATGTAATTACATATAAATTTTATAATAATTCATAGTAATAAGAAATCTTTCAATGTTTCAAATGAAAATTTTTCATTACATATTTTTCTAATAAATTTTAAGAAGTGTCCCTTTTTAATATTCTCATAAAAAGGATGTTAATGCTTAATTTATAATACTTCTATAAACAATTGGATAAAATATTATAACTTTCAAACTCGTAGGCAAAGAATAATTTCTTATTTTGATAAGAATTTCGTACTGAACTATTATGATTATGGATGTTTCACTTCTAAACTATTATTACACTTTGAATAAACAATTAATATCTATCAAAACACCAATAACATTATTGAATTATTTTTATCCATTAAGAAATCGTTAAGAAATATAAGTTCATATAAGAAATGTTCAAAAATGAAAAAAAATGGATGCATGGTTTTTAAATCTCATTCATTTTTATGATTTAATTATTGCTATCTCTATTTTAAAGTGTGAAATACTAGCATTCATTTCTATTGAATATAGTACATAGAAGCAAATTCAAATATCTAGTACATGAAACCATAATATTGGTTAACAGGAAAACCCTTTTCAAAACGATATTGATAAACTTCAATAAGGCATGCATCTAAGGATACATCCATATTGATGCAAATGGAGGTAAGGTTTCCCCTCCCCCTTACCCCCTCTTTCGGTTTCCGGAACACCTGTCATTTAAGAGATGGTTCTAAATAGGGATCAGGTGGTCAATGCAAGCTCATTTCTAACATGGTGGGGTTTCATTAGATTACCACCATTTTAACCTCTTCAATACATATAACCAGTGAATAATATTAGTACACATTCCGGAGTGATAATATTACGTCCTAAAAATTTAAATTTTGCATTGTATTTTTGTAATGTAAAAGACAGAAAACTTCTGAATGTTAAAATAAAGAATATGTTCTGAAATTATCTGTTTTCTATTATCCTTACAAATCAAATGGTTTTTGAATTCGTTCAAAAATTATCAAATGTAAAGCGGCAAATTTTCTTTTCTTCTGTTCCTTTAAATAAATATAAAAAATATCGTCAACTTAATTAAGACTTCTATGAATCCGTAACATCAGAACGGGATCATGTTCCCGTCTTATTGCCACCTTAAAGGCATTCTCTTAAGTTTCACATATTTTTTACATTCAATCATGTTTTATAATATTATTTCCTAAGTAAATTCAATAATAATATAAAAATCAATTTCCATCAAAATTTCAAAATTAATCTAATAAAAATACTTTAAAAAATAAAAGCAGCAGTAAGGTTTTAATAGTAAGAGTTAAAATAATTGAATTCTGCTATCGATTCCTTAATATATATAGATATAGATAGATAGATAGATAAACATAAAAGTCTGTAATACGTATTACAAGTTTTTTTTAAGTATGAATATAAGTGGTTATAACAAAGTTGTTTTTTAAGAGAGAAATAGAGTAATACTATATGGTGCAACTAATAAATTCGTAAAAACTAAAAGAATTTTGTGACGAAAATATACGGAAATTATATTTGGTAGATTTTGAATGGTGTAACAAAAGATTATTTAGTCACACCGTTACATTATCAAGAAATAGAAATAATGTAGTAAATAGTATCGTAACGTATCTTTCTCCTAAGAGGAGCTCATAATAAAAGGACTTATTATTTCATCAAACTAATAACGGAAAATGTTAAAAATTGCTGAAATACAAAATAGCCCATCAACCCAATTAAGTATTAAGAAAACCTGATTCCTTGCTCATTGATTTTAGCATAGAGCGCTGAAAGTAATGATGGAAGTAAATCGCATTTTGCGACAATTTATCCGAGATTTAACACCTGTTTCTACTACCATTAGCTTAGTTTGAAGGGTTCTTACTTACGACAGTAGCGATGAAAGGAAGGGTTCGCATCTAACGATCCATTTACTAAGCTGTGTCAATGTTAGGTTTCAGAAACACGATGTGCAAAGAACTGAGCTTAAAGATTAATTAACGCTCTAAAAGGGAAGGTGTCCATGAAATATTTCGCAAAATAGCAACGTCGCTGACAGAATCTAATTTGAAAATTCTTTGTTTTTACAATGTTTCTATAAAAACAGCACCACGATTTTTTCACCATATTCATCTGCAGCAATTTCTCTGAATTACGTTAGTTACCATGTATTACTAATTGTTTTGCATTCTTTCCGAAACTCCATCTCATATTTAAGAAAAGGGAAATTTCATAAATGCTTGTTTATATCTTTAAAAAAAGGGTAAATTTGTGAAAAAAAACTGGTATTTAATTCAGTTAGATGTTTCGGGTTTTTATTTTCACTCTATTATTATTAGTTCATATTATTTTCGTCAGCTTAAGCAATATATTTCTTCAAATAATTTGACTTTCGTAGGTATCAATATGTTATCAGTAGTAGTTAAAAATCTGCATTTGATCTAACTTATTACGTACATTTAATTTAGAGAACGTATACAGCATATTCATTATTTTCCGTCTACTTAAATTACAAACAAATATTATCAGTTTATACGCTAATTATTTATCTCAAGGAAAAAAAACTTTAAAAATACCGTTAAAATGTATGATATTATAGATTTTTTTATCTTTAAACAAAATTTAGAACATAAATTTAGCAGCCAATAGTTTCTCATTCAAATAAATGAATAAAAAGCAACTAAAATCAAATCACTTTATTTATTCGATATAGAAAAACAAAATAAATAAATTGGACATAATGTTGTATAAAATTTCTAGATGTTTCTACAAATCTTCAAGTTTTAAAAACTAGTCAATACTTTCCAACTAAATGTTTTTTTTTAATTTAGAAAAACACAGTTAATGTATCTTTAAAACGTACAAAAGATCTTGTGTTCTGAAAACCTCATATATCATTTGAAAGGCTTCTAATTCTTAATGGATACTTTTTCCTTGGGTTACGTAATTTAAGAAATATAATCTTTTTCCATAATAAAAATAATAAATCAAAGCCAATAGAGGCAACTTAAATAAATGAATTTTCTACGCCAGTTGGCGAAAAGAAATACAGATTAAACATCTTTAATTTTCTTTATTCTGTATAATTTTAATTCAAAAGTACTTCAAAATGAATCCAAAAAATTGATTAATTAACAATTATTTAATTTTAAATACATTAACTATTAAGAAAATAAACATAATTGTTTGAAGTAATCAGCCAAAAACATGCTAAGCCTAACCTCATTAGAGTGAGAATAAACTAACTGAATTTATTACTTATTTAGCTGTGGGGAAATGACGATTTTTGACGAGAAAGTTAGTATTAAATTAATTAATAAGAAGTTAATGAATCTATCTATCTATCTATCTA
>JAOUZG010016587.1:10714673-10725116 GCA_026289955.1 Argiope argentata | reverse complement strand
GTTCAAAAAACAAAATGAGGAATATTCAACGATTTGAATATTCTTTTGCTTATTTAAAACGTTTATTTTAATATTTTGGCTGTTCATATAAATTTTGCTTGTTGTAATGCATCATAAAGTAATAAAATTTTTAAGGTACTGAAAGACAAAAACGATATTGCAAATATATTAAAAGATACTGGTTATATTTATGAACTGCAAAACAACATGTATAAAAAAAGATTAAAATATTTAATTTTTATTTCTCAAATAAAATTCCAAACTTTTTTTCTATATTAAAAAAATAATCATGATAAAGATTGTTTTATTCCTTCTTTATATCGAGTCCAAATTGTTAAAAAAATCTAAATTTAAAACATATATATATATATAAGCATCTAATTTTTATTTAATTAAATTGCTGACATCTGTGGATATTTTTCCAAAGTAATGAATTTTAGAAGTAAAAGAATTTTGAAATATAAAAGTTATTCATTCTGAGAATAAAACATTTCTAACTACATGTTCTAAAACATTTCTAAATATATGTTCTAAAACATTTCTAACTATATGTCTAGCTATATGTTCTAAAACATTTCTGACTATGTGACTAACTATATGTTTTGACCTAAATTTCAAAATCATATGACTGCTATAAATTGTTCTCTATAGATTCAAAATTCATACCCCTCCTGTCATTCTGACATCGTTTCAGAACATTTTGCTACTTAATCTGTAGAAAAAAAGTTGTATTTGTATTAAATGTGTTTACAAAAAGTATAGTAAATATTTTGTCTTAATAAGTAATGTTTCAAATGGAATTCAACATTGTCTCTAAATATAATTGGCTCAGGGAAGTCCTCCTTCAGTTGTTATAATTAAAAATAATTATTTTTTATCATCCACTTAATTGAATTCAGTTTTAAATGTACTTAATTTTTGTCTTCGTAAAACACCAAACCGTTCTCATATTTTGGAAATATCAAAAATATTTAAAAATTTCAACGTATCTGATGAATTCCTTTAATATTGAACAATTTTAATGACGAAATTATACGTATCTGATAAATACCTTTTAATATTGATTAACTTTAATATTGAAATTTCAACAGATCTATTCCTTTAATGTATAACAATTTTTCCCCTGCTTTGAAATTGTGAATACTTTTCGTGATAAATATTAAAACTGTTGCTATCAGCAACAGTATTAAAAAAAATTGGGAAAAATGAATAATTATTTTAAGGGCCTATTGATAATAGGATCAATATAAAAAACACAAACCACTGAAAGTCTTATAACTTAGAAATAGAATTATTCATGCATTATATCTTTCAATGCATTTGAATTCTTTGAGTTACAATTTTCCGCTTTTTTTTAATGTAAAGGGAATTATTTTTTTCTTTGATTAGTTACTTCTTTCATATTTTAATACTGACCTTTCATGTTTCATTAAAAAATTACTTCTTCTATTTGTTAATTTTATAAATATATCCACACGTAATAATTGGAAATAACTTATGAATCCAATGCATCATACTGGATTTTGTCTCCTTATATGATTATTAATCCTTTTCAACACGCAAGCAGCTGAAATACTTGAATTAGAGAAGATCAAGAGTCTCAACAATTTGTAAAATCATTTCTTTATCCTTATGGAAATTTCTCTCACTTATTAATATGATTTTGTAAAAAAAATTAATTTATTTTAGTTATATATAAAATAAAACTTTAAAATTTCAATTACTCGTCATCACTTAACAAAGGAAAGGTATCCAGAAAGTCACCTTTTGGCAAATTATAATTGAATTTGAAAAATAAATGCAATCTTATCATTTGAAATATTTCTTAATAAGTTGAAGAATCTTGAAATAAAACACTCTAGAAATATTCACAATCACGTTTTTTTCTGCTATAAATAGCTTTTGAAAGCGTAATCGTAATAATATGACATATTTTATGCGTTTTAAAATTTTAGAAATGCATTATGTATTTGGGAAGCACAAATTTGTTATAAATTTAATCTTTTTACAACGTGATATATTTCTTCACGGCAATAAATGAAAATGTGCTTTTACTAGAAATATTTCATCTTTGTGGTGGGAAGGGGGCAGAAAATATTCCATTTCAAATATGCTCTCTGAATAGTTACATTGTTATGATTAATTTTTTGTTAGAGGAAGAAAAAAAAATTATGATCATTCATCTTTTATTCATATTGCTTTTCATTTTTATTGAGGGATTCAATAATCCTCTGAAAAGAATTTTAATAGCTTTACATTAAAGAGATTTGTGAATTCATTGCAGTTTAACCTTTTCCAGGTTGTTTAAAATACACTTACTACCATATTAATAAGTTTTTGATATCTCTGATAAGCTATTTCCAAAGTTTCTTCAAATTTTTTTAAAATACAAAATAGATTTTTCAAATCATTTTGACCTTGGTTTGATAATTATTTATTGATCAATAAAATTGATTAATAAATCACTTTTATTTTATCTAGTTCACTAATTTACTACTTTTCTTATATTAATATTAACAGAAGGGAAAAAAAGATTTTAATCCTCTTTTAAATCAAAGATGAAAAATTTTTGATGTATTAATATGGATTTTTAATAATTGTTGGGTACTATATCTGCTGGGCAGGGATAACCTGGTTGGTAGGGCGTTGGATTCGCATCTCTTTGGGATGCTAATTCTAATACTCCAGCCAAAGTCTCTCCATGTGTGTAGTGACTGGCACTCGTTAAATCTGTCGTGGTCACAAAGTCCTCCATGTCGGAAGTAATAGCTCTGAGGGTTCTGGGTCAGAGGTGATCGTTATCTGTTCCAGATCTAACTTACGATCAGTGGATGAAGGAATGAAATGCATGAATGAAGTCCTATCCGTAAAAAGGGTTTGTGACGCGTGTGAGCTAGAAGTCAGACTTCTGCCCCCGGGTGCTCAGGGCCATACCCTCAGAAATTACTGCACTCCTTCTTCCGTTTTAAAGCAGAACATGAGAATAACAACTATGTCTGCTTAAGTAATTGAATAATATTATTGCTTTAAGATTCAAAGATTCGGTCATGCAAGATGAACATTTAATTCCGCTAATCCCCTTTTCATTCAGAATCACGACTACTATAGTCATGGAAGGGGCATCTAAGTACACTATAATGCCTATGCGCTACAAGAGCAAACTATTTACAGTGCCACCTATAGTATAACTTAAGAGTTAGCTTTTCTATCGCTAAAATGGCTCAAGATACAAAAAAATATAAATTACAAAGTTGTAGGAAGTGAACAGTTTAGAACAAAAATATACCTTCTACACATTTATATTAAGAATAGTACTCTAAAACGTATCTATCTTTTTTTTAAAAAAGTTTTAACTTCTAAAGGTAGAAAAAATTTCATTTTTTCAAGCAAAAAAATGGCCCCAAATTACTTTTCTTTTTAGAAATTACTCAAACTTAATTTATATACAATATTTCTGCTAACATTTTCAGGACTTTTGATAACTTATAACTGTTATTTGTGCTAGCGCACAAGCGGAGGCAGTCAAAGTGAATTTCGAACGAAGATTTAATTATATATTGTAGATAATACAGATGAGTTTAAACAAAGAAAATGAAATATCTTCAGACAATTAATTAATGCGTTTTTTTATTTTTTTTTTATTTTACTTTTTGTTTATTATTTTTTAAATCCTTTTGCAACACGTTTTGCTCTGTCACAGCTTCAAAAATCGCGGAGAAGCAAATGAGCAGTCAGAGTGTTTTTGCTCTGAATATTGCTTTTTCCTTTATCATCAATGTCTTTTTATACTGAATCGAAAATGCTCAACAACGTTGCAATAAACGTTTCTCGCCTATTTTATACCGGTTTGTAGATAAGAATATCTCCCGCGATTTCTAATACTAGATGCCATTTTTCTATTCTCAGACGCCGCATTTATGACTATAGACACGTTCTTTTAGAACGTTTCATATTTCTGCTATATATATATATATATATATATATATATATATATATATATACTTTCTTTAAATGTGAGGATAAATAATTATTTCCATAATGTTATTAAATATAACGCATCATTAGATGACAAATGAAAATTGCTTTAATAAAATAACATTTACATTCATTAATTACTTCATTAAAGTAGCAAGAATCATAATGTTGATTAGGTAAATTACACATGTGAAAGTGGCGTTTTGCTAACAGTTAAGTAAAGAATATGATATAATTTTCATTGAGGCATTCATAAGCATCTATCCACCTCAAAAACCTCCCATTCTTTGGTCTACAACTATTCCTATTAATCAATGCTTTCTCCTTTTAACGAGGGTGGAATAATTTAAATATTACCCTGCATCATTTGATAAACGCATGTAGCATTTTTTGGAAACTTTGAAAAATGCTTCCCTGACCAATATTTTTAGATATAACCACGGTTGCACTAACGGTTATTTATATATTTCCGCGGCAAAAGTTCATTTCACCGATTCTCCAGCGAAAGAAATATATCGATTGCACAATAAAACCATTTCCATACGATTCCATAGCTGGAGATTCAATTTGCAGTCGGGTATAAATTTTCATCGTGTAGGAAATTGTACTCGAGGTGTGAACAAAAGTAATGTTGCTCAGTTTTCTTGAAGCTGGAGCAAATCTTGGTTTGATATGCTATAAGTTTCATAGGCTGCGCTCCGGCGGAATGTTCTCCGAATTTCCTTGAAACTTTTCTTTTTAAACAAGACAGAAAGAAATGATTTCGCTGAAATAACGCTTTTTATCATTTTCATATTTTGATTTCATTCCTGTATCATCTTTTTCAGTTTGATTCTGTGTATCTGTGCAATTTGTTTCTTGTTTTGTTCTGTTTTCCTATTTTCCCAATTTTCAATCCTTCATCAAACGTTTAAAAATATATTTTATTCTTAC
Organism: Argiope argentata; assembly: GCA_026289955.1. Classification (NCBI taxonomy): domain Eukaryota; kingdom Metazoa; phylum Arthropoda; class Arachnida; order Araneae; family Araneidae; genus Argiope; species Argiope argentata. The sequence goes on along the minus strand of JAOUZG010016587.1, from coordinate 10,720,208 downwards.
AAAAAGATAGATCTATTTATGTTTCTCAAAAGAATATCTCTTTCATAAAATATATTGGAGAAGATTAAAGCATGAAAAATATCTTTAAAATAGTTTTTATTTGTTATGTAGTTAATTAACCTACATATGAGTTTAGGATTACATGTTTTTGCGAGGTTCAAATATTACAATTTCATATTTAATATAAGAATTTCTGCTTAGAATAACTATGATCTCGCGGAAGTCTTGATTTACGTACAGGAAAATCATGAATAATAGTTCAATAGAAACAAAGATTCTCTGTGTAGGGTTTTGTTAAATGTCGCCTTGTCGAATAATGTGTGAATCTTGATAAAGAATCCAAGATTAGATGTGAATCTCATTACCTTAGTACGATCTAAAAATTACAAAATTCATTCCAAAATAGGATTTGTGTAGCTTCAAAATGGAATTTTATTCTAATGCTACTAAAACTTTTTTATATTTCTTCATCAATTATCTGTAAAATGGATTGGAATTTTAGCTGCAGAAAGGAAAGTCATGAGTAATAGTCCGATTCCAACAAAGATTCCATGAGTAGGGTTTTGTTAAATGTCGCCTTGTTGAGTAATGTACGAATCTTAGGGAAGAATCTGAGATTAGATGTGAATTTCATTGCTTTAGTACGATCTAAAAATTTCAAGATTCATTCCAAAATAGGATTTGTGTAGTATCAAAATGGAATTGTGTTCTAATGTTACTAAAACTTTTTTTTATATTTCTTCATCAATCATCTGTAAAATGGATTGGAATTTTAGCTACAGAAAGGAAAGTCATGAGTAATAGTTCAATTACAACAGAGATTCTCTGAATAGGATTTTGTTGAATGTCGCCATGTTGAGTAATGTGGGAATCTTGGGAAAGAATCCAGGATTAGATATGAGCCTCATTGCTTTAGTACGATCTAAAAATTTCAAGATTCATTCCCAAATAGGATTTGTGTAGCTTCAAAATGGAATTGTTTTCTAATGCTACTAAAACTTTTTTTATATTTCTTCATCAATCATCTGTAAAATGGATTAGAATTTGTTGATTAATGGCAAAAATATATATTTGCTCCTATGCATTAATATTAATTGGCATTCATTAAATAATTGTCAGATTCTTTGGTTAAAGGAATATTCTTGTCAAATTTGGAAGAATTACTATAATCTTACCTATTATAAGTGCAGGTTAGACATCACAATTTAATAAAAAAACTGGAATCACAATCAGGAACTTCAAAATAATTTTGTTAACGTACCAGTGGAAAATTACATACTAACAGCCAAAAATTGAGCTAAATAAACAAAATTCAAGAGAGATGTTTGTACATATGATAAATGTCGTCTGCTCAAATTCCGCTCTGGACGAAAAACAGTCCCACTATGAACAAGTAAAGCACGTTTGCTATATATCTAATAATATATTTCAATTTACAATTGATTATAAACTTTTATAATATCAGTCATTTTTCTTATGAGATGAGAGAAGCAGAAAAAAATGTCCTGACTTTTTCTGTCCTAATTAAAAGATTTCATTGTATATCCTTGATTTCTTCCCGTAATTTTTATTTCACACAGTGAATCTATAGTTGAAAAAAGAAATATATTTCAAATTAACCTAGAAATGAAACTAGTCATCCTAAATTTATGTGAAGGTCTTCATGAGTTTAATTCAGTTTAGTTATATTAACTTCCAGTTGTAAAGCAACACTAATACTATTTTAGGATGGACCTCCTAATTTTGAAACCCTGTCAGATGATGAGGACGACACCTGAGCTTGATTTCATGTACAAAAACATATCGTCAGAGGTTACATAGAAAAGAATACTCACCATTCACTCAGATCAGAATTTTGAGAAACAAAATCCAACATTGTTTTTAGTTACCTTAATTTATCGAATTAAATATGCATTTTCTTTAGGAAACACAGCAAGTAACTTATGCAGTAACTATAGTTAGGTTACATGATTGAAGAATTAGAAATTTCTAACAAAAATGAATGTTAGTTTTCCAAATCAATTCTTAAGGAACAATTGTCTTACCAAGAAGGATAATTCACTAGGATTATCAATCATTAGATTTCAAGATGTTCATCTACAAGTGATCATATTCTCATGTCTTCAGCAAAAAATGTTATAAATATCAATAGTTCTGAAACCCATGAGCCCAAAATTTATAACGCGTTACATCAATCTATTACAAACCTTGTGAAATATGCAGAGTTGTCAAAATCTTGAAGAAGAGATTATAAGGTTAATGTAACATAAAATGAGGACTCTTACGAACCATTCTCTTTTACTTAAAAAAATAAATGAGTTTCGAATTTTCTGAGAATCTTCCCATATTTCAAAGATTAAATTATGCTGTAATTTAGAAGATGTCGATTTAATTTCACACTTTATCTACAACATTTTATCATTGCAACTTGATTTAAAGGAAGAAGATTGGAAAAAAAAGGAATTTTAAACGGAAAATTGTTTCTTTTTAAACAATTATGAAACGTCTCGTTTGCGAAATACGATTTTATTTCTGAATTATTTCAAATTTAAACGTTATCTACTGCCGCATATCTCAAATTAAATTCATATGGAATAAGTATATATGTAAGTAAAAAATTGAAGAGTTTTTTTTTTTTTTTTTTTACGAAGTCATGTTTTTATTTTAACTAAAAATTATTTGTTTCCTTTAACTGTCTCTAATTTTTCTTTAATCTTCCATTTTTCAGTTATTAAATATTCATGCAAATTACGTACAATATATCAGCCATTTTATCAAAAAGATTTGAAAGAATTGTTTACTAAAGTTATTATAAAATTTGAGTAAATTTATCTCCGTCTAATGTATTATCCGTTGATTACTTTACGTAAAACACAAAGAGATCAGTATTTTTTAAAGAAAAGGTTTCAAAATTAAATTCTTTCATTCCTTCAACTAAATATTATACTTCATTCATTTAACTAAAATAATTTATTTGGAAAACTCTTAAGAAATAAAGAAAGGATAAGTCAATCGACAGGATGATATTGAAATTCTAATTCGTAATGCATCTTTTTTTTTCAGTCTTTTCAGATAACTTGATCAATGCACAACTAAATAACAAACATATTTATCGCAATAAAATTAATTAATTCGCATTTGCTTTTTAGGAGAAGCACGTGTATGTTTTAGCATCTCTAATAAAAAAAGAATGTAAAGAATTTCTTGGAGAAAAAAAAAAGGAAGAATATACATTTTTTTATTAAAGAAAACAAGGATTTTTTTTTTGAAAAATCTTACAAAATTAAAACAAGGCACTCAATAAAATTGCTGCAAAGGACACGTTATGACCTGAAAAAACATTAGATTGAAGAAAAATTCATAAAAAATCGACTTTCCGATTTCTTAATCCCTGCCACACCACCATTATTTCTAATAGTAGTCTAAATACCGATACATAAACGCAATGTAAATTCTTCTACTTTTTATATTTTTTATGGATTATTTATTGTGATTTAATAAATTATTAATATTTTAATAATTATTTGAAATTTATTATGTAACAGTATCTGCAATATCACTTTTTCTAGTAAGTTGAAGAACTTCTCTTTCATAAAATATCTCTAAAATTAATGTAGTTTCGAATTGTATATTGAATAATAATAGTGGACTTTATTTACTATATTTTATTTTATGATATTTGAATTAATAATCTAAAAAATATTTATCATCGTGCAATTTGAAATTCTGAAAAATTCCATCATACCTTTCGTAACAAATAATTTCTTGAAAATAAATTACTACCTAAGCATTAATAAAAATAATCTTGTAATAAAGTTTATAAAAATTTAGAAGAATAAAATTTTATACCATTGCAAGAAAAAGATTTTATATGGGTATCGAAATTAGAAAAAAAAATTGAGAAAAAGTCAAGAAATGGTATTTGTTTTTTTTTTATCTCGGGAGTTCTCTGAACGTGTCTTTCTGTGGAATCGAATCTCATCCTTGGACTTCTCTCTTTCAAAACCACTGCTTAAAACTAACCCCAAACGGCCATTCGGAATTGATTTGCATATTAAATTCGAATGGCATCTTTAAAAATGTTTCAAGCGTTTTATATACTACATATCATGCGTTTTCGCTATCCGTAAAATGTACCCATTTTATGCCAGAAATGAAAATTTTTGCTGATTTTTTTTAAGGATATAAAACATCCTGATTCCTTCCAAATTAGATTATTTTGGAGAGAGAGATAATTGAGTAATTGCGATCAGGAATATTTCACATCACAGCCAAGTCAAAAAATTAAGCTAAAGTAAATGAAGACTTTTTTTGAATAATATGTATTCATGATCTTATGGTTTTTCAAGGTTACATTTTTCTGGTTCTCTTTCTTTAAAATGTCTAATCCACTGAGGTTTTGAGCCTGCTTTTGTCTCTTTATGATTGAAAATTGGCGGAAAGAAATATGGAGTTGGCCCCAGGAACCGATTGTGTTTGCAGAAGAAAGCTAATCGGCAGAGCTGCTTTGCATAGATTGCCTGAGCGGCGTTAATCCTAACGTCGTGCTAATTATATTCTACGTGCGGTCTCTACTCTGGAAGTGGCGGATCTGATGAAGCTGCGCAGCTCGCATGTTAACGAGCTTAATAGTAGGACCGAAAAATAAAGAGAAAAAAACTCAGACAACATACAAGAGAAGAGAGCTTTTGTGTGTTTTATTTGAACCGAATGAAATTAAGTTTGGGTTTTAGCAGCTCACGTTCAACGATAAATGTAGGATGCAAAACTCCGATACGTGATGCTCTCTCCTCTGGTCTTCAATTGGTCAGTGAAGGGGGGATCCGGTATGAAACCAAATGCTTTTCAAACCGAATGGAAATCTGTGGTTGAACTAATGTTTTCCGGAAGCTCGGTAATGTTTATCAATGATTCATTTTAGTTTAGGCTTAGCATCAAAATAAGTGCCTTCGAAATTGAAGTTTTGGCTAGAATAATTATATTTATCTCTCATTTTGAAGCAACAAAAGTTTTATTTTGGTGTGAATCTCGTAATTTTGAATCAGGGCTGGATACGAGGACGACGTATAAACTATAGTCCCATTTCTGAGATTTCACACTTCAGCGGCGGAAAAACGATTAGCCCTTAAATTCGAGTTTATCGTGCCTCAGTCACTTAATTACGGAATTTTTTCGTGGAATCACACATTAAACCGGGAGAATTCGGCTTTACCATTTGACATCAGTGACCATTTGAAGTTGAATCACTTGATTTCAGATTTCCAAAATGTTTGCTATAAAATAGATTTCATAATTTTTCATGATTTCTCTTATTGCTTTAAATGCGATTCCATAAATTATCAAATACTTCAGTAGCTTAATCCAAGAAAATGGCAACTAGACCTCAGTGGTCATTTGAAGTTGAATGAGTTGATTTCCGATTTTCAAAAATTTTCGCTATAAAATAGTTTCATAGTTTTTCATAATTTCTTTAACTGTTTTAAATGCGATTCCATAAGTTATCGAAAATTTCTGTAGCTTAAACCAAGAAAATGT
>JAOUZG010016587.1:10690743-10714573 GCA_026289955.1 Argiope argentata | reverse complement strand
AGGATATATATATATATATATATATATATATATATATATATATATATATATATATTGTTATACTTTTGCAGAAATTATGTCGTCATTTTTGTTATAGTTATTTATATTAAAATAAGTAAATCACCCTCAAAATGGTGACACAGGTTGTGATGGCTTCATTGTAAATAAAAAAATAATAATTTTCTTTAAAATAGAAGAAGTTAGCTAATTTCGGTCTTTTAATTTATTTTTAATCACTTTTTTTCTTGCATATGGTAAGTTTTTACCAAAGTTAATGGGCATGAGGAACATAAAATCAATATGTTATACAAGCAGTTTTAAATAAAGAAAAAATAGAAGGCTATTGTTATTACCTTTATTATAATTGTGCTCTTAAAGGATAAAACCGCACTTTTTGTTCTTATAATATGAAACAAAATAATCTTTTTAATATGGTCACTTATTATTTTTCTACGTAATTTTAGTTATTGAAAATTTAAAATACTTTATTTTTCTTAAGATGCATTAAGTAAAAATAATAATAATAAAGTTTGATGTTTCTGCATACCATTTCTTTTAAAATAATTCTTAATTTTATATATCCCATTCCAATTCTCTATTTTATTCTATACTGCTCTAAATTTTGCAACAATATATAAATATAATTTATTAGGATAATTTTGCTATTGTCGAAATATATGCTCTCTCATTTATAGAAATACTAGCATTCTTTTATGAAAGTACTTAACGATGCTCTATATATTATCAATGTATTATCATTATATTATCGTAATAAAAGGTAAATTTGACTAAGCTAATAAATATCCCTTCTTGTAATAAGTTTTTATTTCTTTAATTTTTCAACTGTGTATAATCACATAATAAAATGGTAACATAAAACATTTCTTCTTATTTATTCACCCTCAATTAGCATTATTGTTATATAAATAAAATATATGATTCATCCTCACTTAGCATTATTGTTATATAAATAAAAATATTTTTCCACTTTATAGCAAAATTTTTTCAGCCAAGTTTAGTATCATTAATTTTACAATGAAGAACTAATTTTCACTATTAGAAGAAATTATTTCGTAATAAGAACAAGTAATATAAAAAAAACAATTTTTTAAAATCAATTCCTACTTAGGTTAGTAAGAAAAATTTAGGAAGTTAAGACATTTTTTATTTTAGTTACCTTTTATTAAATAATTACAATTGTAGTTGTGTTCCGCTTTACAACAGAATCAGAGGTGCAGTAGCTTCTTAGGGTATGGACCCCTCAGTACCAGAGGGCAAAAGTCTGACTTCTGCCCTACATACATCACAATCCCTTTTTACTGGACGGATTTCATTCATTCATCTACAGATCGCAATTCAGATCTGAAATAGAGATCACATCTGACCTAGTACCCCTAGTGGTATTACTCTCCATGTGGAGAACTTTGCAACGTCGGCAGATTTAATGTACACCACATAAAGACAGCCCTCAGCTGGCAGGTTTGAACTCTCAGCCTAAGGAATACGAATCCAATGCCTAACCAACCAGGCTATATAGACCTCACTGTTTCAATTATTATAAATAAATGATCAAAAAATTTTACTACCCTTGAAATTTCAACTCCAATAAAGGATACAAAACCAATTGTGGTGACGCAAAATGCGTGAATTTTCTACACTAGTTCAGATAGTGCAATACAGATTAGAAATTTCTGATTTTCTTTATTCTGTATTATTTCAATTCGAAAGTATTCCAAAATGAATCGGAAAAATCGATTAATTATCAATGATTAATTTTAAATGCATCAAACATTCTGAAAATAAACAGAATCGTTTGAAATAATTGGCCCAAAAAAGTTAAGCCCAGCCTCATCAGAGTGGGGAAAAACAAACTGAATTCGTTACTTATTTGTCGGTTGGGAAGTGAAGCTTTTTGGCTAGAAAGTTAGTTTTTAATTATTAATAAAAATTAATGAATTAATAATCGAAAAACCTGTATTAACACCAAACGTCATCTACTACAAGTTTAAAAAAATTACTTGAACTTGATATTGATTGAAAATTTGAACTATATATATAGGGAGAGTTTGAGCTAGTAGTAGGAATTTAAAAACTGAAATAAAATACATAAAACTTCAATATGTATTGATAAAACATTTATTATTGAAACTATTATTTGTAAATGCCTTCCTATTTGAACATTGAACACAAATATTGACTGTAATGTATTATTCAACATTCTATAAGTATTTTTAATCTAAACTTTTAAACATCACATTAAACGACATCAGTTCCCGATCAGGCTATTGAAATAGTTCTCGAAGATGATATCAGATAATAATGAAGAGGTTTATTCCTTTTACGATTGGAAAGTAAATGAGCGAAAGAAGAGAAATGTGATCCTGGATATCCTCCAATAAGATGAAGATCCTTTGTAAAAGTCAGATGAAGTCTGGAAGCCCCCCCGAGAGTGGCAGAATTGAAATAGGGGCTTCGTAGATAAATAGAAGCGAGATGAATAGTCCCAACTTCCATGTGTCATCTCTTGATTCCGCTAAGACGGAATGATTATACATCAAGGCCCGTAAGAGACTTTCTTTCGAAATAAATGGAAAAGACTAATTCTATTTCTGAATCTAATTGGAATATCTTAATCCTAAGAATTTTAAGATAACTTCTATTCTTTGCTGCTTTTGTTGTCAAAGAAAGCATAGGAGTAATTGTGATATTGCCAATATTCTTCCTTAGAATGGAAAAATAATGCATTAAATATCTAAACTCTAAGCTTTTATAAAATAGCTTCTCCTCATGCATAGTGGGAAGCAGGAAGAAATAAATTCCATAAAAAATAATACAAAAATAACTAATAAAAGAAAATTTTGGCATTACTTTAATCAAAAACGAATCAATAATTTCAAGTATTACAAAATTGTTGTTGTTACTAATAGCACGTGTCATAGACAAGCGCGCTGTCAACAATTTTAAGTCGAATGAGCATCGTTTTTTTCTTGAAGTATCGCCAATTAGGGCCAAGAGTAAGACTTAGCTTCACACTCATTCGCTGACATAGGCCCTTTATACAGGGCAGCACATTCACACACCTCACAGATAGTTGCTAGAAGAAACACCATGCCCAAACCTGGACTCGAACCCGGGAAGACGCGCTACCTCTGCGCTAGGATACCGGCTCATAAAACTGTGTGTATTTCATTAATGTTTGAGCGATAAAAATGCACATATAGAAATGAATGACATTAGTCAAGAAACTTATGGAAAATAAACTTTTAATAATCAGCATTATTATTTGCTGGCCCAAGTGTATCATTTTCAGTATGCTGGCCTTCTTTGTAAATAAGATAATAATCAAGCGATTTGGGTTTCCTTTTCTCACTCTGAATTTATCTTCCCCTGTTTACAATAGCTTCTATATGAAATATGGCATTATTACGCTATCTTTTCCTGGAAATACCTCCTAGAATGAAAAGTCATTATATAGCCACTCTATATTATTAAAAATTTGTATATAGAGTAAGAAAATTATATTATTATAGGTTGTAATGTAGAATAAGAAACTGTAATGCTATAAATTTTGATACTGAATAAGAAAATAAAAATTTTATAATGATCTTAGTATATTTAGTCTCACTTTTAAGTTTGCTGGCATTACATTTGAGATAAATAAGGAAATCCTTGAAAAAAACCGATCAAAATAAAACAAAATTCAGGATATTGAATGACTGAATTTCAGGATATTGATAAATAATGGACAGAGTAGTTGTGTGAACATTGAATTTTAAAAAATGGATATATAATGATGTAAAAAAAATGTCGAAAATGTAATCTCGATATACCAGGATCCTTCCTTGTAATGTCTGATTAACTTTATAATGATTAACGTATTGCGTTTGTCTTGACATACAGTACCTTTAAATTCATATATATTTTTCAAAAATAATGCTCGGAGAAAATTGGAAATATTGGAAACGTATGAATTAATATATTATGTGTAAAGTGTTTATTACACTTATCTGGTTTCAATAGTTTTCTCAAAATTCCGTAAACTAATGTATCGCATCCGAAACCTTAAATAATTAGTAAAAAATGTTTGAACAATTCCTAACATGTTCATGCTTGATCGAAATTATGAATTTTATTCAGTTGATGAATATGCTAAAATGATGCACCATGTCTTTGCTATCAGAAGTTGATTTTTTCTATGGACAAACTAGTACAGACATCACCGCTAACACGTTAAGGTTTTCTTATCTTCTGCTTATGGAATCTTCTTTTCTTCTATCTATGGGAATCAACCAATGATCTACAAAATGTAAATTATCATCTTGAAGATAGTTTCACTTTTATTACCTATTATGTGACCAATTAAGGATAATTAAATTTGTTGCTAATGTGGATTATCAAGAACAAGTAAAAAAAGGGAAATAAAGACCTCTTTATATTCTTTTACTTAGGAAAGAAAGGTGATTTTTAAAAGTAAGGTTTGAAGGAATAATTTTTAGTTGTTATTTTTTAAAGTTAAAATTAACTGCGATACAAATCATTTTTTTAACATTCTAACCTAATAACTTCAACATCATCAATCGATATTCGCCTATTTCTAATGGAATCGATATTCAGAAAAACGAATATCATCACGAGAAATGCAATGTTTCATTATAGTTGAGTTTCAAAAGAAAGGAAGCATTCAACGAGTTCCATGATACGTATTTTATTACATTAACATTCTAGTTTGCAGAAGAATTTCAAAAAACAATTTCATTTTCTAATTATCTAAAACTGCATATTCATGCACTGGAGAAAATCTAACTGATTCCGCCACTACGTGCTTTGCATATTTGATTCTATATATTCATTAAACAGATACTTCTCTAAACCCTCATGCTTTAGTTTAAGTGGTTTTAATTTACTTACTGCAAGGGAAATAACGAATATAAAATATATTGGAACAAATTATGTAAATTTTTACTGCAAGCATCTGCAGGCGATTTATACAAATTAATGGAACTCGGAGCCTGATTACGGATAATGTTTTTGAATGTTAATGAGTTAAAATAATAATAATTTTATGAGGATTAATCTATATTTTTAAATACTTGTAAATGTTTAAATTCATAAACGGAACCAATTAACTAAAAAAATAAGCTTAAGTAATTCTAACAAATTTATACTGAGTTTTAATATTTCTTTGTATCTTTGCTAATTATTATTAAGGGATAACCATTAAGCGTCGACAGTAGTAAAATTATTTGATTCAATTGATACAGGTATTATATTTAACTGATGATTTATTTTTAAGTCCGGTGGGCACTTACTTACTTTCACTTCTGATTGTTTTTTTAATCAACTATTTAAAGTTTTTGATTATACTTTGTTTATTATTTCACAAGCACCAAAATTTCTTTATTTTCCCTCTGGTTTTAAATTTGACTTGAAAAACAAACTTGAGTTAAGAAAAAAAATAACTGTGTAATTTCAGAAAAATGTAAAATTTTAATTATGTTGTTTGGAAAATGGAAAGGCAATTACACAATTGGTTCTTAAAAGAAATTACTTTGCTCTAGATAATGATAAGAATCCAAAAAAAGACATATGATTGAATAAAATATAAAGTAACAATGTTATTTCTCTTTTATTTAGAGATCGTAAAGAAATAAGGTAAAAAAAAGAAATGGATTATCAAATGTAATGACTCCCAAATCACGATTCTTTTCCATTCGCTTATTTTATGCATATCTGTTTATTTTGAAATTGGTACTTTGGGGCTTTCCAAAAGGCCCCAAGAATATTTCCAACAGTCTATATATTACACTCAGTTACAGAAAATAGGATAAAAATTTTATCAAGTTCTTCATTTCAAAACACTATTCCTTCGAAATGAAAAGCATAAAGGTTTTCATAGTGAACCCTACCCCCCCCAAAAAAAAAAATTCATAAAAGTCAAGTAATAAAATGATTATATCTTTCTATAAAAAGATAGAATTAAATTTTTATTGTAAATATGAATGATTAATTTTTTATGAATAAGTATACTTATGTTAGCAACCCAGCATAGTTTTTCTGATTTAATATAATTCATAAAAATAAATAAAGCTATTTGTAAAATATTCAATTTTTTCTTGGTAAAGTCAGCGAAGGTTTAAAAAGAAACGTTTCGCTGAAACCTAACCTGATATGTAAATAAATAAAATGCGTTCATGTTAAACATTAGAAATACTTTGCTACTTTGTGTTTTTGATAGTCTTGTTATTAATATTCTATATCAATTGACTTATGCTTTACTCGACTTAAGTGAGTTTCCTTTTAAAATAGAATATATGTAACACGTTTTTAAATCAAAGCTTTCAAATTGAAAGTTTGACGCATTATTATATAATTTATAATCATTTTTTTGTCTAAATTTAACAACTCTGTTTAAGTGTGAAAATATTTTGAGGACTCAAGTAACGTTTATTTAAACTTTTTAATTAGTATAAAAATACCTAGAAACTTAAAAACTTTCATAGCTGATTCTTTTTATTTGCGTTGGGATTCCAGAATATTTCAGCTCTCTTCCATTTTGTGTCAGAACCCACTATTTTAGAATCTTTAAATTAAAGCAGTATCGAGGTAACCAGTGTTCTAATCCTTACAGAATATCTACTGCTATGATACAGCTGCGTATTTTAATTAATTTCAATCTTGTAAATATCTGTTTAAGCTCTAAGAAGCAATTATGATACTATAACAAGTGCCGAATTAATAGTTATATAATGTTCCAGGTTGTAACTCCGTCTACACTTTTGATCGTCTGATTTTTAATGCTTATATCAAAAATCCCACATACCACCCTTTCCATGTATTAACAGCTTTCTGATTTGGTTGAAAGTGCTTAAAAGTGTTGGTTGACGAATAAAAAGCAGTCATGTTGCTTCACATGCTAGGTTTTGTATGCATAACCCAATCCATCCATGTTCGAGATATATGTCAATTGTGCCGTAACAACTTATTTTTTTAGATCATTGAGTATTTTAATGGGCAAATTATAGAGGAAAAAGAACAACAGCATAATTTAACTAAAAAAAATGTCAATACATATAGAGTCACATTTGCCTTCTGATTGTTATGTTGTAGTGTGTGTGTGTGTGTGTGTGTGTGTAACAGTGAAAGTGAAAAGAAATAACATATCTCTCATTTTCACTCTGAATGCTGTATTTATTCATTGTTGTACTCCGTATCAAAGTTTACTTGCATAATGCACTCTTTGCAATAATGAATCAGTGCAACTGCAAATTATTTGTATGCGAATTCTGTAATTAAAAGTATATTTAATCTATCAGTATAAGACCACTGAATTTCTTTGCAATAAGACTGTATTATCATTTTAAACTGAATATATATTCATGATCAAATTATTAGCATTGTCAACATAATTAAAAAGAACCTGAAAATATGAAAACACTATTTTATACCCATGATACACATAAAACACGTTCGCAATTTTTCTTACCATTACAGGTTTTTGTTGAAGCCTTTTAATTCACTAATAAAAGCTTGTAACTTTATTTATACATTAAATTTCCCATGTATTTAAGTAAATCCCGTTCGTTACCTTCTTGTTTAGCTACCTTTTCGGTTTATGGATCCCAATACCCTCTTCATTCTAAGACTTCCTGCAGACATGCTAAAGAGCTCTGTTACTTTTTCTCGCAATTGTTCTCGCTCTCTATACAAGAAAGAGTGTAAAACTGCGAAAAAACTTTTACCTTAGATACTCCCAACGACTATTGAAAGCCAACTCCGCTGATAGCCTCACTTTAGAAGTTAAAACCTAATATATGAGGACGGGTGTAAATGATGCATTATGTTAAACAACTGTTTCCAAGCCCCTTTGGGAGACGTTCGCGATAGAGAGGGGCTTATCTTTTATATCCTTCAACAGAAGTTTTTCGAATTTTATTTCCTTGCTCGTAGTTTACTACTTCTTCGCCATCCAACGAGCGCTCTGTTTGCGATCATTCCTTCTTGCTGGCTAAACCTCCTCACTTGAGGTTATGAGCTGTGAACGTCTTTTTTCGCCTCCGTGCATCCGAACGAAGAGAAAAATTGTTTTTTTATGAATTCAGAAGTGTTTCGTGCCGCGCATTTATTATTTTTTTCAACTCGAAACACTGTTTGGGTGTAAATGTAAGAAGAAATCATTGGTTTCAGTTCTGGAATATTTTCTCTCATTAATAACAGTAAATTTACTCTAAAATGAATTAATACTTCCATTCGTATTTGAATGTTATTTAATCAAAATATTGTTTTGCTCATACTTTAAGCAGTTAAATTCAATTTGTTTTTAACATGAACGTTATTTATGTATAAACTGAAAAAATTCATTCGTTGAATATATTTATTTCTATTTTTTTGCTCTATACTTTTTAACAGTAAATTATATTAAAATATATTCCTTCTTTATTAATTGCATTAGAAATTAGCATTTAAATCGCATTTCCTTATTAATTATTCTAATTATTGGACTTGTCCTTTTTAATGCAAATCTTTGGGCCCATGGAAGTAAATTCGAATTCTCTGATGTTATGTAATATCTGTATCATTCATTCATGTATGTGAAATTAATAGGTGTTCTAACAAGGCGTATTTTTAATTGGTATCTTTTTCATTTCTTTATTAAAAGGAAAGATACAAAAAATTACATCCGGTCTTTTAAAATTTTCTTGATTTACAAGAAACGTTTATTGATCAAAACTCTGAATATTTCGTGGAAAATATATACTCGCTCATAAAACTGTTTTTCTAGAAAGAAATTTCCCTGTTTCTATCCAAAAAGAAAGAAATTAATTACTATTGAAATAATAATAAATGTATTTTTTCAAGATCAGAAAAAAACTTTTAACTATTTTCTATAAAAGTTTGAATGACATAATACATTATATCTCATTATTTTGAAACGAACAACTTCGCAGTTAGATTACTACAGTATATCTCATAAATGTTTTAATTTCATGGGTTTGATAAGGGTCCAATTTTTTTAAATATTTTATTAACTTTGTGAAAAGGAACTGAAAACGTTTTAATTTTTAAGTGAAAAGTGTGATAGAATTTCAGTTGACTTCACTACTATTGATATTCTCTTTTTTTACTAGTGAAACTGAATGAAATCAAAAACCATATTTATTGAAAAAATGCATATCCAAATATCACAAAAATAGCTGGATCAAAACTATTATGCTATAGATAGTTTAACCTAAACGATATCAAAAATTATTCACATAAAAATAAACTAAGAAAATAAAGTGAATCAATTAATTAATACGGTTAATTAAACTATGTAATTAACTATCCTAAAATCTCATCCTAACATAATCTTCCATAATATGTCTTATTATAATAAATTTTGTAAAAAAAGAGTACAAAAGGCACTTTAAATTAACTGCATATTCTAATGGAAAAGAAATTCGAGACATATATACTTTATTTCATCTTCCTCTCACTCAAATAAACCAGAAGGGTTGTTTTTCAAAATAACAGCAGAGTTTCGGCATTGCGATCACGTATTTCTGCTATTTTATCACTCACCTGGAAATTCCATGGATGTTGCAACACTTGCGCGCTCTAATAGCATCAATTCCAATTGTGGAAGCTGAGCCAGGCATTTTGCCAAACATGGTATGTCTGGAATTTTAGACTTACACCCTTTATATTGTAAATTATGAATTTTGATACCTGGGTATTCATTTTCGGGACAATCGAGGTATGCCAAAAACACACAGAAGGTCGAGTGAAAATTTCTCTTTCAGTTAAATGGAAATTTCTAGAGAGAAAAAAATTATTACTTTTCACTTGATACTTGTATATGTGATGCATATTCCAACATACAAGTTTTCTAAATATAATTTTACAACTGGAGTTTCCTGTTTTTAAGGGATTTACAAAAAAAAATTTATCCCCTGGAATCAGAAATAAAAAAAATTGATCTCCTGGTTTCAGAAATAAAAAAAAATTGATACTTCTATAGCTCTCACTATTGGAAACAAAAAATGAAAATCGTTAAGCTCTAAAATTCTCAGAAATATTTTAGTAATGTCTCAGTCACTGATATAATTTCATTTATTTTTTGCAACTTTTTAATGTCACAACAATAAAAAAATAGAATACAATTAATTCATTTCTTCCCTACAATACGACTACTTGAATTTTTAAAAAAATAATTAAAGTATAATACGAAACAAAAGAGCAGTACATCTTGAGAAATATAATTATAGATAAATTATAAAAAATTAACAATTGCCAAATATGTTAGGAGAAAGCCTGATATCATATATAGTAATAAATTTATACAAGAATTATACATTGGAGCAAAAGTATGCCAACATATTAAAAAAATCCATAATATCATATTACAAAAAAAAATGAAGATAGTTTTTTTTTCAATTGTATAAATTTATAATTACAGAGATATTTAGGGAAAAGTTCTGAAACTAAATGACAGAGCTCTAAAATACGTAATTTTAAAATTCAAAAATTATGATTTATGCTTAATTACACTTTATATTTGGCATTAAAATGTTATCATAATCTTTGATAAAATATAGGTTATTAAAATACGTTAATTCAAAATAATTATATTATTTTTTATCATGAAATAAAATATCAAATTTGAAACATTAAACAAATTTTTATTAAAGGTGTCCTTTCCTGTTCCTAATTTCATTACTCCGAAAAGATAAAAATTCGGTTGATTGCAAAATAACTAAATCAAGTGTACTCTCATTGCAAAATGGTTTTTGTAACTTTCACCACTGAAAATGCTTTTGAAATCATAAATAAAATATATTTTGATGATGCAAAGTTCGTGTTTCACTATTAATGTAGTATCACTTTTGAACAAAACTCGGATTTTTTTTTCTTGGATCACATAATATTTAAATAATTTTGGGCAAATGGAGAAACATGACTTCTAAATAATTCTCCAATAATCAGGACATATTTTTTTAAATACTTTATCTGCTTTCATTAGCATTTCAGATAATATTTTTGTTGCTTGAGGCCAACTAAAAATAAACATCTTTGTAATTCCAACAATTTATTTTCATATTATTTTATTCAGTTTTAAATCTTCCTTGTTCTGGTTTAGTGTATTTTTGCCAGTTTCCCCCCCCCCCAATTTATATTATTTCAAGCAATGCATTTTTTATCATCAATTATTACTTATCATAAAAATGAGTTGAATAATGCTGTTGAAGAAAAAACAGTCTTCATATTCTGCATTCATTGGATTTCGTTTAATTAATTACTCAAACGTCCAGCTTTCTAAAAATGCCATCTGCTACATGTAACTGCTGATGATAAAAACCTGGAGACTTTCACTAATCCCATTTACTGAAATATGCCGATTGAAATCAGTTATGGCTATAATTTGATCACAATCTGCTTTAGTTAGCCTATCGAAGCTTTTTTCAATTTCTAGTGAAAAATCAAAAGAAAGAAATTTGGTAAAGCAATTTTGACAAGTGAGTTTTATTGATCATCAGCACCATAAACTCCACGTCTTCTTTTATGATCATCAATAACTCTTTTCTTTTTGTGAAAATGATATGTATGCATATCACTTCTTCATTTTTTCGTTAACCAAATTTCTAATCACGGCAAAAATTTTCTTCTTTGAACTTGAATCTCTTAAAAAAATAGTAATTCAAAAGGCACTGAGAATGTTTTATATATAAAATCTTACTTCCACGTCTAGTAAATTACCCTTAAAACATTTCTTTCATTGGTTTGGTAAAAGAAATATTTTCTGTTGAATTTAAACATTTATTTGTGTTGAGTGTGATGGTAAGCCAATAATTATGAATGTAGTATTCCTTATCGATTAATTTTGAGATTAATCAATATTTTAAATTTCAGCATTTTTATAGTATATTTTTCACGGTGTTTTCTCTGGAGCTACCTTTTATTTATTACTTTGCAAAAATTTATCTGTTAAATACAAGGAAGATAGTAATAGACTTTCAAAATATTTTTCATTTAAAGAATACTACAACAGTAATTTTTCATATATCTAAACATTATAATTTGAATAAAATTTTAATTATAATAATTTCATTTATATTTGCTGAAAAAAAATCAAAAATTTATTTTTTAAATATTTTTATTGAATAGAAGTTCATAGTCAAAAGTTAAATAAATTTCTTTCAAATAAATTTTGTATTAACGTATATATTAAAATGATTCATTAAACATTAATTATGCTTTTAATCAAATGGATTAAAAATAATTTGACATACCCAATTAATAATAATTAAATAAATAATTTAAGCGATAAAATCAATTTCAAAGAATTCGTGTTTATTTAAATGCAATTCCTGGTTTTCTTAGGATTAATTTCGATTTTAATTACCTAAAATTGCCTTGATTAAAAAAATGTCAGTTTTTTGATATAAATATTAATTAAATAATTATTTTTCTATTAAGTGGGAATAATATTTTTAAAATATATTATTTAAAGATGTATTTTGATTTTTAAACAGTTTTATATTTTAATCAAGTTCCTACATTAAATCTTTCGTTGTTGTTTTTTCAAATAGATGTGTTCATTTGCCAAATATTTAATTAAATTATATTTCTTACCACAGTCGAAAACTTTCTTGTGGAAAATTCCGAATTAATCTTATTAAATAAAATTAAATCTAAATTTCTTGAACATTTAGCAAGAGAGTTTCAAAATTTTGGTTGCCTTTCTTTCAAAAACTAAATGGGAATAATTATTACTACTTTTATTGATCTAGCAATTAACTTGCTTTTTCATTTATGAAAGTATATTAATTTCAAAATAATTCAGATCTATTTTCTATTTCAGAAGTGTTATTTCTTGAATTGTTTACACAGCATCTTCAAGCAAACTGTAAACAAATATAAAAGTGAAAATATAACATACGTTATAAAGTATGTTCTAATCTTCGTATTCATATTTTATTCGTGGTTCTTTTTTCGGCTTCACTTGTAATTAAAAACTATTTCATGGGCCCATCCCCAAAGTTTTCACTAAAAAGGAAATATTCAATGAAGTTTCAAATAAACTAATACATATTTAGATAATTTATAATGAAATTCTACAAATAAAAGTTGCTTTCTAATCCCTTCCCACCTTTGATTCTTCAAAATTTATGAAAAGATCAGATGCTAATAATTTCATGACTTCAGAATTAGCTATTTATATCTTAAATGTCAAAAACAAGATCATACTTGAATTTGATATCCACAACTAAATTTGAAACCTGGTTGCATCGTTCTTTATACATTGTTTTATTAACATCAATTGCTTGAAGTAACAATTTTTTTTGTTACATCATTATCATTTTATACATATCCTATAGTTTTGGATTAACTTTTTTACTTAAATACACAATGCTTAATATTTCCAAATTCTCCTTTTATTCAAATTTAGTATATATGGAGAAGTTAAGAAGAATGCTGTTATCTACAAAAAGAATAATATTCAGATTTTTTTCCCTCACTAGCGAAAACAAAATGAATATTTTACTGCAATTAGTAATCCTAGACATCAGACAATCATTTTTGTCATTGCGAAAGTATGTCATTGATCAAAAAAATAGCTGGAAAATCCCTACAATTCTTTAGCAAATGCTACATGTTTTTCGCTTATGCACACGTCTGACAGAGAGAATAGAAATTATCATAAATCGTCCGCTAGACCACACCTCAATAAATGTGCATAACATCAATAATGAATGCAGGGCATTTCAAACTGCAGAAAGCCGAAACAGACAGGTGCTTTTAGAGAGGAATAGAAATTAGGGTCTGTGTGTGAAAAAGGCATCGAAGCAATTGGCCTTAACGCAATTCCATCAATTTCATATTTCTGCAATTGGTTATGAATCGAATAAAATATGTGAATTTCTGGATCTATATAAACAATAACAAATATAAATATCGATGCTTCTTCTTGCAAGATTTGTTCTTGATTCTGTTGAAAATCGTATATTTAAAAATTGATATCATATTTCTTATGAAAATATTCTGTGCTTATACTATTTTGATGATGTTAATAAAGTGCCCGGAAACAATTTTTCCCCTGAAATTAACCCTTGACGAAAAAAAAACTTGGCTGTTTCATTTAATTTACAAAATTCTTAAACATATTAATTTTATTAATAAATCGAATACTTTTCAAACATGCTTGCTTACTTATTATCTGACACCAAATTACAAATATTTCTGAAATTTTTCATCACATTCGATTTCAATTAAATAGAAATTTTTACAGAAGTGAAAAAGTTATTTCCGTTTAATCATTTTGTGAACAAAAATATTTCATCAATAAATAGTTTCTTTGTATTTTTCTTAACTGATCTGAATTTTGAAAATTAGTTACTTTAATTTCATTATAAGCTTTTATTCATTTTGTTCTAAAAGGTACCCACAGAAAAAACTTCAAGAACCAAAATTTATAATTTAAGAATCTTAATTAAATGTACAGTGTATATAATAAGGTGTATATAATATTTTTCTGATTTTTTTTAAAACTGCACATGCACTTCTGCATAAAAATATGTTTACTGTAATTGATCTTATTGTTTTCTCAGCACTATATATTAAGTATATTATATATAATAAATTTAATATACTCAATAAATAGTGCTGAGAATATAATAAGAACAATTATACTAAATATATTTTTATTCAGAAGTGTCTGTGCTTTGTTTTAGAACATGGAAAGCTATTATCAAAAATATCGTTTAAAGAATAGAAGTAATATACCTTTAAACCCATTGTTTGATAAATCACCAATTTTACTGAGGAATACCTTGAGAGTTTCGAAAGCATCCTACTTGTCTTTGTTGTATTTTTTAAGAATATGGTCCAAAATCCCTTGTTATGCACATGTCAGGCGTGTAAGAAACATGCATTAAAAATGATTTTTAAAAAATTCTTTATATTTTCGAAATGATGTACATACTTCTTGAAAACCTCATATTGTGTATTAATCCCCATTTTACTAGCTATAAGCCAGACGAATTCATTGGAAGTAGAATCTTACCTTTCTTTTTCGACCTATTTAAAGGATATTGTCGAAAATCCTGAGTAAGAAACTTACCTGGCAGAGCTGACGATAGATTTGCGACGAAAAATACAAGAGGACAATCTGTTTCCGCGTCCTTTTCCCGTAACGACTACAATCAGACCGATGTCAAACTAAATTACAGATAAATTTTCCAAGCACTAAAGTTATCCTAGTGTCACACCCACCCCCTATTCCTGGTGCCCTCTTCTATTTCCTGGTGGTCCTTTAAAGCTCTCATCGAAGAAACAGATGCGAACCTTACCTTTGGACCAAAAGTGGAAAGTACATGTCTGTCACTGTGTTTAACTTGGTCTCTTAGAAAAAGGGGCTATATACAAAAATTCAAGAAGTTATCAGAGGAGAAATATTGTTTTTCAAGAAAATTATTACCTTAATTAAAGTGCTGATAAACATCTGTCAAAATTTTAACCGATATTCGAAGATTTCAAATATAAGCCAACAGTACTTTCAATATTTGAAAAGTACTGTCATGTTTCAATAAACATTTTTATCAAAAATACTTCACAAAAAATTTTATGCAATTACTGTAGAATATAATATTTATCATAAAAGGAAATGGTTTGTAATGAAATAAGAAACAAATTTATAATGCTTCTGACCCCTTTAGATACTAAATCAACACTTCAAACTATAATTTTAAGTAAATTCATAGAAACTAGTTAAGTAACAAATGTTTTAATTATTGTTAATAACATCTTTAAATAAATTTAAGGTAGTTTTGCTTTTCTTAGTGAAAAATTTCTTAACGGATTTCTTGTTCTTATTTACCAGCAATGACATCATTTTTATCTTTTTTTCCTAATTTTCCGACATGTATTTTAAATATTTATTTATATTTACAGTAACTATAGCGTCATTGCATAAAGAAAACGATGAATTAAACTTATCGTCATTCATATCACATATATATATTTAATAAAATCAAAAGTCTTAACATGCGTTCATACTTAATTGATTAAATTCTGAAAAATATATCCTTCATTTCGTTTCCTAAAAATATTATTTTTTTTAGAATTTACAAGTTAGAATAATGAAATAACTTGATGGATTTTCTACTCACTCCAGACATAATTAAAAAGAACTTTCTTCTAGGATCAGTACTAAATTATGTCATATTGTCTTAAGTTCTATAATTTGAGTTCTGAATTAATAGTTCTATAATAAACAGATTAAATGTAACTTAATTGGAATATCTAGTACAATCATTGACGATTAGTCAGAGTTATCAAAAACTCCAATGCATATTCTGGACGACTATTTTACAAACAATTGAAACAGCAATTGTCATAAAACTATGGTTGTAGTCACAGGACCATTGCATTTAAACCACTGTAGGTTTGACTTATTTCGTTTGCGCGCATCAAACAATAATAAGTCAATAGACGGTCAACCGTTTGTAAGATTTTGTTCAAAATTTGATAAGAATGGTTAGATGCTAACGTGTGTATCAAACTTTATTTATCTTGCTCTTAAACTTTGTAACTGTCGAATTACTTGCATTCGAACAGCTGGATAGACAAACTTCATCTAAAGACATTTTATTTAAAAATTTACTATGATTCTACAGATTTAGTTTTATTACTATGATTCTACAGATTTAGTTTACAGATTAGTTTTTGACAATTTAAGCTATATAAAGCTTTAAGCGTTTTTGAATTATCATGTATAACAGTTCGTGCTATACTGAAGTCGTTGAGTTATCGTGTATCGCAAATAAATAGATTCGCGGACAAAAGATATATTGCATAAAATTTGCTTTGCTACTCTGAGAGGTCTGAAAAGTGGAGATTCATCTAATTTTAGTTTTTGACAATTTAAATGCTTTTTCTTTGTATACTTCTTATACAAGAAAATCAAAATCAAATAAAGTATAGCTTTTTATGCACTATATAGAGGTAAAATCTCTGCTTTTTGAGAAATGTATTCATTGAAAAATATCAATAAGATAACATTTGTTTATAATATATCTAAAAGAGAGCAACTCCCAACCTTCCTTAGCACACGGGAATCGACTGCCTTATAAGACGGCCTCATTTGTTTTTTATTAACCAATTATTCAAGATATCTTTATCTGAAATCTAATAATAATAATAATAATAATAATAATTTTGCTTAAGCAACATTTAATTAATAAATTCAGAAGGATTTATAAAAATAATTTTTAATTGTGTTTCAATAATAACTGGAGAATGCATATATATTTCATTTAATTGCTATTCATTTCACAGGCATTTTCTCTAAATTACCAAAGGTTGCTCAATCTCCGTGTTTTCGTAAAATTAGAACTTATTATCTTACGTATCAATAAAAGAAAATAGGTACTGTATTTCATCATAATTTAAAGACTTGTTAGAAAACAACGGAATGTGAAAACATAACAAATTATAAAAGGCTTTATGATGCAATTGTTTTTCGAAATGTTAACCATTTTCTCGTTAATTAAAATCTGAAAGAAATTACTATTAATTTGTAAAGATTTTCTATTTTAAGGGATAATTGTCGTGTTAAAAATGCTGTGTAGTCTAAAATTTTATAAAATTAATTTTTTCAATTAATTACCCATAGATCATTCATAAATAAAAGAAAAACTTTTGATATCTCAATAATCTTTATTATGATCTACAACACTATGATGATTAATTCTACCCATATAAGACCAATTAACTACTTTAGAAATTCATCAATTTTCTATCTGTACAATGTGTTCTCATAGGTTTAATTAAGTTATAATTGTTTTTTTTTCAGACATTTTTTTGTTTTCATTTCATTTCATTTTTGTACATTTAGATGTAAAACTTGGGAGTAACCACACTTTTTATTTTTTGTTATTAAAGTGCATAAGCCAAACGTAATGTTCAATTAATATTAGTAAATTTCAAAATGTAAATACTCATACAAATTTTTGTTTTCAAACATTTTCTTAAAGTCAAATATCTGCAACTGGCTAGCGTCAAGTATCTTTGAGCGAATTAAATATTTTTGACATTTCTAAATGATTGAAAGATTAAACCAATAGAAATAAGATACTTCATATATCAAATTATAGGTTAAAATCTGTTAAAAATTCAAAAAAAGATTTAAATGATCATAATTTAATGCGTACGTTTCCAATCCACTCAGGAAAGAAAATGGAAAAAATTATTTCGGGCTACAAAAAATATTTGCCAACCCATCATTACCATTTTTTTTTGAAATTAAAATAGAAATCAGTTGGAATAGGTCATGTGACCAAATTTTTAATAAAGATAGAAACAATTACCAATTATCTCATAATTTGAGAGAATCACCTTGAACCTTAGATTCCTGTGGATAAGAAAACTTGTACCTGTTAAAGGGTTAAAGATAGATCATGGTTCAGTTTCATAGTTAAACCTCTATAATTCATTTTTAGTTGGCAATAGGAAAAGACCTAGTTTACACAAAATAAAATTATTAGCCTGTCTGTAGCATGGACATCCTTCCTTTTTTAATAATTTCAGTATGAATGAGAAGTAAATATTTTTTTAAAAACTTACTTTTCTGGGGAAAATTGGATAAATGTTTTTATTTAGCGTAGTAAATATTTTTCCAAACGCAAAAAATTGCAAATATGTTCAAGTAAAATATATCGGTCATTAAACAAACGATTATTTTAATTAGTTAATTATTTCTTTTAATCTAATAATAAATAAACAAATATTTTATTCGAGTAATCGAAAAAGACAATTAGTTCTATCGAGCAATTAAAAAATGATTATTTCAGTCAATCCATGATTTAATTAAATTAGAAATCAGACTATTTTATAATTTTAATATGAATCGATGATTCATTTTAAACCTAAACTGCAAAATAGATTAAAATTTGTTTATTCATTATTAATGTAGTTTTAACTAATAAATATTACGCATAAAATAGATTAAATTTAAATTGTTATTTATGTTGAAATAATATTTAAAATAATAGTGGGTGACTTTATTCTTGTGTTAGCCAATTTGCGTAAACCTCAGAAGGGAGACAGGATAATGAAATTATAACTGTTACCGCAATAATTACTTTCGACATTTTATGGAATTTAGCTTATAGACGAAAATATTTTTTAATCCCCCCTCCCCCTCATGTATATGCATTCGCAAATGTCCTTTTTAATTCTGGGAAATGCACTTTATATCTTATGCTAAATGTTATAACGAGTAATGTAAAATAAGCGAAAATAACTCTCTAAGTACCATTCATAAAGGAGTTGCTTGTTTAAAAATGTAAAAAAAATGTTATATTTTTATGATATATATCCACTGAAAAGCCATTTATCAAGGCAATGATAACAAAAATTCCATATTAAGCAGGATAGATACTTTAAAATATGGAGTCATTTGTTTATTTATTTTTGTAATTAATTTTTTGCGTGAACTTTCTTTTCCAATATCATATGTTTTTCCTTTATTTTCGATTAAAGCTTTCAACTATTCTTATATATATATTTATATTAGCAGAACTCTGAACGATTGATAAATGCTTGCAAATGTTTCAACCTATTTTTTGATACCTATCCTCGCATATTTCACCGAAAACATTTACAATGTTTAATATTTATGGGAATCTTTTGTTTATCATGATCACGTGCGCATAACAGTCGGGAAATTTTGGTCTCTCCTAGTAAAAGGAAATAGAAACAGAAATTGCTTCAGTAGAAGAGTTTTAACGTCAGACTACTGAATAAATGCTGATTTATCGACAAAGATTAATCGCTATTTGGGTAGTTGAAAGAAATAGGACTATACGACATTGGTATTTTAAACAAAGTAATTTGTTTTCGAAGGTCTGTTGGATTCTTTGATATTGTACGGCTGTCTGGGAAAAGCAATGGTTTTTTTTTTGTTATTTGCATATTTTAGAAAATTATAATATGTTGAGTAATACTTAACATCGAAAAATTCTGGTTGTACATATTGTATACAACAGAGCTCTGTAAACTTTTTAAATATGAGCTCTTTTTTCGTTTATAAAATCTTTTCAATGCCATTTTTTATTTTAAATGTTTTACCCGAAATTATGTATTTATGCAATATACAAAAAAAAAAGATTGAATCTCGAAATTAATTTTTATGAAATCTATATGTTTTAATGCAATTAAGGGGCATCTTGTCAGCATTTGAAATCCCAAAATTTTATTATATTGTTAAAAAACAACTTTTTCTAACTGTACAGGTGGATTCAGATGACTCATTATCTCTCTGCAACAGACACATACCGACATACAGACTCAGGATAAAATTAACAGACATATTTCAATTAACAACTATATAACTTTAAAATATATGAAAAATGAAACAGTATTTTTTTACATTCATGGGTATCTTACAGAGATTAAATAGAAACTGAATTAGAAAAACCTGTCTTTTTGAAGCTTAAAAAAGTAATTTGTGAAAGGAATTCTTTATTTTCAATCTTAGTAAGATGTCGAGGAGGGCACTTGAGCGGGAAAATGTTGACTCTTTTTCTTACACATACAGACCCAGGATAAAATTAACAGACATAATACGCAAACAGTTGTTCCCAATTTTCCGCAATTTCCCACATTGTTTCCCAATTTTCAATTTCACGGTATCAAAGTCAAGCTTCTATATCTCTACCACTAAGCGGCTGTAATCCCCAAATAAGCTGAAAAGTTCTTTAAACGCAATTCCAATAAATTTTATAACATAATTTATGAAGTTTATCCTCGTTTATTTCATTTGGAATTATTATTATTTTAAATTATGTATTGTTCTTGTTTGTCATCATCTAATTGTTTAATTACTTAAAACTGATTCCATTTGAAATCTTGAAAATGAGTATCTTATAAAAATATAATACTGTTAAAAAATTAAGGACAGATTTAAGCCCTAAAAATCATATTCAAAAATACACTGCATTTCAAACAAGAAAAATTCTTAACACAATTAAATAGTTTGTATATTAGTCTTAATAATTAAAAAAAGGAATTATATTTTTAAGTTATTGAGGCTATGAGTTTTGAAATAAAAAAGCAATTATAGAAACCATACAACCATTTACTGTGCATTTAATAAAATAGGCATCTTGCTCAAAACTCTTAAATTACAATGTTTTCTTTAAATCCACACCATGCAATTTTCAATCATAAGTTTATTTAAAGAACAGCTTTTTCGTAAATGAAACATATAATGATTATTTTGCCTTCAGATAAATTTCTGAATAAAATACCCTAATATAATCATGATAATTGTATGTGCAAAGCCATGTAGTATATAAAGAATCATGAATCCATTCTCCTCAATTATAGTACAATTTTGTAAAATATTGAGAAGTAATTACTGATATTTTTTTTATATTTCAGTACTATATTACACTATATACTAAGATCATGCTGTATTTCAATCATCTCTGACGTGACAACAGATGTTAGTTTAAAGAATCAATTTCAGTATAGCCTAAAGTTGACTAAAAGAAGAAATTTTGAATAACTTGATGGGAAAAGGAGTCTGTTTATTAGAATCTTATGAATCAGGAAAGATATATCCAAAGCATAAAAATATCTAAATAGAAATTTTCATTTCAAATTATTTCTGCGTGTCTTTATGTGAAATTAAATGAGATATTTCACACACATTTCAATAAATATATTTATAATCTTTGACTTCTTCACTTAATTAGAGTCTCTTGGACAGGTGAGTTATTCCATTATTAAACCTGTAATGAAATGATTCGCCTGTCAAATTTTGGAATTGATTCTCTTCTAATTAAACCTTTTTATTTACATTAAAATTTCTCTGATGATGGAAATGAATATGATCGATTTTCACTACTCCAAGTTGCTTTTTGAAATTAATTTTGTTGCTGATAATCAAAAAGTGCTTTAATATTTATTAGATCTTGGACTTTTTAAGAGAGGACTGAGGACTTTCAGTGAAAGAAGACGCAGTACTCCTTCTTTGCATTTCATAAAGAGGTTAATTTGAAGAATTGGTGACTTGACGAAACAGGTATTGAATAACAACCGCCTCCGATTCTTTGCCCTAAGGAAAAAAATCAGCTCTCTCTTTTTAGAGGTTACATGTAGAATAATGATGGAAGTTTAATAAATTGTGATTATTAGCAGATATTCTTTTACAAAGAAAATTCACAAATAATATGCGGAATTATTATTGGGATTATTGGAATTTAATTTTAAAAAATTGAATAAAATGCCATGGTAATCCAGAATGCACTTGGTTGTTTTATTAAACAGAAAATATTATAAGGCGAAATTCTCATAATTGTGCACAGATTAAAAATTAGAAGAACTGAATCGAAAATTACAGCCTTCTTAAAAGTTTAAAATAGAGTCTCCACAAAATCAAACACATAAATAAGGACGCATGTATAACACCGCTATTTAAATTATCGTCATCTAAAATTATCACTTTCAAAATTATTACCTATATGAAATTAATATAATTTAAATTATTATTGCTTAATTTTTTTCATTCCTTTTACATTTTGCTAAAAATTTTGCATTTCATACCTGCACAATTCCTATAAAGAATTTATAAAAACAATTTTTACTGCTTATTTACTCAAATGTGATTTTTATATGATGTACTGTTTAAATGTTTTCTCTGCAGAATACTTTTCAAATATGTAGAACAATTTTGAATATTTTTTTTCTGCCTGTAGTTTATTTTCTGATCTTGTTTTAGCTTAGCCAACCTATTAGAACAATTTTTAGATTAGCTTAGCCAACCTATTAGGCTTATTTTAGATTAGCTTAGCCAACCTATTAGACCTATCTTAGATTAGCTTAGCCAATTTATGTTTGTTTAAATTAGAGTTATAAGAGCTGCCTCAGATACTAGTTAGAATTTCTTTTTATTTGAATAATCCGTTACTATATTCTTCATACATTCTCACTTACAATCCTTTATCTTAATGTTTTTTATAAACAACTAAGTTTCGTTTTATTCAAACTGTCATCTTCCAGAATCATTCAACTGACTAGTTCGTAAGAATAAATGTTCCTCCAAAACATTCTCTTAATTTTATATTTATTCACCCCCTAAGATTTGTTCCGTCTCTCAAAAGCAATCAATTTAAATGAAGAAGGATATTTGTGAGAATTATTGTACGCTCAGAAACGCTGACTCTTCAAACTTTCATCTTATAAGTTGCATATTTAAATGCGAAAATTTGAAATATCGCTAATTTAATACTTTAAAAAGAAAAAATAGCAGCTAAATTTTAAATGTAGCTGAAAATGAAACATTTAGAGTTTTAGATAGCTTTTCAAGGCTTAAAACTTCTGATAAATTTTAAGAATTTTATAAATAATTTCAATGTAGAATTTTGACACTCAAATATGAATTCAAACTTTGTTGGCTCTGTCTGCTTATACGCATGCTTGTATGTAATACTTTTCTTGAAAGGGAGAAACATAGACATATTTTGATGAGACTCTCTTAATTAAAGCTGATAAAGAAAATAAAGAAATTTTCGAAGAGAATTGTATTTTCCTCTTGGAAAAAATAGCGATAAACTCTGTTTAATGTATTTGTCGTTTCAAGCTATTGAACTCTATTATTACTAACCCTTAAAAATTTTTCAATTAAATGTGTTGAAAATCTATGCAATTTTAAAAAGTAGATTATGAATATTAAATAATATTAAATGTCTTAGTTATTGAAACAAATATAGTGATTAAAAATAAATATTTGTAATACAATATGTTTTCTCTTCTCTCTCTCTCTCTCTCTCTCTCTCTCTCTCTCTCT
>JAOUZG010016587.1:10678534-10690643 GCA_026289955.1 Argiope argentata | reverse complement strand
TATATATATATATATATATATATATATATATATAAAGAAAATATTTTCATCATTTCATCTTAATGTCATATCTCATATTATACTCAATCATCATATTTCATATCATTACCATAAATCTCAAAATTTTCTCAATCATCTATGTTTTTAGTTGATCCGAAAATTATTTTAAAACATTGATAAATCGGAAAAAGGAAACAAATAAATATTTGTAAAATTTTGAACTGCCAATATATGGTAATTAATTACAAATAACTAAGCCAAGCCCCGACTTATTTTTATTCATTTATTTTGGTTGGGTAAGTATAACACTGAACTTCATGTTTAACAAATTTCCATAGTAATTTCTTGGAAAATAAATCAAAATCAATTAATCTGTCTCTAGAATATTTTTGATATTAATGTCGATAAAAATAAATTTAGATCTAGATTAATTCAATTTAAATACTTAGTAAAATTAAAAAAACGTTGAAACAAAATATAAAATTAATTTTAAATTCTAATAACAAATCTTTAATAATAAGTAAAGAATTCTAGAACAAAAAAAGGAATACATAGAAAGTAAAATTAGAATATCATTATTTTCCCATTTCCTGATTTTTTCTTGACATTCAATGACAAAGCAGTCAGACAGATTATTTAGGAAGTAATTCTAAAAATATTGAAACTCTAACATTGATCAACCGTGTTTAAAACTTGTTATTTTCGATCCTCTCAAATATTTGTTAGTTATGATACTGAGACATTTTTTGTTGCTTATATTTTTATCAAATATTTTTTATTTCCCCTCACTTTTGTAATATGCATATGAATAAAACTCGCTACTAAAATAGTTATGTAACTTATTTCAGTTATGCTTCCATATTGCTATTAACATTTCACGCATATTTTCATATTTATCTTTCATGAATTTGAAAGTTTCAAATATATATTCCCGTTTGAAAATATATATTTTGAATTAGGATGAAATAAATATGAAAAAATATCTATCGGGATATTTTCTGTCAACGATATTTTAAATAATTAATATTTAATTTGTTGATTAATATTAATTGGTGATGATTTAATAATTCAAAGTGTTTAATAATAATTAATAGTGAGTTTAATAATTCATGGTTTTTATTGTTAATTAATAATAATTTTATTAATTCGAAGTGAATAATGATAATTTTAATAATTCATGGTGATTAATATTAATTGACAGTGATTTAAATAATTCATAGTTATTAATATTAATTAAACCGATTTTAATAATTCATAGGGATTAATATTGATGTGAAGTGAAGGTTTTCTAGTTTTATTAGTTTTGAGAAGATATTAGTATTGTTTTGATTATTAATTTATTGATTATTAAGTCGGTTCCTTTTTCTGGAAAAAAATTATTTAAAAACTTGTTTCTGAATAATTAGAAGCAATTTGGGGGATTTAAAAAAATATTTACTATATTTTTGATATTAAATACAATTCCGTGTTTGGTTTAATTATTGAATTTAAATTAAAATTTCTCTAATATGCGCGTCAATAAAATTTATTTATATGAGGCCAAATAATTTTGATATTGATTTTGTAACTTAATATTTGATTATATGACCATGTAAAAGCTTTAAATTTCTACTGAGTTGAATTTAATCTCAGTATGATTTCATTGATTGGATTATAAACTTAATAACAGGAATTTCTAATAATAAATGCGATAATCATGATTCTTTAGATTTTTTCATACTTATTTATTAATAAAAGTACTTTATACGTAAATAAGTATTTATACGAAGCAAAAATTACCGGTATTCGTTTTCCCGAATATTTATTGTTGAAACTTTGTCCTTATATATTTTTCAGCTTTTTACTATAATCTAAAATACACATATTAGTAGCATGCCGTCTATTTGTAGAAATAATAACTGTTTAAAAAGGTAATTGGTATAAGCTCATTCTTTCGAGCATTTTGTGTTCCTAATAAAATTGTCATGGAAATTCTATTATTTACATCTTTTATAAAAAACCGTATACTTAATTCAAAATAAACAAATAAACTTTTTATTAAAATAAAATGAATTTTTATTGTAAAACTATTTTATTTTCTAATTTTAATAATTAAAAATTAAACTACAATATAATGCAAACGAAATTGTTTATTTAGGTGGTTCGATTTCTTAGAAGTGGATCAAAGTTTAGAAGTTTAATTTCTCAAATAAAACACGATTTTATGCTTTTTATTCCTCTGCATTATTCCAAGAAGGGTTTTACAATTTGCCTATCTTATGATTATTTATCTAAAGCGACAAATACTGTTTTCTTGCCGTTTTTTCCGAATCTGTATTGTGCACAGGATTCTAGCCGTGAAATTCTTCCATGTTTAATCTTGCATTTAATAAAAAATTATAAATAGCAAAGCAAAATTTTCTTGACTTTTTTTTCATTAAGTATAAAAGGAATCATGATTATACCAAGAAACGCGCATTGTGATGAAGAATAAATGAAGAAACGGCTATCATGTGTTATTTATATTTCAAAATATTTATTGTGCCAGCTAAAACCAGGATAAATTTAAATTACATTAAGGGAAACGTATTTATTAATATCTTGAATTTGCATAAAGTTCCGAAGAATTATAAGAAACTTTAATTATTTCTTTAAATTCGGATTTTATAAAATCTGAATAGTGTATTTTCTTCTAACTGTGTTAATAAGTTCTAAAGTATGGTTCATTTTTATTGATATAAATTTTACAGTTTTATGAAGGTTTTTAAATGCGTTTATCTATTGAAATATTTACATATTTCAATAAATATGTTCACAATATATAATGAAATAAACAATATTTTTATACAGTTCAACTTTTTTATATTTTAGGCAATATCTTAACTATAAACATTTGATTTCGATTTTCAGAAATCATCAAAATATCATGCGATATTTTATTCATTATCCATTTTAAATTAAATACTTTGAAAGTTGTTAACAAAATATGTCATTACAGCTCCATAAATCCCCTTTAAATGCTCAATAGCAAAGCTAAACAGTTTTATGCAATGTATAAAATTTAATAATAATTTTCATAATTCCTTACAATTAAAAAGGGTTATATTTCACTTATTGATATCAATTAAGTAACATTTCAATGAACCATTTTTTACTGAAATCCTAATTTATGATTATAATTTTTGATTCACCCATTAATAATTATGATTCATCATAATGTATGATTCACCCATTAATAATTATGATTCACCCTAATTTATGATTCACCCATTAATAATTATGATTCACCCTAATTTATGATTTACCCATTAATAATTATGATTCACCCATTGTATTTGAAATTTAATTCTGAAACTGCAATTTATGTATTTTTTCCCTTGAATTGATCAGACATTGATGTGAAAGACTGCGAGTGCAGCAGTAATGGAGAGATGGTCCCTCCCCTGTTGATTTCAGACAGTGAAAGACCGTAGGTTGCGATTTCCGTTTAAACCGCTGTCCAGTCCGCGAGTGGTTTTTATTTCTTTCCGGCGGTTGTTTCATTTTATTTTCTCGCATGAAAACAAAGAGCTTCCAACAGCTTAAAATCTGACCGCGTCCACGCCAAGTATTCCTTCCAATTTCGAAATAGTTGGAAGTGTTTGCTTCTTTCGGGTGCAATTCCTTTCCTTTCCTTTTTTTAATGACTTCCAGCCGATCTCTAGTTTTCTATCTTCTCTCACATTTGGAGCGAAGTCTTAACAGATAATCTGGTGGAATTTCGAGAGGGAGGTCTTCGTGATTACTCATCGGGTTTGATTGCTTCTTTTGCTGATTTCGTTTTCTTCCTTAGAAAACGCTTGTTGGAAAGCGATACACCATTTATACGTGGTGACATTATACGAAAAGAATAAGGTGCTTTTAATTTACTTACGTTAAGACTCTTTCTAAGATGATTCTATCTTTGGATTTCACCAATGAATAGTAATAAAATATATGATGGATTTACGTTATTTACCGAATCTGTAAATAAAGAAACAGGCTGAAACTTAGCTATTTTTCAGAAACATCAGCCTGAAAGAAAAGTCTCTATAAAAGTTCAGAGTTAAAGGTAAACAACATGATATATTAACCACTTAATTGTTTTGCCAGTATGCCGTTTGTGCATCGATTTATCGGATTTTAATAGTTGTAAAAAATGATAAATCATTCATAACGATTATAACTGAATATTAAAATTCGAATACACTGATTAGTCAAATATTCGATGGATTTCCATTTGAATCAAAATAAGAAAATAGACTCAAAATATAATATGTCATCTTATTAGATAGTAAAGTAAAAAAACAGTTAAGGGGTTAATGAGAGTTTAATCAAAAATTACGATATTAAGTTACTGAAAAGTTACATATGAATGATTGGGATACTAAGCAACTGGCATTGACCTCGAATCTATAGGCGCATCTTTTTACAAATGTTGTTTACATTACTGTTAGATATCTTAGGTGTTCAGTTCAAACAATGCAAAAGATTCCATTTTAAATATGCCTTTAAATAAGATTTTAAGGTTATATAAAATTGATCTATCAATGAAAACCCTTTTCAAAGTGTGTAACTCTTTTTTTTCTTCAGAAACTATTTTTATCTGATTGATTTAAATTTTTAAGACTATCCAAGTTATTTATTTTTCACCTGAAAATATTTTTATAAGATTTTAGTTTTTTAAGACTATCTAAGTTAATTTTTTTTTCATCAGAAAATATTTTTATATGAAAGATTTTAATTTTAAGACATTCTAAGTTATTTTTTTCCATCAGAAAATATTTTTATCTGAAAGATTTTAATTTTTAACACTATCTAAGTTATGTTTTTTCATCAGAAAACGTTTTTATATGAAAGATTTTCATTTTTAAGACTATATAACATAAAATTAGGATTTGTGAAATAATTACTATTTAAATGAAAATCAATTGAATATAAGTTACAAAAATATACCAGTTAGAAGATACCAGTTTACCTTACATTTTACTTCTATTATACAAGGTTATGATCGTAAAATTTAAAGTTATTATGTAATATGTAAAATGAAATTTATTGTTTTAAACAATCTAATGTTCTAATGATAGGTATTTGATATACATTATATTATTGCATTTTATAAGTCATTTAAGATGCAAAATTCAATTTCCCCTAGTTATTGATATAAATCCGACTTCAAAGATTTAACGAACTTTAACTTTATTTAATGATTTTTAAAGCCATACACATGCAATTCGCCATGGGTTTTGATATTTTATTTTATAAAAACATATAATGACAAAAAGTAAACACGCTGTATTTCATTCTTCAGAAATTGAATTATCGTAAATAATATCATTTTTAGCTATTTTACTCTATATTCCTTATTCCATACCAATAGTTCAGATTGGAGAATAGCTTCTATTTGCACATTCATAAGATTTGGTGCTTTTAAATCCCATAATTAATATTTGGAGATTCAAGAACCTCTTATTTCAAAAATTACACTTAAAACTAGCTCATATTATTAAATTTCCCCAAACAATTGATAAAAATTTTAAATTAAGTGATACATTTCTTCACCTCCGGCCTTTTTCCTTCAAGATGTTAAATCACTGTCTTTAACATTTTTAATATACAAATTGACATCTTGTTAAACTTCAGATTGGAGAATTAAAGAAATCAAAAAATGAACTTTAATACCTTCATCAATATGCCAAACTTTTCCATTGACCGGGGAAATAGATAAATGATTGCAAAATAATAGATTTGTAGATAAATCTGTGTATAATTTGCTAATGTTATAATAAACATTTTTGGGTTTACAGTTTAATTATGTGCCGTAACTATCTGACTTTAGAGAAACTATTTTATACTAATCCTGTCAGGTTAATATAACAGTTACTAACAGTTTTGATAGAGATCATTATGTGCAGCTACTAATTACTGTAATCTATTGCGTGCATTACAATTTGATAGAGATACTCATCTTATCTGCATTACGTTTATCTCGTCGGACTATTTATCAATTAGGATCCTTATAATATTGAAATATTTTGATTATTTATATCACTAAATTAATCACAAAACTGGCTATGAGTTAATTATTTATAAAATTATCAATTATATGTCTGAATTTTCTGGGCGAAAGTATAGAATTCGTTATTGCACATTTATGGCTTTCTGCCATAAAATAAACTGTATAACAGCATTTTTTTTTTGGTTTCTAGATACTTACGTAAGAGTTTCAATACTGTTGGTAAAGTTACAGATAGAGGGTATTTCATATCTTTTTAAAATTTATCCTAAGTATTATATCCGACATTTTTGAATATCGGTTTTGTAATCCTCATCTTACCCAAACTATTAAATTAAAAAATTGATATTTACCAAATCATCAAATTATGTATATACATAAAACTGGCCTCTCTGATTAATTTAGTAATGCACTGTACATCACGCAAGAAGATAAAAAGGACTTGACATTATAGCAAAGCTTAAGCAAACGCGCAATTAGATAATATGTGATATACGAAAATACATTTGCCACATGATTGTATTTTTTCTTAAAAATTAGCTTCTTAAGCAGAAAATAATACAACTGAAATTTTATCTGAATTTTTGATAAATCAATTTAAGTTATTCTAAAACAAATGGAAAATATTGAAACACATCTTTTTGTTTAAAGTTAAAAGTTAGAAGATTGCATAAAAGGGAAGATTTATCAAAAGTAGAGCTTCTTATACAAGAAGTATGAATTTCATTCATTAAAAATTATTTTTATGATAGAATGCAAAGTATAATCTTTTGTAGTACATTTTAAGCTTGTCAAATAATTTTAATGAAACGAAATTTCAATGAAATGAAATTATTCAATATGCAGTTTCTCCTCCATTTCGAATTGTAAAAATTTAGAAATATAATCACATATTACAAAAATTTAGTTGAATATGCATTCCCGAATAGGTTGCCCATGCACTATTTATTAAACCAGTAAAATCTAGGTACATTATATATAAGTGAGTGACCAAATTATTTTAAATGTATATTCATGAAACATGTAAGTTTATTGCCCATTAAACCTCTACCATCGAACAACACATCGTTGTTATTCCTCGCAGTTTTCGGTGCTTAAGTTGATATAAATGAATTAAGTTATATTATAACAGCTTTCAATTAAGTAATTACTTCATAGAATTATAATTCACTTCATCGCGAAATTAATTAAGTGTATTTGCCAAAACTGCATTAATAAGAGTTAAAAAATAATCCGTTATTAAAGGATAAAAAATATTAACAACACGATTTAATTTCCGCTAATATTATCGTATCTACCCATGTATCGCAAAAAAGAGCCGAATAAAGACATTTTCCAGCGAGTCCATTTTATGTAGTTCATCCTGAACGAAACAGAACATTTTCGATACATTTAAATGGCAGCACTTCAATTTCGGAGTTGAGTCACTTTTTTTGTGTTTGAATTTGAAGCAAAGGAAACAGTTCGCGATACTTTCTCTGCTTGATCGAAAGAAGTTGAAGCTTATTCATCAACCTTCTTTTATGATAATTTTATGGAAAGCAAGCGTTAGAGTTTAATATATTTCATGCGTTGCCACGACTGCGGAATGAGTATAAAAAATTATATTGAACTTCGGAAAGGCTACGGAAATGGGTTCAGTTTTTTCTTTACCCGTTTTTTCATCAATATAGGGATAAAGCTTGACATAAACCGCGCAAGATTTCCTTAGAGACAAATTTCATAAAGCTGTTTCTTGATCGGAGAAATTTTGGATTGTTTATACTCTAAAAAGGCGAAAAATACTCGGCAGCTTTAAACGGTTAAGAAGCGAAATTTTATGGCTCGAAAGAGGAGACCGATTCGGTTGCTGCTATGGAATCTGCTCGGATATTTTTTCGAGGATTTATATTTAATGGAAAAAGAATTTAATGGGGCAAATTCATTTCTATACGTTCAGCTCTTAACTATTTAATCGAAATATTCTCTTTATTCCAATAAATGTAAACGCTTTTAATGAAAAATTATATACCATCATTATTAATAAAACTAAAGAGTATTATTAAATGAGTATTTCTAGTTTAAGCTAATTAGGATAATATTCTTCTCTGAAATGAGATTTGTTTCAAAATAAATTTTGAACTATGGTCGAATTTAAGGATACTCTGTAAATGTTCACCAGGTCCCCTTTAAGACATGTGTAGAAAGTTTAATAAAATTCATTTTTCAATTCCTACTATTAGCTCACACTCTCTCTCTATATGTACGTATCTTGTTCAAATTTTGAATTGTTAATAAAATACTTTTTATTCATCCAATAAAGTTCAAGTAATTTTTTTTATTTGTAGTGGATAACATTTAAGGGTAATACAGTTTTTTCAAATATTAATTCATAATTTTTTATGCCAGCTTTCTGGCACGGAGGTAGCACGTCTTCTTTGTGTTCGGGGAGTCCCGTTTCGGGCATGGTTGTTCTTCTGTGTAGTATCTGGGAGATGTGTGACTATTCCCCACTGTAAAAAGGGGCTGCGCAAGCATATGTGGTGAGTGTGTTGCTAAGTCGTACTCTTGGCCCTAGTTGGCGCTACTTCAAAAAAAAAGAGACGCTTCTTTCGGCTTAATCTGCTGCTGTATCAGCAGGGAGCTTATCCATGGAAAGTGTCATAAGTAACAACAACAACATAATATTTTTATTTATTAATTAAAATCTAAATTTCTCGCTAAAAATCCCTGGTAAAGAAAATGCGCACATTTTTCTTTGCCACAATTGGCTTTGAATCCTCAATTGGCGCTGAAATTTCAATGTTGGTATAATGTTTCGATCAAGTATTTATAGTAACAGTAATTCTTAGGCCTTGATCATCTGGTTGGTGGGGCGTTGTATTTGCATCCCTTGGACTGCGAGTTAGAACCTGCCAGCCGAAGATTCTCCGTGTGCGGTGGAAGTTAAATCTCTCGGGGCCACAAAGGCCTCCATGTGGAGAGTAATACCACTGGGGCTACTGGTTGAGAGGTGATTGTTCTCTGTTCCAGATACAAATTGTGATCTGCAGATGAATTAATGAAATGTATGAATAAACTTCGCCCCGTAAAAATGGTTTGTGACGTGTATGAGTTAGAAGTCCGACTTCTGATCTCGAGTGCTCAGGGGACCGTACCCTCTGGAGCTTCTGTAACACTCCTTTAGTTGTAAAGAGTAACACTAGAACAACAACAATTGTAATTATTTAATAAAAAGTATCTAAAATAAAATCTTTCTTTAATAACTTAAGTAGGAATTCATTTAAATAAATTGTTTTTTTTTAATATTACTTATTCTTAAAATAAAACAACCGTGGATTAAATTGAAATTTATCTCGTATAGTTAAATTAATCACATATTTTGTAAATATATAAATAGAATTAAATAAAAAATAATAGTAATTATTTAAATAAATTTCATCATTGAAAAAATTCTCACATGCAGCACGGCAATTGAAAAACAATTTCAGTTGATTTAACAATATATTTAAAATAGACTTAAAATCTTCTATATAAATTTTAGCCATTTAAAAATTATGATCTTTTTGAATTTTTAGTTCTTTCTTCTTGAAAAAGATTTAAAATGTTTCAAAATTTCATTATCAAAGTTGTTAATCTTTAATTAAAAGTAGCTCGGATATTAAAAGAGTTTCCGACGAACACTAGCCATAGAATTTAAAAGATGAATCATTTCAGAAACTTTTTTTATTTTGAAAAAAGATTAACCGAAAGGACACCAAGACACAATGCTTAATTTATATTTGTTATAATCAATATTATTTTTAACAAATATTTATGATAGTTTAAGAATTATTTTTTTATCAACTAGCGACCATCATGCACCTTCTAATTTATTAAAGAAGGAAATGAATTATTTATAAAAAACACTTTTAATTTTGCTTTTACTGTTGTAATAAAGTCTATCTTCATAAATTTTAGTTTAGCACTTGAATAAATAAGTTAAAATCCCATAGACAATTTTTTAAAGTTAATCATAAAATTACAGTTTTTCGCATTAACTCCAAGCAAAGCACAGATATTTTTTTTTAAAAAATTACCATTAATAATTTTTAATATTTTACAGGCAAAGTAACATAGTAAAAAAGAAATTCAAGAATAATTCTTGGAAATTTAATATCTGCGATTATTTTGTAAAATATTTGAATTTTGATATTTATAAAAGTTTTATTCTGTTACTATAAAAAATATTCGATATCATAAAAAAGAAATTCCTTTTAAGTATCATAAGTTAGTTTTTTTTAATCCAAAAAACCTTTCTTCGGCAAAATCTGAATCATTTTAAACTAAAAGAACGCATTAATTAATTTTAAAAAAATTACTTGCTCGGAAATGAAGATATACAATTACTGCTTATCCACATTTCCTGGAACTTTTAAAAAAAGTTGTAGTTTTAATCAAGGTGTTCAAACTTTGTGCTGAACATAAAAATTCAAATTAATAAAAGGCTTGAATTTATTTACTCTTGTTTTGTCATTCTGAAAACACTGACAATCCAAATCATTTTGCTTTTTCAAGTTATGGATTTTTTTTCTCTCTACTTCTGTAAATATTAGAAACGACTTCGATGCAGTAATATGATAACATGGATAAAAAAATTTAAAGAATTAAATTTTAAGAAACACAATAAATGCTTCTAAAAAATATCCAGCTCATTAAATATTTCATTTTGGTTTCTCATTAAAACATTTTTTGAGCTTAACTGATCTTTCAATGATTCATTTGCTATATGAATCTATAAATTTCAACATCAAGGAAATCAGACTATGAAGTTAAAAAAAATATTATTTGTATTATTTCCATGAATATCAAGTATCAAATTTGTTTTAAACTATCTCATTACAAAATTCATTGAGTTTTTTCCGTTGAGTGTGAAAGTGGGAAAAAAAGTTATATTAAGATTTTTTTTAAAAATAACCTTCAAGTTAATCTCTAAAAGCATCAAAAACTTATATAGTTTAGTTATCTGCAGAGCAGTGCATGTTATTTGTTAGAAATGAAGTGAATGGTTTAAGTTATTTTTATCAATATCCAGTAAGCATTTTCCACTACAATAAGAAAGATTCTCTTTTTTACATCCATGATTTCTCATCAAATGCTGCTTAGATTCTTCTTTTCACTAACATTGCTGTAAAAAATATTTTTCGAAAATGTATAAAAACTAAAAGAATCGTGGTTGCTTGATTTTTGTAAATATTGTTAGAGTACTTTTATTTTTAATTTTATTCAAAATAAATTATTTCTAATAAATAATAGTTATAATATTTGCAAAAAATTATTTTTAAGGATGGATTTAATAAAAATTGTACTCTTAAACTCAGGGTGATCAGTCATCACCTCTATGATATCTAAAAATTTAGCATGCAAAAGAACCAATCAAGAGCTTCATGATTTATGAAATAAATGCCCTTCACACTGTATCCAAGTGATTTCAAACTTTATTGAGAAACAATTCAAGACTAGAGTTATTCCGTCAGACTATACAACATTTACACAAATAATTTTGAATGACCTCCACACTCGCCCGGTCTTACCCTCAGTGACAGTTTTTTCTAGAATTTTGAAAAATACTGTTAACAGAACAATCCTGCAACAATGAATTACAAGAAATAATTTGTGCATCATGGGAGTCTATTTTAATTGACTATAAAAGGTGACTGATAATTTCAATTTTCGTTTATACCATTCTGGTGCTAAGGAAGGTGTACAGTTTCCAAGAAATAATTTATAATAATTTTCTCGAAATTCTTGTTACAATTGCAGTTTATCTCTTCTTCCGTTGGTAAAATTATAATTAATTTTGAAACTTCTGTGTCAGTTTTTTTATAGCTTTCCAAATCAATAAACCCTTGTTTCTTGTTTTCGCTATGCCTTCCAAATTGTATGATTTTAAAGTGAATATTTTATGAAATATCTCTCTATATATATATGTCTAAGTATATATTTATATGTCTGTATATATGTATTTATGCAAAGCATCTACAAATCAATTGTTTAACTAATGGTAATGCTTAATATCTATGTAATAAATTTAAGTTAGTACCTTATATATATATATATATATATATATATATATAT
>JAOUZG010016587.1:10647333-10678434 GCA_026289955.1 Argiope argentata | reverse complement strand
ATATATATATATATATATATATATATATATATATAAGATAAGATAAGATCAATGAATAATTAATTTTTCAAGTATTTTTTTATAAATTGTTTCTCGAACAAAGTATTTGAATTAATGAAGTATTAATAATCCAGATTAAAGAGGTTAATTATTTTCTGAACGAAATGGTGCAGGTAAAATTGATATAAGAAATAGTATTTATAATAAAGGTAAAACGACTTTCAAATAAATGACAAATTTATGCCTCTTGCAAAAATGATGCATAAAAAGAGAAAATTTCAGAAAAAAATTCCCTTTTTTTAAAATTAGGTTATGTTCTTCTTTGTAATATTAGTTTTCTCACCGTTTTATGATTTTCATTTTAATTCTATGGGTTTTAAAATCGAAGAAATATCGATTATTTTAAAATTATAATTCATTTCTAATATATAAGAAAAAAAGTTAATCAAATTAAATTTTTTTAATCAAAATTGGGCAATTTTATTGTGATAAGAAAAACTGAGTTCATTATACTAAATCAAATCAAACAAAATATATTTATATTCAAAATCAAATGAAAAAAAATCACTAAAATTGTTTGGCAGAAGGATTAAAATAACTTTGATTCAAGTTCACGATTGAACACTACTTCGAAGTAATATTTTTCTTAACTTTAATAAATTCATACTAAAGTAGAAACATTTATGTAATGAGAAATTTATATGTTTCATTCCTGAGGCTATATAAAAATATTTTTTATACCACATACACCATTAAAAAGAAAATAAAAGCAAAGCATTTCTCTAAATATTAAAAGCATCTATTCAATTCGAAATGTTTTGTCTTTCATTCCAAAAGACTTTTGCTGACTTTCTTTTAAATGAAAGTTACATTAGCATTCTGAATAATCTGTTTACACATCCATAATTTACTTTTCTTTTTTTTTCTAAAATTATTAGTCTCTATTTTCCGACTGAAATCCTCTTATCATAATCTCTGTAAAAAGCGATGCAAGAGAATAGGAACTACTTACTATTGCTTAAATCAAGGTGCATTCTACAGAGTTTGCTTTTCGTTTATTGATTGCAATTCAATAGCATTTCTTTCTTTGATTTTAAAAGGGATTCTCATAAGTTAAAACAATTTTTCGGTTGCTCAGAAAGTTGAATTTTTAGAAAAAGAGAATTAATGAAAAGTATAAATGATAGAATAAAATTTCGAAAGTAAACTTTATTTACAACTAACATTACTCATTTTCAGTTCTGTAAATTGATAGTCTTAAATATGAATTGTATTAAACCAATGAATGAATTTAAAAATATTTACAAGTTCATCCAACAGTTTTTTAACTGATTATTTAATCCGAATGAGATTTTATATGTTTATCTATCATCTTTCCAACTTGTTATTTGAGCTGTATCAGATATTACATTTTTACGGCTTAAATGGGAAGAAAGTTTTATCTCAAGTACATCAACACCTCGCTTACACTAGCATTAAAATTTTTTCATATGGAACTTTCATTGTGCTACAAATTTATTTTGCAGAAATTAGACCAAATTCAGATTTCAGTATTAACTATCGAGGTAAAATTGGTATGTAAGAACTAATTCTTAACAAATATCAGAATTTTTAAATATCTCTTACCAAAGTTTCACAACAAATATAGAATTTTTCAATTTAACAAATATCGGAATAATTTTTATCAAGCATTATCCTACATTGTGAGTTTAATGTATTTAAATACATAAAATTTCTAAATTTCAGCTTGATGCCTCTCAAAAAGCTTCAGATAAACACACATTTGTGTTATAATTAGTGAATTAACTTTAAAAATAAACACACCAAAACACCTAATCAGAAAACCTCAATATAGTTCTAAAATATTATATTAATGCAATATCTAGGATTCTTAATAAATGTTAATTATTACAAATTCCCCCTTGTACATTAAATTTTAGATAGATAAATAATGCATCTTAGCGAAGTTAAGGAATGTAATAAATCATTAACCTTATTATTTTAGAAGTAAATTCATCATTTTTATTTTAGTTTGTCATAATTATATAAGAATATGTAAACAGATGTATTGTAATGATATTCTTTTGAATTTATTACCCTTCACGCAATTTCAAAATTTAATTCACCTGACCAACAATTTTGTTATAACTGTTTCGTTAAATGTATTTTAATTCATTACTTAATTATTTTTAAACAAAACAAAATTTAATATCTTTTTTAGGTATCAGGATTATATATTCAATATTCAATAATCAATATATAATCAATAATCTCAGTCAACAATTTATTCATATTTTGTGCTTATCATAATGGGAAGAAAATGCATTCAATAAACGCCATACATTAAATAATTCATTTATAAGGTAGTTTTTAAAATGTTTCTATAAAATAATGTGTACTAAAATGCAAATTGTTTCATTATAACAATTAACGATGCTGTAATGTTTAGAAATAATCACATCATTTCATATTGGTTTCACTATCGAAAGATGCCAATGCCAAAATCGAATTAAACTTAAATTTTTTTTCCTGCAAGTAAATTGACTTTAGTTAAATCTATTAATTTGTGAAAAAATAATCTTTTTTTGGTGTGATGGAGAAGTTCCGAAAATATTGTGTCGGTCATTTTCATATAACTATACGCCAATGCCGAAATCGAAACAAACTAACATTTTTTTCCTGCAAGGGAATTGACTTTAAATATATTAATTAAAAAAAATAATAATATTTTTTGGGTCTGATGGAGAAGTTCAGAGAATGTTGAGTCGATCATTTTCATATAACTGTATTTCCTTCCTAGTTCAAATTTACGAAGATTATGTTTCCTTTTACCTCGTCGCTTATTAATATTTTGAAATCGTAAAATGTTAATATTTTGAAATCGTAAAAATGTTAATATTTTTCTACGTTATTTTATAATGTACAAACATTTTTACATTGATGTCGTTTTTTTATTCTTTTTATATAAGAGTGGTATGCAATATTTTTTATTCTTCTTAAGCCTTATTTATGAAATCATCTCATTCTCCATATTAGATAAATACCGCTTGTCAAAGAAATTGTTGCATTGTATCCTTGTCTTTT
The DNA here is from genome assembly GCA_026289955.1 of Argiope argentata. Classification (NCBI taxonomy): domain Eukaryota; kingdom Metazoa; phylum Arthropoda; class Arachnida; order Araneae; family Araneidae; genus Argiope; species Argiope argentata. The sequence continues at coordinate 10,675,350 of JAOUZG010016587.1, read as the reverse complement.
GCAAGCAATGATTCGAGAATCTACGACGTTCACATCATTATGTTTCTTCTGCAATAAATCGGAACATCCTTACGTTCATAAACAAAAGCAGCATAAAGGATCCATTTGACAACAGCTGTGCCGTAGTTTCTTCCCGCAGATACAATCTATGAACTCTTACACTCATTTTTAGCAGCCGTGAGGGGCATCAGAAGGAGGCAGGGTTGAAAACGATATGGAATATATGACTCACATCAATGAGCTACTTTTCTACGCTTAACGCTTTATTTATGTCCCACTATTGCATTTATTTCAGAGATAGCAGTCGCGGTTATTTCAGATTTAATATTTTCGTTTACCTATAAACTTGCCTTTTGCGGACAAAACGACGCCGATATCATTGTCACTTAAGCGCATTTAGAAGGTTTCCTAATTTTTTTTCATTTATTAATAAAGATTTACCAATTTCTGTATCCCTTGTAGAATTAAGGTATGCCTACGATTGATTCTCTTTCAAAGTATACAGACCTTATCAGAAAATTTGAAAGTAAATTAATAAAAACTTAATCACAGTTTTTTTAATTATTTTTTTTCAAAAAAAACCTAGCGATTCCCGTCAAAAAGTTGTTGTTACAATACCATTTAGAAATGCATTATTTTATTCTTTAAATCTAAAATGAAAAATGCATAATAAAGAATGCGAAAAAAGGCATTGTTTGTCAAAAATTGAAAAAAATTAAAACAAATGAGAAGAATTGTTTGTTGAATGCATTATGTCATTCGAAATTATTCACACACGATATGGTCAAATGGATATTTTGGACTACATAGATATAACTTCCAAAGAAACAGGGTAATTTCAGGGTATATTTAGATTATTCCTTATTATTAAAATTATTAAATTGATAACTCTCTTTTTTTCTTAAAAGCAATAGAACTTATTTGTCATAGCAGTTGTCTCACATTTCAAATTTTTAATCTTTTACTCAGTCTAACCATTAAATTCTCTTTCAAATTATGAAAAAAATATAACGAATATGATACCAAAGAAAACATATGTTCTGATAAGATAAAAATCTACTGAAATATTGAAACAATTTTTTACTAAATGAAATTCTGGGTAAAATATAAGTATTGGAAAATGGAGGAAATAGTTTTCAAAGCTTTCTAATAGAGAAAAATTTCCTCTGACGCATCAAAACTCCAAGTATAAATTGTAAAGATATGACTCAGATTTAAATAAATAAATGGAGAGTAAAATAGAAGGCATTTTAAATTTAAAAAAATTAAAAGTAAATTATTTTGATTCTAGAATGCATAAATAAAGCGTAACTTTATTCTTTATTTAGTTAAAGAATTTGTTGAGATTCAGAAACTGATTGCCCTGCTGAACATAATTGAAATTCTTGGCATAAAATATTCCTACATTTCTAGACTGAACTTCATCTTTAGTAAATTTTCTTTTCAGATTTTGTTCGCAAAAAAATATTTCATGTTTATTAATAAGATTATGTTTCTATTTAGCTTCTTTCATATAAAGACATAAATCCCACACCAAATATAAAAATTCTTGTATACTTCTACAATCGAGTCGATGAATAAATTTCCAAGGTTTTTATAAAGGAAGGTGAAGTATAATACTTCATAAACATTATTGCGTAGAAATCGATAATATTATCAATTCTAAAGGAAATTCACATTTCAAATCAACCAAATTAAAACTGTATTTATTTTCAATCTTTCTGGTGAAAGAATTTTGAAATTCAGCATGAATGAAACACATTTGTATATAATGTTCATACTTTCAAAAATATATCTTAATATAATTTCAAAAATTACCAAGGACTACAATTCTGAATGATTTATCTGAAGTATCCATTTCTTTTTCTTTGGAATTTTCAACTCTTAACCAAAAATTGTAATTTATCTTATCACATTTACGCTGATGGTGCCCTAGAATCATTTAATGTAACCATTTCAAATCGACGTAATTAAGAGGTCGTTGCATAATTAAAGCTTTAAACGATATTAAAAGCTTTAATTATGCGATGTTTACCAGCTAGAAATTCAGATAGGCTGGAATATAACCTTGCATAGCATCATCTTTTAAATAAGTCCATTATCTATTGACTGATACTGATGTCTAAGGAAAGCATAACCGAGAAGGGTTAAAGCTTTTTAAAAATTAAAATCGCAGAAATGATAAAATCTCTATCTAGTTGGGAAATTGAAAACTTATTCCCAAAAAGCATACAATACAACAATTCCTCTTATACTTTAAACAGCTATATAATCATTTTGATTTAATTTTATGCTTAATTCGGTTTTTAAAAAGAGTACTTCTTGTAGTTGCATATAAATCCATAATGCTTCGAAATTTTATTCTTGAACCAGACATTTTATCTATTCTACTTCAATGAAGCACATTGTTTCCGTTTTAAAAATAAAAGAAATCTCTATGAGTTTCCTTTTCATAATAATTATTTATAGTTTTAATTACAGTATAAACGATCTTTTTAAATGAAGAAAGTGAATATTAATAAATTAAGTAAGGCTGAAATATAATTTCAATAACATTTTAGCCAAAACGTCATCCTTTTTTCTGCTTTATTTACAATAAACGGTGACAGAAAAGTGTTTATTTTTCTAGATCCTTAACTAGTTTTCCAAAAGAGTTCTGAAATCAATAGTAGCAAAATAATATAAATCTTGCAAGCTAGTCATTAAAAAGTCTAATTTTTAAGCCACTTCTAATTTTTGTAATTTATATGGTTAATACACGACCAAAAACATATAGCTTGACCCTATTTTTAATTTCTTTGTTAAAATATGTATTTTTTATTAAGTTTACTAGGAAACTGATATTTTAAAACTTCTGCACTTCTTGGTTTACTGCCTTTCTAAAAAAATACTACATGTTTTGATTTCTTCAAAAAACCTTAGATTTTTAACAATTCAGCATTGCTTTTGTATAGATTGCATATATTTTGGTGCATCGCACTTTTGAGGGATTCCTTTTTTTAAAACCCCAATTCGCTCCATATAAAATTCCTCCGAAACTGCACTTATAACCGAAAGTTTCCAGCCATACTGTGTTTTAAAAAACACCTCACAGTACAAGTCCGTGAAATAACGGTTGTGTTTCCGAACACCAACCATCATATTCATCATCAGCAACATGGAAGTTTCCTCCCCTCAACAGAATGCATTGAAAAATTGATTTCAACCTGTAACGTTAATAATTTGTAAGCCCCTTCTTAGAATACCAATTGATGTTTCTTCTATTCCAAAGGACGTGGAGGATGTGTTTCTCTGTTATTTTCTTTCCTTTTTTCCATCGTCTTCTTTGGACGGGGTTTGTTCTTTACAAGGGGAGGGAGTTCTTTACAGGGCGATAACAACGGTTGGATGGAGTCAAAAAGAGAAAAGACGTCGGAGGTTTTTACCATGAAAAAACTGATGCGTCTCAGAATCTTAAACTCAGACGACTTTCTTATCTCTTCTTCTTCAGGCATCTGAAGTACTTCAGTTTTTAGACTTCGGAGTTTCTCGCTCCTGCGTCTGAGTGATTTGTGTTTCCAACGACGTTTTGACAACATCCCTTGATTGCTGCTTCGATTACTGCGAAAGAATTTCCGTCTGAACAAAGACAGAAACGGTCAATTAGAAAAAAATAAGGTTTTCGGTTAAATACTTGACAATCAGACGTTTCGACATATGACATTAATGTAGCACTAGTCCATGATGCGTACAATGTTTTAGGTATTTAATTATAAAACTAATTTTTCTGTCCCACGAAATAAAATAATGAGTACTCGCCAAAAAATTAGTGACTTTTTATGCTTATTAATTTAATTAGAATTTTTTAAAATGTTGCATGACATCTAATAAGTTCTACATAGCCTCTCTCTCTCTCTCTCTCACACACACACACACACACACACACACACACAAAATGTGAACAAAAAGAATTTTTGTACATAAATTAAATGCTTAGCCATAGTCATCTTATGTTTCTACCATCCATTTTGGACAATCCTGGTGAAATAGATTACTCATTTATAATATCTTTACATATTATAATTGATTGGAAATTGATATTCCTAAAAATTGCTTTGACATCATCCCTTGATCGCTGCTTCGATTACTGCGAAAGAATTTCCCTCTGAACAAAGACAGAAACGGTCAATTAGAAAAAAATAAGGTTTTCGGTTAAATACTTGATAATCAGACTTTTCGACATGTGATCTTAATGTAACACTAGTCCGTGAAGTGTACAATGTTTTAGAGATTTAATTATAAAACTAAATTTTTTGTACCACAAAATAAAATAATGAGTACTCACCAAAAAAATGAGTTACTCTTAATGTTTAATAATTTATTTAGAATTTTTAACTGTTTTTAATGGCATCTAATAAGTTTCATGTAGCCTCTCATATATATATGTTGAAAGACATTAAATTTCGGACAAAACTGTGAATGTCTTTTTCAAAACAGGTTTAATAAATTAAACACCTGTAATGTGAACAAAAAGAATTTGTGTACATAAATAAAATGCTTAGCCATGGTCATCTTATGTTTATACCGTCCATATTGGATAATCATGGCGAAATAGATGACTCATTTATAATTTCTTTACATATTATAATTGATTGGGAATTGACATTCCTAAAAATTTATTCCCAATTAATTAATTTATTTTACAGTCTAGGAAATCAATTTATTTTGGAAATTTTTGATAATTTTGCAGAATTAAAAAAATGAAAGCTTATTTCTGGAACAGACAGTAAATGTAGTTGAATTTCATTCTGAAGCTTGATATTAATCAGAAGAAATAGCAATGTTTCAGCAATTTAAAATATAAACTGTTTTATTGAGGAGATTCTAAAACTCATATTTATTTTTTTAAGTAATCATAAAGTTTTGTTTTAAGAAATCGTAAATTTTAAAGCAAATTAGATGCTTAGTTATTTTTATCTCATGTTTCTAACATCCATATCTGATTATCCTGGTGAAATAGACGACTCATTTATAATTTCTTTATATATTATAATTGAATAGAAATTGATATTTCTAAAAATTGATTTCTAATTAATAAATTTTGTTTTATAGTCTAGAAAATCAATTTATCTTGCAATTTTTTGATTATTTTGAAGAATAAAAAATATATAACTTATTTCTGCATCAGACAGTAAATATAAGTAAAGTTTCATTCTAAAACTTGATATTTATTGTAAGAAGTAGCAAATTTTCAGCAATTTAAAATATTAAGCTGTTTTATTAAGGGTATTCTAAAATTCCTATTTATTTGTTTTAAGTAGTCATAAAGTAAAGTACGATACTAGTTTAATGCCATCCGGTTAACACATATTGTTAATAAGCAGAAATTCGCTTTCTTACATGAATTTCGATTAAGTTATAAAACTTTTCAGTTAATTTAATATAATTTATCCGTTGTAATCATTAATACATCATCAGTGAAAAAATTTTGTTAAATAAATTTTATAAGGAATATAGCATTTCACAAAATATATTAAACTTAATTTCTATGTAAGTTGAAATTTGATCTTTAACATCTTATTACACACAAAACAAAATTCTGTGCTTATGTAATAGTTATTGAAAAACATGTTTTCATATATATTTAGCATTTATAATCTAAAGGCTTAATGGCTTTTTCCATTTATTAACAATAAAATAGACTCTCATATAATCTTCTTTCATAGCTTTTAATGTTTCAATTAGCAACTTCATATCACTTGAGATGTCATCACATTTAATACTTAACAATTATTTTCTTTTTCCTTTTGATAAAAAAGAAAATTAGTTATTAAAAATTGTTAAACGGTATTAAATGTATGTTGTGAAAGCATTTGTTGTTGTAAAATCTAATTTATCATTACACCACTCTGAAATTTAATATGTTTTTCATTTTTGAAACAAATTTAATTTAGCGAAAGGCTATTTCTATTTTAGAGGGTCATGGAAAGACAAATTGGCTCAAGTTATATTATGATTATTATTAACATCTAAAAGCAATTTGATGGTAAACAAATTAATTTTGGGGGCAGAGGAGGAAATATTATCTATAATGATTTTTAAAAATAGAAAAATTTAATTTATACCATGAGCATTTAATCTTTTATATGAAGCATTATATCTTACTCATTTAAATTTTTACAATTTATGTTTAAAAATTGATATCACATTACATGTTTCAATGCGATCCTTTATGCTAGTCGATGAAATGCAAAAGTCCATTCGAAACCACAGTCTTGTGCAAAAACAAACTTGATATGATAAAAGTTAAAATATTTAGAAAAATAAAAGTTGAATAAAGCTTAAAAACGTAAAAATTAAGAAAGATAAAAGTTAGTATTCTTAAAAATATAAAAGTTAAAAAACATAAAAAAATAAAAGTTGAAAAGTTTTGAAGATATTTTTGTTTGTCTTTTTTCTGTTAAATAACGCAAATTTCAACAGTTACGGTTTATCATTCCAATTGCTTGCACATCCTTTTATGATTATCTTTTGTATCATCTCTGAAACAAGACAATTATCTTTTTTCGGCGCCACTTAATTATTTTTCAACCACTGTTTCCAAACATCGGAATATAGTTGTTAAAACCAGCTAAAAACTTTCATGGCAGATATTTACCACTATTATGAATCGAAATTGGTGTATGCGACTTGAAATGAGCCAATTCGGAGTGAAATGTCCTGGATGTTTTTTTATAAAGCATTAAGCTATAAAGCAAAAACTTTCATTAATGATGTAGGCTTGGATATAAGGTAAATTTTTTGCTACATAAAAGGATATTTCAAAGCAACATTTTCTTTTTCAATCACAGTTCATATGAGCAATTTTGATAACGTAGTTACATAAAAATTCTGTATTTTTCTAACAGAATTTATTTTTTAAATATTCAGTTTATATGCAAGCTGTTTTTCCAATGTTTGTGAAACATCTTGAAGTATGAAAATATCTTATTTCTCCTTGCTTGTTGATGATAAAGACTTAAAAACATTTTTCTAGGTTATTTATCAAAGTATAAGTTTAAAATCCTGCTTATGCACCTTCTTAATCAATTCAATTGTCTTAAAAGTCTTCTAAAAATTTTCCTTTTAAATTGTAAATTATATTCAATTAATTATTATTTTTAATCATATTTAATTATGTTGGTTTTAGATAAGTAATTTCAGATTTAATAACCTGTACAAATCAAAACCAAAAATTTTAGAAATTTCTAATCAAATTTTCCTTTGAAACAAAATTAATAATAACCGTCCTTTTAAATGAAACTATTATCTGTTATCTTACATTGTTTTAAATTGGAATTTTACTAGTGAATATTTAAATTACTGAGCATCATTTCACAATTTGAAACCACTAATTAATTGGTAACAAATTCTTTCAAACAACTTGTTATGCACGCAACTTTTAAATAATGAACAGTATGCAATTTATTTTTCCCTTTCATAATTTGGGCGACATTGATTTGATCATCAAGATTGATGATGCATTTCTCAATAGAAAATCTATATTTATTTATTGTAAATTAAAATTCATTCATAATTTCCAAAATAAATTATTCTTAAAAGTGGCTTTACGGAATTATAGTCATAATATAAGAGTAATCTATCATAACCAACCGGAGTATGAATTCAAAATGAAGATTAATTAATTTCATTAATAACGAAAATCTATTTATAGTTAAATATATTGAGTTTAATTTTTACATACTTATTGAGTTTACTTTTTAAACTTAAATCCGTTTTAAAAATACTGATTGTCGAAAACATTTCCACAATCATCGAATCCAACTACATTTTAATTTAATATTAAAAATAAAAGTTCAAGAAGCCTAATGTTAATGCCCTTCTACAATGAAAAGATAACCAACCAAGGAAATTTCATTTTACTTAAGGCAATAATGTTTGACATTGTTGAATAACAGTACAAGGAGAGGAAAATAATTACCTTGAGAAATTGAACTGAATAATTTAAAATTTATTCTTTGTGTGATTGTAATTTGGCATCTGTTCTATTCATGACAACCATAGCTATAATAACATATATCACAAGCTGTTACCACTCACAATGTACTCCAGTCAACAGTTCGACATTGAAATTCGTGTCGCTTCAGGAAATGCAGTTAATCTACCTTTTGATACTTGAAAGAATATCTTTTCATTGCGTAATTATAATTTCTAGGAATCTTTTCTTGAGCAAACAGGAGATTCTGAAATCAACTTGCAAAGCCCGTCTACTCATGAATAAAGATGCTCAAATATAATTGGTAGAGATATAAAGCACTTAACACCGCTCTGTGATGTTACTCAGATTCAGAGAGTTCTGTTGCTTAATTTACATCTCATTCAGAGTGCCATTAAGAAAGGTGACTTTCTCTTTGTGATAATCGGGTAGAAAATTTATACGGTGTCTATACTTTGAAAATCTTCTAAATATTATCAAGAAGGTTAAACCTTTCCGATGACATTTGAGCATAAAAGATGCTGGTATGAAACAATATGGATTTTCAGAGAAGTTATTACATACTCCTTTGAACTCTAATAAAATCAATGCAATATTTTTTCTTGTATGCAGATTCATATGTAATTTTAAGTATATCTTCTGCTAAGGATGCATAATTGAGGATTCAAATATTTATGACTTGTTTAATATATTTAATTTAAATTGCTAATTATTTATATATAAACTACTTAGATTTAAAATGCATCGAAGTTATGTTATTTATTAAATTAAATTATGTTATTAACAAATTTAATTATTATTATTTAGATATTTTCTTTTAATAGCGTATTAGAGTCAATTATTCTAAAAATTCCCCCAAATCATTTCGTGTTAACTAAATGTAGAACCATAGTACAAATTAGCTGGGGTTAAATCAGTTAATGTGTATTGGATATTTATTTTGGAGGGATTGGCAAATAATATATAATACATTTACTTTAGAAACATTTCGATTAATAAAGCAATATGATTTTTGATTTTGAAAAAATATTAAATATTGCAATAGACATTAAAAGGGAGGAATTAGTTCTGCAGAAAACGTTTATCAATTTTCTAAGTAACTGCATCGTATTATCGTTGCATATTATTTCAGAATGACTTTTCCAAAATGTCAATCTATAATGCTTGTATAACCAGCATGATTAATTTCATTTTACTATTTATGCATTATGCAGGGTGATCATAAGGTCTTTTGAAGGCCTTTTAATTCTAAAACGGCGTCTTAAAATGATGTGTATCTATCATAAACTGACTACGCTGCATTTTTTGAGAAAGACTAAAGCACTTTTAGAAATAAGGAAGTTACAAAAAATTTAAAAAATAGAAGAAATTGGTCAAAAAGTCCAGTTCTATAAATGTACTCAATACCATAATAGAAACACAGAACAAAGTTTCATGGAGTTATCTGTAAAATTGGCGAGATATTGATGATTAAAATTATGAAACCCCTATGACTTAAAAAAGTTTTTTCTTGAAATTTAAAAATATATTCTCCAGTACTCTTATCCCTAAATTCCTTTTTCAAATCTCTTATTAACTGTGTTTCTTTTTTGCTTGGATTTCACATAAATTGGAGAATATATTGGAGAATATTTTCATACATATATTTTTTTATTTTTTAGTCCTTTTTTTAACTTCCTTATTTAGCCGTTTAGAGTCGCTGTCACCTATCTCAAGAAATTCAGCATGATCAATTTACTATAGGTATATATTGTTTTACAGGCTAAACGAGACGCCATTTTGAATTTAACAGGCTTGAAAAGACTTTACCAACCACCCAGCATATATCAATAAATAATTAATCAAACAATTGCATATGTTCATTAAGATCAATCAAAAATATGATTCTATACCTTTTATAAAAATTCAAATTATTATCATATATTGGAGTTTAGCTCTGCTTTTATAGTTTTAATACATAAAATGTAGTAATCTAATTTTGCTGTGCTCATTTAATTTCAAAACAATCTTCTCGAATTTCTAAAAATTCAACTTCCTTGAATTTAATTATTTTTTTTCTTATTCAAAATAAATAGTTTTAATCAAAGCTATATTCTCATTTGTTGTCTGTGCAAAGGTTGTGAAACCCAATTACTGAATTATGTCCATAAAATTTAATTCAATTAAAATTCCATACTGAATTCATGAAAGGTTATTCCTTTTATGAAAGAGTATTATTATTAATATATGCAGCGAAATTTCAAAGTAAAGAGGATTAGGATTTTAAATATATTTGTGTTCTAAAATAAAACTGGCTACTCATGTATGGCAGAATATGTTAAAATGTCTATTATTTCAAAAATATGCTAAAATACTGAATTTTTGTATTTTTCATTTCATTATATTTTAATTTTAAAGCGAATTTTGAGCAGCGTTAAATTATATTGTTTTATACTTCATAAAACAAATGGGAGGTATTTTGAAAAACTAGGAAATAATTTTTGTTTTCAGCTCAAAATTAAGAATTTTATTTTGCTACTTCGCATAGAGTGTCACGTGATTTTGTGCTAATGAAAGTTTTTTTAAAATACCTACATATGACTTAATAAATAGTAATAAAGAAATATTATTTTATTTAAAATCAATATCAAATTCTAATAAACTGTATTTTAAAACTCTCTAAAAATTTTGATTTTTTTATAAAAGGAATATGGCTTTATAATCTATGTCGCATTATGAAATAAAGTGAATGGGATTCAGAATTAAAAAACTTTTTATCAATATTCTGTTTAAATGTATTTTTGCATCATAGAACAATTTATCGCGCCATTTTTCTTTAATACAAGAATTACCTCATATTATTTTTTTCAAGTAATTAAATAAAGAATGAGATAAAAGAGTTTGTTACGGATGGGTTCTTTTAAGACAAAAGGATTTTCAATTTTTAATAATCGGATCATTGTGGAATGAATTTTCTTTTTGTGTTTAGGACTAGACGAATGATATGTAAAGAAACACGTGTTTATTCAGTAGCAATTTTTAAATAAATTGGTTTTACTCGGAAAAATTATTTACATTTATACATAATTTTAGGTAAATAATTTAAAAATTATTTTAATAGTACTTTGATAAAACTAATGTTAATATTTATATATACTAACTACACATACGTAAATAAAATACGGGAGTCCTGGCACAGAGGTAGCACGTCTTTCTCGTGATCAGGGCTTTCTACTTTCCGCTGGGCTTTCTGGAATTTTCAAAAACAAGAAACGCTCTTTTCGCTCAAATACCGGACAGCTCCGTTTCTATGGCAAGTGAAAACAACAACAGCTAAAAAAAATTCCTGGATATAACTTAAATATCAGAAAAAAATTAGTTGAACTTTTTAGAAAAATTATAAAGCAGTTATAAAGTGCAAATCTTTGAAATAAAAATATAGCTATAATGATTAAGTCCACATGTAATTGCTTTACTTTGTAAAGTAATAATACAAATACATAAGCTTGTATCAGATGCAAATTAAGAATTTGCACGTGTGGATCTTTTAAAAAATGAAATGTGTGAAGGTTTCTAAGGCTTCTAAACAATCCATTAATAGATATCATGTCGTTAATATTCTCTATTTCTGGATATCAGATAAGGTGGAAATTAAATTTAAAATTCCTTTTCAGGTCTGAAACAAATTTAGTAGAAATAGGTTTTATAAACCTTTTTTTATTAGGGAACAAAAAAATAAAACTTTTTATTTTAATTACTGTCTAATTTGACGATTATAAAATGGCCTTTATTCTGAAGTAATGTATTTCTCTTGAATAAACTGCACTGACCCTTTTCTTCTTCGTTTTATTATTATTATTGAAACCATATTTTCCTCAAATTCAGAATAAATTTGCGTCACTAGAACAGGTAAGTGGGAAGCACGGAATCAAAATTTAATTAAACTAATCAATCAACTAATAGCTGATGCTGAGCTCTTAAATTTTAAAAAAGTTTATTGCCATCGATAATACATAAAGCTACCCAATTTCAAAATTCTGAAAATAGGTGAAGAATTGGATACCGAATTCAAGTTTTACAAACAAGAAACAAATCTGGTTGGATAAAATTGTATAAAAATAGAAAAGGGAATTAGAAATGGAGTTTACATTTCATTTTAATAAATTATTTTAATTGCATTAGAATTTTATTTATATACATTAATGATTTAAACTAAATTCTTTCATATAATTCCATGCTTAATGTTTTTATGAATGCAAAATAAGCAAATAAATTTTTTCGATACGTTTTGTTCCTTTCAATAAAATATTTTTTCATATGTCGTGCCCAATAAAATGTTTGACATCGTTTGCTCATTTTATTCCTTGTATGAATTTTGCTAATCATTTGAGGCCATCTTAAAGATAATCGAAAACATCTTAACGTTCCCATTTTTAACTGCTGCATAATCATAGTAAATGAACTGCCGTTCAATAAATTTGCAATTACTGAAGCTGTCAAAAGAGTCTTTCTGAATGCTTCATTTTAAATTGCTTTTGCACGAAAAAAATACAGAGATGTAAAAATTTCATCAGAAGGTCCTGTTTTCTTGAAATGTTTTCAAGCTCTCAGTATATCTTTCTTACAAATTTAAACAATTTTTATATATTGAAATAAAAAAAAATACTATCAAACAAATCTCTCAGTAGATTTAGTCACGATATGGCTCATTAATTTTGAATACTTCTTGTATGAAGCAGACATCGAATCAGTAAAATTAAACGAATTTTTTAATATTTAAAGAAATATAATTCCTTATTATAAATTTTAATGAAATAAAATTGTGTTCAATAATATTCCCGTTTTAGTTATATCGACTAATAGAAATACTTTGAAATTGGTTTTTACCAAATAAAGAAATGAAATGCTTGGCACTGACGAATGTGTAGATAATAAATTTTACTAGCAGGTATAGCATTTTCTTTCAGTGTTCCCTTTATGGTGGGAATTTATAGTCACTATATTCAAGAATTAATTGCCTGTTGTGTTCGTTATAAAATATTTTAAAATTATGTCAGTTTAAACATTGCGCATGAAGTAAATAGTTAAATCAATATAAAATCCCCTGATTTGAATCTGAAGCCGGGATCCTAGCACAGAGGTAGTGCGTCTTTTTTGTGATCTGGGCGTCCTGGGCTCCTGTCCTGCACCTGGCATGGTTGTTCTTCTATCTGCTGTCTTTGAGTTGTGTGAAGTGCTAGCCCCCTCCCCTGTAAAAAGAGGCTATGCAATCGAATGTGTGTGTCCTTTTCATATGACTTAGAAGTCAGATTTTTGCCCTCGGGTGCTCAGTGATCCATACCCTCAGAAGCTACTGCACCCTTTCCCTTTCTGTTGTAAAGCTGATACAAGATCATCATCATTTTAAGAAGGAGCAAGGTTTTTAAAATTGAAAATTAAAATTTGAAAACTGAATTCATTATTATAGAATTAATTCTGCTTGTTGTTGTTACTTATGGCACTTGCCATGGACAAGCCCCCTGTTGATACTGCAGCAGATTTAAGACCTAAAGGAGCGTCTCTTGTTTTTTCAAGTAGCGCAAACTAGGGCCAAGAGTACGACTTAGCAACACGCTCACCACATTTGCTTACCCAGTCCTTTTTTACAGTGGGGTACAGTCACACATCTCACAGATAGCACACAGAAGAACAGCCATACTAGGACTCGAACCCGGGACTCCCAGAATACGAGGAAGATATCAATTCATGCAAAAAATAGAAGGAGTATTCTTAAGTACAATTCCAATATATACTAGTACAAAAATATTTGGCATTCTATAACACACATTAAATGTAATAAGATTTTTTTGAATTTTTTTTTATTATTTTTCATTATATTTTTAAATGCATATATTGAATTAAATTAACCTAAACGTGGTCAGAAGCATGTCTATGTTATACCTTCGACAGTCAGAATTTTCCATGATTTCTTCAAAGCATCTTCTTTGAAGTTCAAAGCTTATTATTATAGTTGAAATCACAAAATTAAAAGAAATGGCTTAACAGTTTATTTTTAATTAGTGGAATAATATTGAACACAGTGAGAAAAATAGCTATTTGTTAAGATAACAGACGCACACAAAAAATATATCTTAAAGATTTTTTTAAATTTAACCTAAGAACAAAAATACAGAAATTCCGTACTTATTTTATCAATTCTGCGAACAATTATTTATTTAAAAGTAACAATTTGTTGGCAAAGAAACTGAATCGTATTTAAGTGCGCATTGCTTATATTTCTCTAAATGTAAATAGCTACAAAATATCCGTTTAAGGCTCTAAGCATATACAAAACTATTATAAATGATACATGTTAAATTATTACTTATTGGATAAACTCAGATAATAAACTCAGATTAGAAATTTTACCGTTATCAGCTAAAAATTGGTTTACACAAAGAAACATTTAATCTCATTTGAATAAGCATCGAAATATTAGAGGGAACTAATATTAAGCTTTTCTATCGGAATTTCAATAAAAATAAATTGTTTCTTTCCATTTATTAAAATTTCTAAATATGCAACTATAGTAAATGTTCATGCTAAAGCAGAATATAATGTGAACTGCATTTTTCCTGCTTATTTACACCATTAGAATAATATTTACACTGTTTAGAATAAAAATTTGCCGAGACTTTTCATTTGTTTTATTTGATTAAATTTAATTTAGATTCTTTTATCTTACTCTAAATCATTAAGAAAATTTAATGTTTTTCCAAAATTTTAATAAAAATATAATTAATAAGAAAAGTATTAATGGGCCTTCAATAAATTAAAATTATTATCTTTTCAGCTTATTTGTAAATTGAGAAGTACTTACGTAGATTCATGTCTGAAATAACATGAATTTTATTTTTTATTTATTTTGCAATAAAAAATAAAATTCTGCTATAAAACACCAAGATCGGAGGTTATAAATATTATTTTTTTTGACCGGTAACCAGAAATTCAGGCCATCAACGAGCAAACATTACTTTTTTATATTTCGTAACTTTAGAAATATCTCATGAATTTTAAAATAACTGGGTATGTCTCGAGTTTTAATATTTATAAAAATAAAATTTAAATTTAAAATTTGTGTGTATATTTTGTTGTGCGTATGTCTTATACTGCGTATATCTTATACCTTGTATTTTGTAAATTCATATTCTAGGAATTTTACCTTTATCTGCAATTTTAAAAAATTATCAGGACTGAAGCAATTTTTGAAAATTTTGAATTCGTTTTAAGTAAAATTCAATGTCTTGGAAGCATGGCCTTCCCGCATGGAATTTATATAGAAGTTAAGTTTCTTTTTTTATTTTTATGTGACAATGTAATTAATTAGTAACTTTTCCTATTAACAATCTTGAATTTGTTTTTTGCACTATGAATTACATTAAAATTTAAGTTTTTTGAATCCCATCTTGATTTGACAAATCAAATTAATTTTGAAACTAATCTTTCAAGACAAAAGCACGCAAAGAAGTGTTAGATGCAGATTCAGTTGCACTTGCCATTTGACTGTACTATGAAGTTGTTTAACATCAAAATAGTTTCAATTTCTTAATCTGTCAAATATATGTTTTGTGTCCATTTGAATCCAGAAGCTTTAAAATTTGATGGAGTTTTATTTAACATTCTTTCAAATCAATTATTTTATTTGAGATAACTTAATCCAAATGCTTTTGAGTTTGAAATTAGCACTTTGAAGCAAAGCCCTTTTATAAAAGAATTTAAAATATTGAAATATTGTTACTTGCAATTAAAATAACTTTTTTAAAATAGTCAGAGTAAATGTGTCTAGGATTTTCTAAATTATTTTTAATAATTATACTCTAAAATTAAAAAAAGACCTAACTTCGCCTGTTCAAAGAATTTCGGCTCAAATTTTAATTCCAAAATGTTTAATGAATTTAAATGAAATTATTTTTCCTCCTTTGTTTATATGGAATTATGCTTCTTCCTTTGTTTATATTATTTTATTTAACGGAATGGATTAACCCATAACAAATACTTAAATAAGCGTTATTTTGCTTCTCTATCGCCTTATCTTGTCAATGGCAAAATCTCGTAATTAAGTATCATCAGCCATAAGCAAAATGGCCAAAACTTTACCCTCAAGTCATTGAAGGTGCTGGTTTCTCCTTATTCAGTTTTAAAATAATTTCCGTTGTGAAAAAAAAAGTCTTCGTAATTAGTATCTGCCAAACGTGACGAAAGCGGCACCCTTTTTACATCGCAGCATTATTCTGAAAGTAGCTTACCAAGAGATTTATTCGAGCTGATACATCAGCTTCAAAACTTTCTAACTAAAACAAAAGAAGAAATTCTTGCGAAAAACTCTACTTTCGAGGCTTGAAAATTGGAACACCTGTATCGATTGATTGCCGAAGGCAAATATCACGTGACTTTGCCTTCAGTCTCAATTGTAGGCCGAGGGAATGCGGTGGGAGTGGGCCATTATCTTACCTCCCAGGTGGACAATAAAGCTGCCCCTCACACTTGATTAAGTTTACCTTCAATTTTGTTGCTGTCATCCCGGGTGGGCCATAACAAACACACGATCTTCTGTCCTACCTGCTTACTAGCTATCTTCCCGACTTTTCTCAACTTATAAATCACATTTCGTATGTAGATAAAAAATCACTTTATTTTCCGTTTTGGAATTTTATAGTTTTTTTTTTCTCTAGCATTTCGGATGTGATTTTGATCCCCCCGCGTTTGAATTCGCCTGAAATATTGTTTCACAGAAATGTTTGACCATTCAAAAGTATCCAGCGTTTTAGATCTCTGGGTACGGAGGGGGGAAGTGATGACAATTTATTAGGGTGAGTCTGATGGTTGGCTATCATTTCCCCCTAACATTACTGGGGTGGGGGTGAATTCATGCGTGATTTCTCACGGGAACCAGAAAGAAAAACCTTCACGTAGCTGGTAGAACTTTTACAATGAAGCAAATATGAGGCTTTTAGATGACGTTATTTAGCTGAGCAATTTTTTATGATGATAATCATTTCTTCAAAAATAGAAGCTTATTGAACCTTTTTGCAGCATTTTTAGGGATTCTACATCTTATGGATTTCTAAAACATGTTATGGTTGTGGATGGAGAATTTATCACACATCCATGTTTCTTCAGATTCTTCAATATTTGTAGGCCAAAATATTTATGAAAATCTTCTTACCATTTAGCAATACATTAAAATTTGCTAAAACATTATTTTAGAATCAATTTTGGTAATGTGTAATTTGTTAAGGACATCAAATGATAAATGGAAATATGGCATATTTCTTTTCCAGCTGATTTTAACAAACTGACACACCCAACTGGCAAGAATGTTTTTTAAAATTAAAATAAAAGTAAATAAAACTTTTGATAAGTATTATAATTCTTACTATGAAGGGTAATATTATTTTCTGAGCATTTCAACAAATTAAATTCATTTTCTATATGACCTTTCTGTCAAAAGTATTAAACAATTTATTTCTAAATAAGAAAAAGGACAAAATAACCCGCAAATTAAAAAAAAGTTGAAAGTTTCATTTATTTCCTCTTCATCAAAACATTAAAAAAGAGAAGATCTTTAAGCCATTATTTATGTAAGTATTTTATAATTGGGTACTTTAAGTTATAAATTTATAATACAATTGTAATGTACATAAATCACAAATATTCTCTAAATCAATTTAACATTATTAATTTTGAAATTATACTTAAAATTAAATAAATTTTTAAATAATTTTATTAAAGATATTAAATAGTTTTAAACATTTATTTTATCATTTATATTGCGTTATGTTATAAATAAATAAAAATGAGGAGAGGAAAGCCGAATACAAAAATCCAAATGAAAATTATTTCTTAAAGTTTATAAATAAAAAAATGTATTAAATGCGATAATAAATTATATGAGAAAAACAGAATAAATCCAAATCTTACTTGCAACTTAATATTATGATCATCAATTTTCATGTTTCTTTTCAACAAAAATTAAAATATTATAACAGCCTTTTAAATTATTTAAAGAATAATTATAATTGATTTGGTCAACACTTTTCTCAATATTTAAATTTCTCTCGGTTTCTCTGAAATTTCATGAATTCAAAATTCTTGAATCATTTTAGGAATTTGAAATTCACTTTAAAATTACGACTTGCATATTATTTATTTGGCTCCTTTAATACACATAAAACTTTTTCCACAATTTTCACTAATTTTAGCAGTGAACAACTTGAATTGAACTTGTAGGTATTTTATAAAAATAGAATAGGTTTCACAAATTACTTTGTAATGAATCACGATTCCGCTTATGCATACCTTCAAACAAAGTAAATCTTTTAGTTTACCATTTGAAACATAGAATTGTAATATTGAACTCCTACATGGGTATTTAAAGAAAACACTACTGTTCATATAAATTCATTGAAACAATAAGTAAAATTACTTGCTCAATTTTTATTTCTCTTTATTTATTAAGAACTTCTTAAGAATTAACTGTGAGTTTTAAAATATAAAATATTGTTCAATAGTAATTAAACTTTACTGCTATCAATGCTATATATGTATAATCACAGATCTAGACTTTTTAATCAAAAATAGAATTTTTCTGATAATATTATTTCCATTTCGAATGAATAGAGAATAAAATAATGATAGAAAAAATATTAATGGGATTAATAACATTCCGGAAAAAGTGATAGACATTTATTAACGAGAAAAATGAAAAAAAAATGTTCACTGGCCTCTCACATTAATATTTATTAAACGAAAATATGCTACCAAAGACTCTTACATTGATTAGAAACGCATTAAGAAATATTACTTCATCTATTCATGCAGAGTATAGATCATATTTCTCAGAAGCCATGAAAAATAATTTGTTTTCTTTTTATTGTATAACTATGATAAATGTCAGTATAGCCATTACATTTTTCAGGGAATTAGGATGCTTTTGAAATGTTTGCGTTTTCCTAAGTATCAAAAAAATTGCGATCATTTTGCTACCAGTTTTCAAAGAAAATAAAAAAAAATAAACTTGCATCTTTTTATCGGAATTTTCAGCTGTTAATGCTCTTTCAGCTTCAGAATTATATAAATAGTAAACAATATAAATTAACGATTTTAAAATGCTTTGTTCTAAAATTAAAAATAAATGGGTATGTTAAATAAAATTTGATCACAGAAGATAATACTGGATCCTCGTAGACTATGTCACAAAAAATAATGTTTAAATTAAAAAAATACACATTTTAAAATTAATTTCTCTTGAAAATTAATGCGTATTAAATGCGAAAGTCAAATGAAGCCTATATTGTGCATATTTCCTTAATGGAAACTGTTTTTAAGTAAAAATCTATTTGTGTAGATATTATTTTAACCATACCTTTTAAAATCTTAATTTATCTTATACACAGAATATAATTTCATCATACAACACTAAAACTCTTTAAATAGGATGCAAATAAGCCAAACAAAAAATATTTAACTTAATTTTACTTCCTAATTTATTTTTTCAATTATATTTAACTGAAATAAACTTATTTCAGCTCAAATCAAGAGTAACACCTAGCAGTTCATATGAAAAATAAATCTGGTGATAACTGTATTTATAATAAGTTAAATATCATAATTTGGACTGAAATTTCAGAATATATTGGTACTGCACCTTTTTAGAGCAAAAAAATGCTCGCACTGTTTCTAGAACAAAGTGAAATCGCTGATAACAAGTAAAATTTCCCTCAAAACAAAAAGTAATTTGCAAAGTTTTTAAATATATCTGTTCTAAAAAAAGTTTTTTAAAGGGATGTGAATCAATTTATTGCAGTTTTTATAGCAATGTAAGACGACTATTTTATAGGAAATAAATGAAAAAACATTATATTGGGATTCCTGATGGAGAATGAATGTGCTTAATTGATTGAAATAAAATGGATTTTATTTACTTACAAACGAAGAAAAAAGATGGACAGAATAGACAAGAAAGAAATAGGAAAAAAAGAATGGGAACAATGTTAACATTAATTCAGCATATTATCAACAGAAAAGTATGTATCCGATATTTACAGAAGAAATTAGATTTATTTACTTCCAAATAAAGAAAAAAGTATATACAAAATAAACAAGAAAAAAATGAAAAAAAAAGAATGAGCAAAAATGTAAAAAATAACTTAGCATATTATCAACCGAAATTTTTTTCAACCGATATTAACAAAAGAAATTCAATTTGTCTTCCCAGTGGCTTTTAAAAAGTGAAACTTTATCAAGACAGTCTATAAGGCATTCTTTAACAATTACTTCTCCATTTCTTGAAAAAAATGATGACCGGTATGAACAATGTATTTATATATATACTCAATGTATTCCTAAAACCCGTGAAACCTGGTTTCATCTAGAATATTGTACCTTTGATCTGTTAAAAAGAGCTATTGCTATGTGCTAACCCACTATGATTGATGAGCTCTGGAAAATAATTAAAGAGGAACGGAAATCAATATTCCAAGAAATTTTACAGCCCTTCTATTATAGAAATCCCTATGCAGATTTATGGTTCAACAAAAAGACTATTATTACGAACATTTTAAAAAATAATCATTACAATTTAAAAATTTATTAAATTATTCAAAAATCCTTCTGTAAATGGAAACCAGCATTAGTAATAACCTCATTGAAATTTTCTTAATTATTTTATTATTACAATATTTAATTAATTTTATACATTTACAATATTTTACATTACAATATTATACATTTTTACAATATTTATTTAATTAATTTAATTATTAATTTAAAACTAATTATTACAATATTTATAAATACTTCCTTAACAAGCATGTTTGCTTCAAAGCAGACATATTCATAAAACGAGAAGCAGGCCACATTCCAAATTCTTGATCATTTACTTGCACCCGATAAGAGAATGCATAGCATATATCACCCACCAATAGCCTAACATAGAATGAGCAGAAATAGTTAGAGCTTAAACGGTCTACGTACTTTCCAGGTTCGTAGTAATCGGGGACAAATTTCCTCTCTGATACAATTCGCGTTTACTCAAGTTGAAAGTTGCCTAGGTAGGTGAACGCTAAGCCTTTGGGGAGCAACAGTCAAATAACAATGAGAATCTCTTCTCGGGGCTATCATTTATAGGACGATCTTCGCAGTCGTCCCTGTTGCTACAAATTCGCACTGAGAGGCTTTCAGTGAGTTAAATTATTGATGAACTAACAGGCTTATATATTATACAAAAAATTGATAATGAAATATGATGAACAAGAAAATAGCTTTCTAATTTTTCATGTGGCATTTATTATTTCTTTTCTAAAATATAATTTCTTTCTAATGGAAGTAAAGGCTAATTTTTGAGCATTAATAATCTGGATTTGTGAGCATATAATTTTCAATGTTACGTATGTTAAAATTCCTGTTGTTAGTAAAAATGAAAAAAAATTAATTAATTAATATTTGGAGTTTAATTTTGATTTATATTGCATAAATATTGGCATAATTTTGTGCCATTAATAAATTATCAAAAATTCTACATTCTATAAGCTTGATTTAATCCATAGGTCATCGGGAAGTTATATTGTGATGAATTAAAAGTTTTGATAATAAAGAAATATATGCAAATTTGTTTTGTATGCAAAAATTATCTCAAACAAATCAACAGTAATTACATATTTCGTAAATTGTTGACATCTTATAGTAAACACCCTTCCGTTTCTAAAAAACGTAATGCTTTCATGCTCCTAAATTAAAAATTTGTTGGAAAATAGAAGTAGATTGAGCGTTCACAGGACATCAATCTACATTCTCATTTCCAATCTAAATGGTTCTGAAAATAACTTTTGTTAAAAAAATTTTTCTTTCTTTCAAATAGGAAAATTATTATTTACACTCATTCAACAACAAGTTCCTATTTAAGATAAATAGTTTAGATTGGTTTCAAATAAGCAAATCAATATGTTATTGCAAATGAATGTTTTCCTAAATTTGTAATAAAATATTTTTAAAACAATTTTATTAGTTCAAAATATTTTTAATTATCTTTTTAGAATATTTGATGTAAGAAAAATGCTATAAGTAATCTAGAAAATGATGAATTAATATATGTTTCTAATTAGAGGCAATGTTCTCTAAATATAATTTATGCAACGATAAAGGTTTCAAATATCAACCCAGTTAATTATTTTTTAAAGTTTATAATTTCTTTTAAAATCTAAATTTGTTAATCAAACATCAACTAAACGTAAGCTCATTAAATCAAATACACAGCATGGCAATTAATGTGAAGAAAAATTATATGAAGGAAAACATTACATACTATAGAAACTTTGAACATAGAATCAGGGAAACATTATAAAGATGGCAAATACAGTTCATAATGTATGAATTAACAACAAATGTTGTTTTCAAATATACGAATAAAACAATACAGAAATTTCACGTCAATTTACTCCTAATTTGAATACTGAATTAAAATAGTGAATAAAATTTTAATTCTAAATTATCTAAAATCTATTATAAATTAAATCATATCACCAATATTATTAAATTATAATCAAAAAGTTTTAATTTCATTACTAATGGGTAACAAATTAAAATCTACACATATTTTGCATTCTAATGACGAAAATGATCTTTTGCCGTAAAATATTCGTAAAGAGAACAACGTAATTATTAAACACTGCTGAAACACGGAATTCTCAATGATGCCAAGTGTTTAGAAATGATTCATGTCACATTAAATTTCCTCTTTGTGCTTCTTTTTTTGTTGCAGCACCATACCGTCATTCATGAGCTGTGTAATTATCTCAGCTTTCTACAGAAGTCATTTTTGCGTAATGATTGAAAAGGCTTTCCTTCCAAATTCTTGTAATGACTCGACACAAGAGTATGACGACCGCTTACCAAATAATTTACTCTCTTTTCCGCTTGTGACAAACTTTTTACGCAATTTTGGCACGTACTGCTGGTATTTCGGCATTGTTATAAATTCACCGACTCACTGTTACGTTTATATCTTGGAACCATTGTAATATTGATTGAAGTGTTAATTTTTTAAATAAGGCAGAGTAATGGAATTGCTGTTGATGGAATATTTTAATTTGTTGATACTAAAGTTGTACCCAAGCATATCCACATTTATGTTAAGAATTGCTAATTGTATAGACTTATATGTAGTACAATACGCTTTATATGCTGGAGTTTCTTTGCTAATTGCAGTGTGTGATTGAATTTACCGAAATGAATGATTGAATTTATCAAAATGAATGATTGAATTTATCGAAATGAATGATTGAATTTATCGAAATGAATGATTGAATTTATCGAAATGAATGATTGAATTTATCGAAATGGATGATTGAATTTATCGAAATGAATGATTGAATTTATCGAAACGAATTATGAAACGAACCTCTATTCATTTTAATATAGAACCTAAGGAAAACCATCAAGTAATGCTGTGGTTTCTTACGTATCTTGTCATGGACAAGCTCTCTGAAGTAGTCAATGATTTAAGCGTATTCAGAGTCTCTTGTTTGTAGTAGCACCAACCCGGCCAAGAGTACGACTTTTGCTACTCACTCATCGCATTCGCTTGCACATCTCCTTTATACAGGGGGACATCTTCACACACCTTACAGACAGAATACAAAAGAAAACCCTTTCCCAAATCGGGAAGTGAACTTGAAACGCCCAGATCATGGGTATGACTCGCTACCCCTATACCAGACCACCGACATTTTCTAGTCTTGTTTTATCTAACAACTTAGTCCTGCATTTCTGAAAGAGGGCGTTATACAATAAAACAGTTATGCATCGTAAGTTTTTATTCAAGCAACAAATAACATTTTAGCATACTATAATGCAACAGATTATCTTCATTTTATGTAATTTAACAAATTGTCTTGCCATTTTGAAGCTTCTTTCACAGCAGATAAAACTAAAATTGTGAGTATTTAGCAGACAAAATAGCCGGTGCTTCAACAAATATACAATCCTACAAGATTATTCGCTACAAGCCTGACTATTCAAAAGTCCATATTGTTCCCATCCATATTATTATTATTATTCAAATTGGAGTTAAAATATCCAAAGAAATCTTTGTTATTGGTACCACATCATCGAGGCTATTATGAAGTTAACCATAGCATCTGTATTAATCTTAATATGATACTTTTTATTTTAACCTTTAGATTTGAAGAGGATGAAATAACATTTCAGTTTAACCATCAGAGTGATTACTTTCCTTAAGAAAAGAGACTTCTGAAATTTCTCAAAACATTTTATCATGTTTCCTTCAAAATGCTTGCAAAATTTTAGAGAAGGCTTTTGTTTCTTATTCTATTTCATTTATTTCAATTCCATTTAAGTGCTTTCCTCCCTGCAGGAATCAATCAAATTTCGTTAATTAATTCCTATCATTGTATTGCTTATCATGAGCAGTACAGCAATGTTTCCACCATGACATTTAGGGGGAGATAAAAATCAAAGTAGCCAATTTCAGCACAACAGAGCATAGAGCTTTTAAAAAACATAGGGAAAAGATAAAAAGCATGATTTAAACGTTTATGCATAGATAGCAAAAGTAGTTAATTTGAGAGTTAAAATTGAATTCTGGCTTGACTTACATATATTAACTTCCAGTTTTAAAGCAACTGTTGGGCTATTTAATATGTACCTTGTAATTTAGAACCGAAATCAGATGACAAGGACGACACCTGAGTTGGCACTGCCACTTCTCCAAACTTACACACAATAACCAAAGGATTTCGCGTGCACCAGACCCACTTTTGTGACGGTACTTTGGTGGAATTGGGTCTCGAGCATGAGACCTTACGACTGGTAGGAGCGAGCCATGGAATTCTGGTAAGAAAATGAAAAATGAATTTTAGATAATTGAAATATAAGTTACCCTTGATTCACTTGTTTTCATTATTCTTATTTTTTATCACAAAGAACAGTGTTTATACAAAATAAATCAAGAAGGGTAAAAAACTCTAAAAAAGCCACAGAATCACCTGTAAAGAGAACTGAAGAAAGAAAAAGAGAAACTTTTTATAGAAAAGTTTCATAGAAAAATTGTCAATTTTCTTAGCTGTCACATTTTACTTTTTTTAAAAACAAACTAAATTTCTTAAATTTTTTCCCAGATTTAAACCATAAATTCAATTTAATCGTACTTGGTATCCAGCCTGGTACATTTCACTAACTGAAGTTGATTCTGCTCGGTGAATTCTCTTCTGATAAAAAAATTACTTCATTGGCTTGATGTTTCAGCATTTCTTGATCAAGCATTTGGCCGAATTAAGTAGCCAAGATTTCCTGGAGTTTTTCGACACCTTTTTACTGATGTGCTTCATTGACGGAATTTTTCTTCGATGATTTGAGGTCACACTTCCATTGCCAGCGATGCTTGAGCGGTTCGATAAAATCATTCTATAAGGGAATAAGTTTCCATCTCACCCGAGAGGGGCGTGTTTGCTTATTGATGCTTTGAGCTTTCTTTTCTTCGAAACAAACCTGGGATCCCATCACTTTTTTTTCGAGATGCCACAGTGGGGAAAAAGAACTTGGATATATCCTGATACTTTAACACTTGTTTGTCAAAAGTGTGAAACTACTTGATTTTTGGATAGGAAGAAAATCAAAGTCAAGAATTTTTGAGGCGTGTTTTTTTTAAACCTCAAAAATAGTTTTTTTTCTCCTCCTTGCTATTTCAGCATTACTATTTTTTTTCTCCGTTTCGAACGTGTCGTGGGGAACCTGAATTCAAGAATCATGTTTAGCTGTAAACTAAAAATAAAATATGGAGCAATGTTTAAAATAAAATTGCTAAATTGTAATTTGGAAAATTTTCTGTTAAACTAACACAATTTATTAAATATTTTTTTTTCGTTTCTATTGTATCTAAGTCTACATGGTGCTAAGAATTTCTAGTATTAATAGACATCTCCATGTTGTGAAATGAAGATGCTATGTTTTAGTCCAATTTTATCATTAGAGCTTTTAGATAATGTTTTTAATAAGAGAAGTAAATTCTGTGCCTGTATTTGGTCATGGACAAACTCTCCAACCATCCTTGAAGGCACGCGGATTAACCATAAAACTGAATTAACAGTCTGCCGCAACAGTAACACTGACGGGAACTGTGGTTGAGTCCTAATGGCCATCACCTGCCAAAGTACAACCCTCCCCGTAGGAAGTATGTCCAGTCTTCGAGGGAAGGATTCTTATTAGTGAACCCTTCAAGGGTGGCAAGATCCAACCACCATACTGGAAGCATCTCATCTTCATTACGAGGTACCCCCCTGGGGGCTGTGCATGTATTAAAAAGATTTCCTAAAACACACATTGTTTTAATGAATATTTTATGCAGTATTAGATTTCATAATTTTTTAAGTATTTTGTTTGTTGCAAAAATGATTTTCCACTTAAAATTAAAGGAATATTTAAACTTTGATAACAAACAATTCATTTGCTATTAAAGAATGCAGATACTTAATTCTAGTATCAAGCATTAAACTCATTTGAGATACTTTCGAAAGAAATTGTATAATTTGAAATAAATAATTAGACAATAAGAGTGATTTTAAAAAAAAACAGAAAATACCGTAATAATTTTCTCTAATGGGTTTTTTGTTACTTTAAAAAACTGTGTTATAAGAATATCTCTAAAAGTTTATTTTTATCCCATATTTAGGCTCATTTTAACTCACTGTTTAGTCTTTGTAATGTGTTTATTATTATTTCGAGGAAAAACGCTTTTTAAATATTTTCTCAAATCAAAGGTTTTTTGTTATTTCTTGACTCAAAGATGTCTTTAATTACTTGTATTCTTAGGATTTATAATATAAAGTGCTGACTTGTCACTTCTTTTCTTTGAATGTTTTGATGACCTATAACCTTTCATATTAAATGAAAACAGTAATGTAATTCAGAATATTGAAATACATAAAAATTATTATTTCAATCAAAAAAAATTTCAAGCAAAAAAAATTATGATTCCTTTTTTATTTTGTTTAATAATTGGGTATTTTAAGGCCTTCTAAATTTATTTTATTTTCTACCGCAGCAAATATATTCAAAATTTTAACACTGTATTCAACGGAGCTCAAAATTATAAATTCGATTTTTGAAAGAAGAATATTATATTAAAATTTAAAAGTAAGAAAATTGCAGTAATAAATTGATTATTTTATAAATTAAAATGTCTAATAATAGTTTCTAATAATAGATTTTAATAGAATCTTTGTCTATAGCTGAATTTTATTTCTCTCATGTAATATATATAGATATTATTAGAATCAAGCAAAATTCAATTTTGAACATAATGGAGAAAAATATTATTTATGTTATTTATCAATGAAAAGGTATAATATTAGTTACTTTCATATCAGTGTTTTGGTTAAATAATACTTTAATCCTTTTCTTTATCTCTTCGATCTGAAATTTAATTTACTAATAAAAAATACAGCTATTTCTATAGTACTATTTGCCGAAATTCAATATATAATGACATTTTCATAAACAAGTAATATAAAACACAATTTTTTAAAATCATTTCCTACTTTGGATATTAGGAAAAATTTAGGAAGTTGGGATAAAATTTATTTTAGTTACTTTTTATTAAATAATTACCATTGTTGTTTTCGTGTTCCGCTTTGCAACGGAATGAGGGGTTCAGTAGCTTCTGAGGGTTTGGACCCTGAGCACCCGAATAACGATTATATTCGACTCAGTACCCCCAGTGGTACAACTCTCGACATGGAGAACTTAGTTACCAGGTTCGAACTCGCAGCAGAAGAAATGCGAATTCAACACCCTACCAACCAGGCTATTCTAACCTAACAAATACAACTACTATAAAAACGAGAAAATTGGTTTTGAATTAACCAATAAAAATTAATGTATTAATATTTGAAAAAACTGTGTTAACATCAAATATCATCTACTACAAGTTTTTAAAAATTTACTTGAACTTGATTGGATGAATAAAAAGTAGTTTATTAACGATTGAAAATTTGAACAAGATATATATA